>JAQOTM010000048.1:495834-566333 GCA_029168755.2 Tillandsia fasciculata | reverse complement strand
ATCCACATATAACATAGGCCCAATCCATATAGGGTCTTAAATTCAATCCACATACGGGTCCCAAATCCAATCCACATGCGGATCTCAAATCCAATCCACACTATGACATAGGCCCAATCCATATGCGGGTCTTAAATTCAATCCACATATGGGTCCCAAATCCAACCCATATATAACATATGCCAGTCCACTTGCAACAAAAACCCAAAACCCATTCGAAACCCAAAACCCATTCGAAACCCAAAACCCATTCAAAACCCAAACCCATTCGAGTCCACAAATAAACCCAAAACCCATTCGAGTCCACAAATAAAACCCAAAACCTATTCAGTCCACAAATAAAACCCAAAACCCATTCAGTCCACAAATAAAACAAAACCCAGTCTAATCCACAAATAAAAGCCAAGACTCATCAATCTCATCGCCTTAACACATATAATTAAGGCAAAATCATATTCAAACCGACTAGATTCTAAATCATATACTAGATTTAGTCCAATCAAATTTGATCGGGCTCTAACACATATACTTAGATCATCCAAACCAACCCAAACTAACCCTAATACATATACTTAGGGTGTATGTAACCTTTTACTCTTAGCCCATATGTCTAGGGTAGAAACTAAATCAACTCAACTAATCCTAATACATAACGTAGGGTTAGTCAACCTCTCATTTCTAGCCCATATAACTAGATGAAAAACATATCAAGCTCGGCCAATCCTATATAGGACTTAGCCACCTCCTACTTTCGAGTAGCATCAAATCCGACCCACCTCAATACATCCCTGGGGTTTGGTCATGTCCACTTTGGAACATACGCCAAATATGGAATCAAAATAATTGGACTCTAATAACATATACTTAGAGCCAATTGAACCCAATTAAACTCTAACACATATAATTAGAGTTTAATGTCGACTAATCCTCAACACATATAAGCAGGATCAAGTCAATTTCAAATCCATCTAAATCCTAACACATATACTTAGGATTTGGTTGTCATAGGATACGATTATTCTATCCTCCCCGCAAAGGTCTCTTAATCGAAGGTGCCCCAATCGCATGGGGGTAATTAACAATAGATGCTTGCGTCTATTGGAAGTCATGGATCCGCAATACCTGATACCCACATACACCTATCATCCACATACAAATATAAATCTGAATCGTGAATACCATCCCACGGAAAACTCGAAAAAAAAACCGCGCGAGATGAGTCATTCGGGATCGCAGACAGCATGTAATATTACTAACAAGTTGATGTTGGACTAACATAGTTTGACATTTGGTTTTCGACTGCTTAGAAGATATGTTGGTTTTAACTATGATTCTCTTACATATCTGCATTTTTCAAATGTCATGATGAGAATAAACTCTATCTCTGTATTTGGTTTTGTATGATTCAATTCTTGAGGTATCTAACGATTTCTTTTGTCAAGAATGATTTTTGTGTGCAGAAATTACAGATGTCTAAGTCTAGAGTCTGTCTTAGGAGTTTATCTCATGTTTTTAATTACTGGATCTCTTTTGTAAATTTTTGTTGTATGGTGATAGCAACAAAAATATCTTTTTGAATTTTTTTTGTGGATTTGTGTTTTGTCACGAAACCGCCAAAGGGGGAGATTGTTACGGAATTTGAGTTGGCGTATTTCGTGAATGTATTAAGTCTTGAAGATTGAAGATGAAGAAACTTTGGATCGTATACCTCAATCTCAAGAAAGAAGAATTCAAAGGGATCAGGTACGTTTAACTAAAGATTTTTGATGATCCGAATACTTCTTATAGTGTAGAAACACCTGGAAGAGTTTTTATTGCATAAAATCAAAAACTGGACATGGGACATGTTCAGGATCCGGATCGGACTCGGCAATCCGGATCCCGAAAGGTGTTGGTTCATACACTGGTTCAATCCGGATCGCAGCATCCTCTGATCCGGATCCCGAACACTGTTTTACCTGTGTGCTTCCTCGATCCGGATCAGGATTTGCAATCCGGATCCCGAACATTGATGTTCTGGTAAAACTGTATGAACGATCCGGATCGGACTTTGTGATCCGGATCCCGAACAGGCATTTTCTGGAAATCGTCTTTCTTGCTTCTGCAATCCGGATCGTCAATTCCAATCCGGATCGCCGTCGGTAAAAATTTCCAGAAAAGGCAGTTTTTGTTTCCTATCTTCTTCCAATGGTTTCTAACCTATAAATAGGCCCTGTATTCATTTCTAGGGCATCAGCTTTACAGAAGAAAATAGCCGAAAAGAAAAATCCACATATATAGAGAAGAAAGGAAATCAATAGATTTATTCTATGTTTCTTCATCTATATTGATTGATTTGATTCTAGGTTTTCCATACTCACATTTTGAGTAGAATCAAATCAATGAATACTTAGATGGTATTTCCGATCTATCTTTGATCTAAGTATTCGGCGGATCATCACCACCCAAAACAAACAACGATTTACCCCAAAATCGGCGCGTGGACTCGCGTGGCCTTGTGGATTCAAGGTGCAACCGCTCTCGTGGATTCGGAGCGAGGTACGTTCGTGGATTCGAAGCGTGCCATTGGGTGAAGACCGTGGATTCGGTTGGACGTCGTGGACTCGACGTTGGACGCTGTGGATTCAGCGTTGGGCGCGGATCGTGGATTCGAGAAGCGTCGTGGAGCGAGCGGGAAGATCTACTAGGAGCGTATGAAAAAGGTTGAGTCGTCTGTGAGTACGGTATATCACCTTGTACGTGGTTTAATTCTAGTGGATTTCGCCGTGTTATCGGTCCCGTGGTTTTTTACTCCGGTTTGGAGTTTTTCCACGTAAAAATCTTGCGTGTTCTTTTATTTTTCCGCATTGGGTTTATTTGCGCAATGATTTTTTGAGTGTTTATTGTTTACACCTATTCACCCCCCTCTAGGTGTTTTTTCCCCTATTTAGATCCAATTACTTATAACCCATCAATCAGGAACAAAGCAAGGTTAGTTGCTCAAGGCTACTCTCAAGTAGAAGGTATAGACTTTGACGAAACTTTCGCCCCTGTAGCTAGACTCGAGTCCATTCGTATATTGTTTGCGATTGCTTGTCATTTTAAAATCAAATTATTTCAAATGGACGTTAAGAGCGCCTTTTTAAATGGTTTTTTAAATGAGGAAGTTTATGTGGCTCAACCGAAAGGTTTTGTGGACCATAAACTACCTAACCATGTTTTTCGTCTGAAAAAGGCTCTTTACGGTCTGAAACAAGCACCGCGAGCATGGTACGAAAGGCTGACAAAGCACCTTTTGGATAAGGGCTACACTCGAGGGGGAGCTGACAGGACTCTCTTCGTGAAGCATTATCAAAACAATTTCATTGTAGCACAAATCTATATCGACGACATTGTATTTGGTGCGACAAAAAATAATGATGCTTCCAAATTCGCGGAGACCATGGAAAGCGAATTTGAGATGTCCATGATGGGCGAATTGACTTATTTTCTTGGATTACAAGTTAAACAAAACGATGAAGGTATTCACTTGTGTCAATCCAAGTATGCACTGGAGTTGGTCAAAAAGTTTGATCTTGAAAATTCTAAGGATTTTCCGACTCCAATGGAAACTAGCCATAAGGGACTTGGAAGTGAATCACATAGTGACACTACAACAAAACTGGCTTTTAGCGGCAATTATTTTTTACTTTCCCGACGATTATAATTGCCGCTAAATTGTTTAACGGCAATTATAATAATCGCCGCTATTGGCAGGGTCGCTAAAAGTTATGGCGGCATTTGTTTCGGCGGTTGGTAAAAGCCTAAACAAATGCCACTAAATAATATATAATAGTAACTATTATAAATGCCGCTATAATTATCTATAATTGCCACTAAAAACATATTAAATAACTAGTAAATAGGATCTATAGCGGCAATTATTTTGAGACTCTTTAAATTGACATTTAAAAATAAATTACTCATGCAAACAATTTTAAATTTGATTACATTCAACAATTGTCAAATAAAAGAAGCCAAATTATTTAGCCAAATATGAATTTGCACAGTAAAAATATAATTGTCAATTAAAAATTACATTCAAAGCTTTCAATCTAAAAAAAAATAAAACCTAAAATGAAATAAATCAGAAGCATTTCAAGCTTCTGATTCATGCAAGCTTCAGCAAGTTGGTTTTTCACACTAGGGGGTGCTACTCGTTTTGTCGAAGCCTTTCGTGTTTTGGGTGTCAAGGATACGTTATCTGCAAATAAATAACAAGGCCGATATAAACTGTTTATTAGATGCTTTCAAGCAAAAGACAATTTATGCATAAGAGATTACTTGAAGAACATCTTGAAGTTAAACAAAAGATGAGTTCTTTCATACTTATATATATATATAACTCTGGCTTAAAATTGGCAGTGAATTACATGCAAAATATATATATTTATTTTCATGATCTAGAAGAGTGCTGAAATGAAGAATCACCCGTCAAAAGGCTTCCGCCCGGTCAAGAGCTCGAGCATGACCACTCCAAAGCTGTAAATGTCGCTCTTGAGTGTATACTGGCCGGACATGGAAACCTCCGGAGCAGTGTAATCCTGAGTTCTCATCCAATGCCTATAGAAGTCGTTTTTTAAGTACGTAAGATCTACCGAATTCTATTTTGGTATGCAGTAAAATACATTAGGTGCATCTTCATACCTGGAATTCTGGGTTTGGAACAAGGCTCGCAAGCCCGGAATCTGAAACATGAGGGTTTAGTTCTGTATCCAATAAAATGTTTGATGACTTGAAGTGTTTGTGGATGATAGATGGTGAGCATACTTCATGCAGATACCTGGAAATAACATTTTTACAAACAAAATGATCAAGGCATTGTTCTACGTCCCGTAGGCCCACAAATTTGATTAAAGAGAGAATCAGCATAATATCGTACAAGATTAAATGCACAACTTAAGCAAAGGAAAAAGAAAAGATAACATGGTTGTCCTTGATTACTGGAAACACCACAATCCTTTAACAGTTCATATATAAGGCATATTGCACTGCACTATTTCTCTGTTATCCACTTAAGAACAAGATTACCGAGCGGCCGCTTGGCACAGCTGAAGCAAAGCTGCAGCCAAAGCAGAAGCTCCAAATGACATTGGAGATAAAAAGCTCATTCAACTCTCTACCACAGTGAAATATCAGATTTCTTGTTTGCCAATTGTCTAATTACTGCTTTGAAAAGTAGAAAACCTACTCCGAAAGCTAGGCCAAACATGCACAGATCTCCAAAGAATAAATAAAAATAAAATAAACATGATATTCTGTCTATTTTATTTGACTTACTCTAGCGCCCGTGCAGAGCCTAGTGCAATCTTGACGCGATTATTCCATGACAGTGGCTTGTTGTAGTCATCAGGGAGGTGAAGGAAATCATGCAATGAGCCGTTACTGTGGAACTCATAGACCAGCAAGTGTTGCCCGTGTTCATTACAGTAGCCAACCATCTCGGTTAGATTCGGATGATGCAAGCATGAGATGTTTGAGACCAACTCAATGAAGTCGTCAGATGATTGATTGGGAAGAGCATTAAAGTTTATTTTCTTCACAGCCAGAACCTATAACATATAAAAATCTCCCTTAGAAACTTAAAATAAAATGCATTACTTACAAATAAGAATAGAAAAGATATACCTTAATTCTTGCATCCAAGCGCTTGAACATGGGAGCATTTTTCAACATATCAGGAATTATCATAAACATGCAAAAGAGAAATCATTTAAACAATCATCTTAAAAACAAACATTTGATAATTCAGGGTATAGTGAACATACCTGACTTTGCTGCCTCGGATAAACACATGTTCAAGTTGTGAAACTTTCCCATCCTATCATGGAGAAAGAAGTTTAATTAAGATAATAAACTGATAATAAGGCACACAAGCATTTGTATCTATTCATGTCGAAGCATTAGTGTAGTTGTGGCTTATTGAACTGCTATTTGAGTTGTGCATATTTAAATCCCCTAAACAACTTCCCTCCATAGCAAAAGCAAAAGCTCCAAATAGGAGCTTCTGCTTTTCACATTAGGAGCTTCTGCATTTCATGTTCAGGATCAGATTTTAGCTACCCACCATAGTAGAAGCTCTAGATGCCTCTCTTTGCCAAAACACTCTACTCAAGGTAATGGCATCTAAACCTAAGGAAATCCAGGCCAAGCCTATTTTTGGGCCAGAATAATTTTGCCTGATCCAAGCCCGGCCCAGCCTGAAAGATTTATATACATTTAAAGCCCAGTAGGGTCAGGTATAAAATCTCCAGGAGAGCCAGCTCACATACTAAATCTCAGGCCAGGTTGAGTCAGCCAAAGAAACTAAAAATCCAGGCCTAACCCAGCCCCGAATCAGGCCATGAGAAAGCCAACTGGCCAAGGACCGGGTCAATCAGGCCTTGTTGGGTGGATCGGGCTTGGTTTGTTCAGGTCTATTAACAGCTAAAAGTAGGAATTGCAAAAGCAAGGACAAACAGGAGCTTATTCAATAAGTGCAAGATGTAGCCTCAACTCAGTTGTGAAGCCAAAGGCACAGTAACCCAAAAATAATGAGAAAGACAAATATTAGTTAAATGTATCTTTACAGAGAGACAGAGATCAGTACACACAGCAAGCATAGGGTGTTGAATAGTTCTTTGAGTTTCAGAACTTAAAATAAGAAACGAGACTACATAAAACAGTTAGCTGCACTTCACAATTTAGGACCTTTCAAATTGAGCATCCAGATCTGGACTAAGTCCTCATGCTACCCGACCTAAACTTGAAGCTGACCCCAAACTCAATAAATATAGCGTATAGAAAAGGACTATAACTATGAGCAGACATAGCTGACACACAATATAGTTCATGAACTATACATGTCCTACATTTATAAACAATAATACATACATAGACACATGCATACATGCATACAGAAATGTCTATAGGTGCATAATTAGTTGCTTTTTAATCTCAATAAATAAATTAGGTTCTACTGCAATCTTATATATTAGACAGCTAAACACAATACTCTGAAGTTCAATTTCATCCCTTGCATCATCTCTATTTACCTCATGTATTTTGCATGTACCAAGTATTTCGCTGATTTCATTAGGTGTTTATAATAACTTTACTATTCCAAAGTTTATTATTGAGAATATAGTTAACTACAATTACAGGTTTAAATAGTCTCACAAAGATCAAATCCATTGTCATGCAGACCACTTCTCTCAATCTGCAAGCCATCTCCCTTGCCCTGCACAGTGAATATATCACAAGTAATGAATTTCCATATGAAGAATAAATGGCAAAAACAATGTAGTCAACTGGTCATATAGTGATTTCAATATGCACAGTGTACTATATTATTTGACCTTCATCTCAACCACTTTATTAGCTTGCATACGTATAACAAGCTTTATTAGCTTGCAGACGTATAACAAGCTTTTGAGTCCCAAGAAGAGTACAAACCAAAACAAAAAAAAAAGAGAAAAATCAAAACAATCATATGGAGATCATGAAACATATAGTATTCTAGAAACCTCCTTATTGATCTAAGTCGCTTTCTGCTAATAGGATGGCCTTTTTTATAAATTTCGAACAAAAAGCATAATTGAAAGAACAAAGCATGTAATATGTTTTAACAGCTTGTGACATAATTAGGCATGCTGATTACCATTTTGATTGGTCGGCAACCCTTTGTTCATTGCTCTTATTTGTTCTTTAAAACTATCGGCTATAACATAAACCGATCTCTGAGTGAAAAGAATTAGTGAAGGCCTCAGTACTTGTAATTCCAAATTGTAGCTTAATTTTTGAAGTTATCAACAGATCCTACTCATCACTGCTGCTAAACTCAGGTATATTTTGCGTCTATATGAAAAGGTATGCACTGTTAAACTTGTTATTTTGTTTTTCCAGGCACTGTGAAGCCCATTCAGTGATAGATGAAAGACTAGGTATGAACAGTGGCCTGGAGTTGCATGCATGTGATTGTGTATAGTTAATTTAAAACCAATGTTGAACTCTGTATTTGCATAGGGAGGTTGAAAACAAACCATCTTCCATTCATCAACACGATGCATTTTGCACCATCTTTTCGATCCTTAAATTTCACCAACACAACACCTTGCGGATGATTCTCGCAAACCTGCATGTTCATTTATTGGTAAATCAGTACCACTTCTAGCATCCGCAAAACAAGAAAAGGCTTCCTACTCTGACGACAACCAAGTATCTAACAAATGCAATCGGCAGCAAAAAGTAAAGAAGTCCAATCCCTAAAATTTATAGCAATATCACCTGCCCGGGCTCGCGCGCCTGTCACCTGTCACCTGCCCGGGCTCGCGCGCCTGTCACCTGTCACCTGCCCGGGCTCGCGCGCCAACCGCACGCAGCCGCCGCGCGCGCCGCCCTAGCCGGCCGCGCGCGCGCTGCCCGCGTCAGCCGCGCACAGCGCGCGGCCTTGCGGCCCAGCACAGCGCCAGCGCGGCGCTCCTGCTCGCAAGCCGCGCCCCGCTGCCGCTGCTGCCGCGCCCCGCTGCCGCTGCTGCCGCGCGGCGCCTGGGCCACCGCGCGGCGCCTGGCCCCACGCGCTGCGCGCCGCGCGCCCGCTGCGCCTGGCCCGCACGTTGGGATCCATGTGGGTCTCAGCGACCACGACGACGATGTCGGCGTCGGGGCAGTCTCCTACGACCTCTTTGATGGATCGGATGGCGCTTCGCACTGGGGAGGAGATCGATCGGGCGCCGCAATCCACCGACGAATCCGAGACCATCCGAGACCATGGCTTCAGGAGAGATCGAGCGAGAGGTTATGGGGGGCATAACCCTAGCTAGGGTTCTGTGGATAGAGGGGAAGCGGAGGAGGAGAGGGGAAGGAGAGAGAGAGAGAGAGAGTGAGTTTGGGGAATGCGAGGGTTTTGTGATAGTTTTGATTCGGAAAAGTTCATGGGCCGTGGGCCGGTCTTTGACCTGCTAATAAAGTTAAAATGTGAACAGAGATCATTCAACTAGGTATAAGATTGGATTTAGATATAAATAGACATTAAAACTTTTAAATTTTTAATTTGAGATTTTTAAATTTGATTTTAAAAATCAAAATCACTTCTTAAATGTTCTATTGAGCCAAAAAAAAAAAAAAAAAATTATTTTTGCTCAAAATCACTTTTCAAATAATAGTCAAACACCCACATATTTAATATAAAATTATTTGTCGGTAAAAATATTTATAATAATTGCCGCTAAAATATAATTAGATATTATTTAATAGCGGCAATTTTATAATTGCCGCTATTAAATTGCCACAAAAGACCTATTTTGTTGTAGTGTGAGAATGTAGACGAGAAACTGTATCGCAGTATGATTGGGAGTCTACTATATCTCACGGCTAGTCGCCCGGATATATCCTTCAGTGTTGGGATTTGTGCGAGATATCAATCAGCACCGAAGGAGGTTCACCTGAAAGCGGTGAAGCGGATCATCCGATATATCAAAGGTACAATCAGTTTCGGAATTTGGTATCCTATGGGAACGACTTTGGATATAGTTGGATACTCAGATGCCGATTGGGCTGGATCGGTGGATGATCGGAAAAGCACGAGTGGTGCATGCTTCTATCTTGGCCATTGCCTTGTTGCATGGCACAGTAAAAAGCAGAACTGCATAGCACTCTCGACTGCCGAAGCGGAGTACATTTCTGCAGGAAGTTGTTCAACCCAATTGTTTGGATGAAAAGCGTGTTGAGCGATTTCCGGATTTCAGCAACTTCGGTAACCATTTTATGTGACAACACTAGTGCTATTAACATTTCAAAAAACCCTGTGTTGCACTCTAGAACAAAACATATTGAACTTAGATATCATTTTCTTAGAGAGCTAGTTGAATCAAACATTCTTCAACTGTCATATATTTCAACTGAGGATCAATTAGCTGATATCTTAACAAAACCTTTGGATCAAAAACGTTTTATTCACTTGCGTAAAGCAATTGGCATGCTTTCCTTGAAATAAACTCTTTTGAAACCTTTGCTTAGGTTAGGTTTTGTTTTTGTTTTTGTTTTGTTCTTTATCTATGTTTTGTACATAGGACATTAATTGAGCATAAATCATAATTGACTTTAATTGCATCCTTTTATGCATTTAGAAATTTATTATGCTTTTGATATCATAATATTTCAATGTTGCAATGATCATTTACGTTAATTAAACCATCTTTTAAGTGATCAAAGTCAATTTCTCTCTCAATGATCTCTTGGTATAGTCATTATCATATTTGATTGCTTAGTCGAGTATGAATTCGAGATCAATGGTTTGGTTGAATACCTTATATATTAAATAATTGATAGCCAATTGAGGGGGAGTCAATGAAATGTAAAATGCTCAAAAGATGTGGAAAGAGTTACATCCCAATGAGGAGTGTGAAAACTACCACCACATGGAGAAAATGAAAGAAAGAAAAAGATACTCCATGAATGCAAAGCAAATTTTTTGTTGACAAAATGCATATTGAAATATTTGACTTAGTCATATTTCATGGTTGGTATAAGGTGGGATTTTAACAAAAGATGCTCAAAGAGCCACTCCTTCAACAGATTGTCTAGATATATTATCTAACTTATCTGGGATTTCAAACATCTATTGATCTTGGTATTTCATTTTCTTTACCAAAATTGATGATTTGATAAAGGCATTACACATAAGATCAGGATAGATGTAATTGAAGTTGTTCAACTTTAAGTGTTTTAACTTTCGTAAATTTTCGTTTCATTTTTGGGTATTTTTGATAGATTTTGCATAATCTATTTCTTGTTGTATGAAACGATGTCTTTTGTTTAAAGTTGACATGGTAAAGTGCTTACATACTTTTTCTGGATTTTATGGAATTTTTCTGAATTTTTCTGGAGAAAAAGTGGAAGCCGATCCGGATCGGGGTAAGTGATCCGGATCCCGAACGCAGGATTCTTCCTGCGGGTAGCCGATCCGGATCACAATCTCGATCCGATCCGGATCACGGCTAGGGTTTTTATAAGAACAAAGAGATTTGATTTCTTTTACCCTAATCTTTTGTTTTCAAGCCTCTAGAGTTTCTCTCTCTAGATTTCTTGCATCTTGGAGCTTCCAAACTCAAAGTTCTTCGATTCCAAGTAAGTTTTGTTGATCAAATCTCGGTTTTTCACAGTTTTTATGGTTTTTCATCAAACGTGAGTTGAAAACTTGGATCTTTTTCGTTTGTGAATGGTTTTTGATCAAATTTCTTTTGAAATAAGAACTCTGGGTCAATTAGTTTTGCTTTTATGCTGGGTTTTTACCTGATTAACGAGTTTTTAGGCTTCGATTTCTAAAAATTCTGTTTTAGGGCATAAAAGAGGAATTTTTGAAAATCATGGATTGATCTATTTTTAAAATTCTTTTTGGAAAACTAATTTGATTCTTAGCTTCTCTACATGATTATGATTGTCTAGGTACAATTTTTCAAATTTTTCAAAATTGACGATTTTTCATGTGTTCTTGAGTTGGCTCTTCACAGGACACTTTCTCCAAAACTCAAAGCACTAGGTTCAATGGCTCTCTCTTGGTTCTTTCTGTTGTTAGTCACTATGGTGCACACGAGTATATCTGTTAAAACGGAACAGGATGACTCAACTCAAATCAAGACGAAGGACGCAGAGGAAGACAGCTCAGACTATGATGAAGAAGAATGGGACGAATTCTTCAAAGATGTTCAACGAAAAATTGATGAGGAGGACAGGAAATTTACCAAAGGAAAAAGACTAATGAAATCTGCCTCAACAACCAAACAGTATACGAGAAGGAAAAATGTCCAAAGAAGTGCGAGTCAGCATAGTGGGCCTCTCACCAGAGCACGCTCACTTTCTGGAATTCTTCAAACTGAATCTCCATGGGTTACGGGAATGAATGCACCATCTGCATCCACACAGCACCCATCACACTCGAAGAAAGGACTACAGACACAGATGAATTGGAACTGCTTCGTCAGGAACAGCGAAACTTTTTGCTGCACAAGAAAGAATGTCGACAGAACTTCAGCAACTCTCCTCTCAGCACAAGAAGATCAAGAAAAAGTATTCAAACATTTCGAAACTGTTCAAGGGGATTTTGAACAAGCTGAGCTGTACCAGTTCAGATTCATCAGACTGAGCAGGACCTTCTGTTCATTTTTTTTTATGGCTTTACTCTCTTGCAGACCTTGCAGTTCTTAGTTTTTTTTTGGGACTTAGTTTTTGTTCTAACTTGTAGTTTAGTTCTCAGGTTGTGCATATTGATAGAACTTTTTTTAACTCTCCTTACATATTGTAGCTCTTGCTACGTTTTGGCTTTGTTTTGTGACAAAAAGGGGGAGAGAGCGTTAGAGAGAAAGAACTTTGAACAATGATGAACAGTTGACAATGATGTAAATTTGGTGTGAACATTAAGGTAAGTATGTCTTCAACTCAACTTTGGTTTTTCTCTTGTGATTTGTGACATGCCTCTATACTAACTATTCGACTAACTATTTGGGCATGTAATATGACTAACAAGTTGATGTTGGACTAACATTTTTGACATTTGGTTTTTGAATGCTTAGAAGATATGTTGGTTTTAACTATGATTCTCTTACATATCTGAATTCTTCATATGTCATGATGAGAATAAACTCTATCTCTGTATTTGGTTTTGTATGATTCAATTCTTGAGGTATCTAACGATTTCTTTTGTCAAGAATGATTTCTTTGTGCAGAGAGTACAGATGTCTAAGTCTAGAGTCTGTTTTAGGAGTTTATCTCATGTTTTTAATTTCTGGATCTCTTTCGTAAATTTTTGTTGTATGGTGATAGCAACAAAAATATCTTTTTGAATCTTCTTTTGTGGATTTGTGTTTTGTCACGAAACCGCCAAAGGGGGAGATTGTTACGGAATTTGAGTTGGCGTATTTCGTGAATGTATTAAGTCTTGAAGATTGAAGATGAAGAAACTTTGGATCGTATACCTCAATCTCAAGAAAGAAGAATTCAAAAGGATCAGGTACGTTTAACTAAAGATTTTTGATGATCCGAATACTTCTTATAGTGTAGAAACACCTGGAAGAATTTTTAATTGCTTAAACATCAAAAACTGGACATGGGACATGTTCAGGATCCGGATCGGACTCGGCAATCCGGATCCCGAAGGGTGTTTGTTCATACACTGGTTCAATCCGGATCGCAGCATCCTCTGATCCGGATCCCGAACACTTGTTTTACCTGTTTGCTTCCTCGATCCGGATCAGGAATTGCAATCCGGATCCCGAACATTGATGTTCTGGTAAAACTGTATGAACGATCCGGATCGGACTTTGTGATCCGGATCCCGAACTACCATTTTTCTGGAAATCGTCTTTCTTGCTTCTGCAATCCGGATCGCCAATTCCAATCCGGATCGCCGTCGGTAAAATCTCCAGAAAAGGCAGTTTTTGATCCTATCTTCTTCCAATGGTTTCTAACCTATAAATAGCCCTGTATTCATTTCTAGGGCATCCGCTATTATAGAAAAAAAAATAGCCGAAAAGAAAAATCCACATATATAGAGAAGAAAGGAAATCAATAGATTTATTCTATGTTTCTTCATCTATATTGATTGATTTGATTCTAGGTTTTCCATACTCACATTCTGAGTAGAATCAAATCAATGAATAGTTAGATGGTATTTCCGATCTATCTTTAATCTAAGTATTCGGCGGATCATCACCACCCAAAACAAACAACGATTTACCCCAAATCGGCGCGTGGACTCGCGTGGCCTTGTGGATTCAAGGTGCAACTACGTTCGTGGATTCGAAGCGTGGTATTGGGTGAAGACCGTGGATTCGGTCGGACGTCGTGGAGTCAACGTTGGACGCTGTGGACTCAGCGTTGGGCGCGGATCGTGGATTCGAGAAGCGTCGTGGAGCGAGCGGGAAGATCTACTAGGAGCGTATGGTAAAAGGTTGAGTCGTCTGTGAGTACGCTATATCACCTTGTACGTGTGTTAATTCTAGTGGATTTCGCCGTGTTATCGGTCCCGTGGTTTTTTACTCCGGTTTGGAGTTTTTCCACGTAAAAATCTTGCGTGTTCTTTTATTTTTCCGCATTGGGTTTATTTGCGCAATGATTTTTTGAGTGTTTATTGTTTACGCCTATTCACCCCCCTCTAGGTGTTTTTCCCCTATTTAGATCCATATTAACATAACCCAACAAGTAGTTCTCGGTGGGTGCCGCCAACAAGCCCGACGGTCTGCCCACTAAGTCTACTAGAGGCATAAAGTAACAAAAGGAATGCTGTATAGAAAAACTGGAAAGTAAAACATCTACTGCTACTATGCCTCTATCTAAATGCTCAAGGAATAGGACAGAGGATCAATATGCCACTACTGAGACTCATCTCAAATCACCCAATCCAAACTGACTGCCACAACGGGTCCAGTCAAACCTGCGCCTACCTACTGCTGTAGGTATGTCCGTAGCTGCCAAAACTGGCTCAGCCAGAGGGACGGTGTCCGTGACTGCCAAAACTGGCTCAGCCAGAGGGACACCAACATCGACAAGCCGCGATAGAAGTATCAAGCCCAACTCCGGAGTGGCACTCGTGGGTAGCGACCCCACCGAGCAAAGTATCCGCGCATCTCTGTCGATCTCAATATGGCTCCTGCAGGCTATGATCGAAACAACTCTCTCTCTCTCTCTCTGGCTAAAAGCAACACTGCTGAGACTCACTGTCACTCTGACATCTCTCATGAACCCAAAACTAACATCACTATCACCATCCCAAGAAAAGTAGTCTACAGACTGCTATCAACTATACTCGATCCCCAGACACGAGTGCAAATACATCCCACTGCTACTCGACCTCCCAACCCACAACTCGGGAAAAAACACTATGTCCAGAATGACAAGAGTGACGACCAATGTGGGCAAACTAAAGCAATGAATAATTCCAATTCAGGTTTAAGTTTACTATAATCCGGGGGAGCATGATGTATAAATAAATAACAGGTGTGCTAAGTTAAGTTTCATGATGCAAAATTAATAAAGAAGTCATCAGATTTAGCAATTAGCAACGGTGGGTTCAACATACAGTTTTCACAGATTATATAGCTCATATACTAACATGCATGTTACTATACTCGTAGAATTAGAGTGCAGTCCATAGATTTTGAAAGCAGGATCACCCACCTGATCGCGCTAACTGTCCGGGGTGGAACAGATAAAAAGTCCAGATAAAGCCAAATCTCCGCACCCGCTAAGCTGATAACACAGTAGCGGTGCCCACAAAGTCCTGGGTACAACAACAATCCACAATTACATACAATTCACACAAAAATCCATGTTCAAAAATCTGCATGAACAGTCCCTGTTCACAAGAAAATTTCACCTGAAAATAATCCTCAATAAATTCCGATAAAAATATCACGACGATCCTCGCGAAGTGTAGATGTCGATAGGGTCTTGAATCGCCGAAATCCGATGTCCGGAAGTGGAGATAAAAATCCACGAAGCAGCAGCTGTCCAGAAACTCAAACAGTCACAAAGGGTGGTTAAAATGTACCCCAAACCCCTGTATAAGCTCAAATCCAGCAAAAACGTCCAACATGGAAAACGTAGATTTACCTCTTGTGAAAGCGCTGTCGAAGAAATTGTCCAAAAATAAGGTCGGGGTAGCTCTACAGGTCTCCCATACGAAAATGCGACAGAAATGGGCCTCCAATAGTAGAACGTCGCTCCGCACTACGAGGTAGAAAACACAGTCGTCGCGGCCTCCAGAAATTCTGAGATTTCAACAAGAGATGGGCAAGAGGGAGAGGAAGATTTCATATGAAGGAACCAGAGGCTAAAACCCATGGGAAAAGGCACAAAATCGTGGCCCAAGTGGCCTATTTATAGGCCCACAAGGAAAACAGCCCAAAAAACCAAGTTGACCAACTTTCGGGCCCACTTTCGGGCGCCCGAAAAGTTTCGGGCGCCTACAGTGTTGGGCCCGGCCCAACACTGTTCACGCCCGAAACCGCCCCGTGCTGCCACGTGTCCGCCGAACAGCAAACATCGGTGCAGGGCCACTCAGAAGCCGCCACGTGTCCCGCCGAACAGAGAACATCGGTGCGGACTACTGAGAACCCGCCACGTGTCCGCACCCGCACACAGTATGGCGGTGGCGCCCGCCAATGAGCGGGCGCCACGTGTCCCCGGTTGACCCGCCGACCGCGCGACGTGCGCGCTTGTCGCGCGACGTGGGTCGCACGTGCGCACGCTTCCCGAGGCACCGACCGCGCGCGTCCCGTGCACCGCGCGTGCTGCACCCGCCAAACAGGGAGTGACACGTGTCCCCTGCACCCGGTCCACGCCTTCCGCAGGAATTCCGTGGACCGCGCCGCGTGCACCGACCAACCGGAGGCTGCCACGTGTCCCCCCGCCTGGTCCATGCACCGTCGCGCTCACCCGGTAGACCGCGCGCCATGGTCCCGCCAATCAGGCGGTGCCACGTGTCCCTGCGCCGGGTCTGTGCACCCCGCCGCGCTGCTCTGTGGACCGCGCATCCTGAACCGGCCAATGATAGGCCGCCATGTGGCATCCCGGCGGTCTACGGCCCTTCCCATGCACCAAAAACCACTAAAAACTTCCGGGTGTCCCTTTTTGGGCATCCGGACTCCAAATTAAACAAACAAAGAGTCGTTTTCAAGCGTTTTTCCATGCTGAATCCATTTCCGACCTCCGTTTGGCCTGATTCTTTTCAGAAATTTCGGCAAACCCAGCCGAAGGCCAACACAGCAAAAAGAAACACACAGGGTCCATCAGTAGCATCCAATTGATGCACCTTGGGCCAGATACACCAATACTAGGTGTTCTAACAGTGGATTCATCGGAAGAACGCTGTATGGGAACTAGGGCCACTACACCCAGATAGTCTCCTGGCTGTCCACAGTCCCCTAAAACTGTTATCTGCTGAAAACGGTGCCCTACAGCAACACACATTGCACAAGGTGTAAATATACTATTCATAAAAATACAGCTTTTGCTATTTTTCAAATAGCACGGGAAAAGAGGAGTTTTTCACCTCTGTATAGTGCTCAAGAAAATCCAAAAAAATTACGGTTGCGTTCCATGCGACGAGTAGATCGAAATCGACTCCTTAAACGCCTTGATCTGATGCTCCTACGCCAAGGTAAAAATCGGAGAAGTCGACGCTGTCCAGAAATTTCCACAGCAAAAAGGGGGGTCAAAGAGGCCTTAAAAACCGTGCCAAAAGTGCGAAATGGAGCAAAGTGATCAACATGGAAATCGAAGCCTTACCTCTTAGGAACGCGCTGTCGCAAAAATTGTCCAAAAATTCCTCCTGGTTAGCCCACAGGGATTTTTCGACTGAACTGCGACGGGAAATGGGCCGAAAAAGAAAATCGTCGCAGTGCGCTGCTTTGCAGATAACTCACTATCGGTAATTCCAAAAATTCTAAAATTTCTAGGAGAGAGAGAGGAACAATTTTTGTAGAGTGCTCGAGCTCTGATTCTCTCTCTAAGGCTCGGAATTCGAGGTGGAAAAGAGAGAGGAGTGGGGACTCTATTTATAATGGGCCAAGGGAATCTTTGGGCACCACACAGGATCCGGGCAGAACAGGAAACACCAAAATGGACCAACCAGGAAGCGCCACGTGTCCACAAAACAGGAAACAGCCTGTGCAATGCCACTGAGAATCCGCCACGTGTCCACGTGGTGCGCATGCCCGGTCCCCGCTCCGGGTTTTCCGAAAAATGTCGGCCAATGGGGGAGCGCCACGTGTCACCAATCACGTTGCCTTCTAGAAGCCGGCCAGCCAATCAGAAGCTGCCACGTGGCAAGAGAAATCTTCGGTGCTCCCGGTGCACGGCAAGCCCATGGACCCCGCAGCCTGCGCGCCTGCCCGCGCCTGCCCGCGCCTGCCCGTGCCGCGCGCCGCCGCGTTCTGCCAAGCTCCGCCGCGCTCCGCCGCTGCGCCGCCGCCCGCCGCCGCTGCGCCGCCGCCCGCCGGTCGCCGGAACAGTAATTCCGGCGGCCGGAGTTACTGTTCCGGCGTGAACAGTACCCATGTGCCGAAAAATTTAAGTGAATACACCATTTTGACCGTTTTCGAGCGCTGAGTCCAAATCCGTCGTCCGTTTCGCCAAATTCTCATCCGAAATTTTGCCGAAAGCCCCCGGAAATGCCCATTTGATCTAATTTTCGCGCCGAGTCTATTTCTAAGGTCCAATTTCGATTCTACAAGTTCCGTTGCACCGTATAAGCTCCCTACAGTCACTGTTTAATGTTGCATAGTTCCTGCGGGAGTCCGGATCATCACACCCAGACGTTCCACTTTCGACATGGTGAGATGACCGTCACACTCCAGGATGTGGCGGTTATTTCAGGTCTCCGTATCGACGGTCCACCAGTAACGGGAACTTCACTTGAAGAGTGGGTGCCGCTATGCGAGGCATTGTTGGGAGCTGTGCCCGACGAAATAAAGGGGTCGCAGATACGCCTAACGTGGCTATATCATCAGTACAGCCATATAGCGCTAGATGCCCCTGCAGAAGTAGTCGCAGCTACATCCCGTGCATATATGTTATATCAAATCGGGTGTAGTTTGTTTTCCAACCCCAGCGGACGCACAGTTCACCTAAAGTGGCTATCACTAATGGCTGATTTTCATCTCTGCGGGGCTTATGCATGGGGTGCAGCTGCCTTGGCTTATATGTGTCAAGTGCTAGGACTTGCCTCACTGCACGGGAAGGCCGAGTGTTGTTGTTTTGGGACGCTATTGCAGGTATAATATATAATATATTGATTTCATTATTATGTTAATATTGGTATTTAATCTTTTATTTCTAATATTAAGTCGTTTGTGTTAATATATAGATTTGGGCTTGGGAGCATATTCATATCGGCCGACCTACAGGCGTCCTAGCGCTACTCGACCTTGTAGATCTCCCTCTGGGTTGCCGGTAAGATATTTATTTAATATAGTAGATTTTTGTATTTCATATGTAATTGCAACTAATATATATATTTTACAATCTAGATGGGCAAACGCTGGAGGACTACGATTCAGAGCCAATGTCAGGACCGCTGACATTGAGTTTTATAGAGATGAGTTAGATCAGCAGAGAGAGACGCAGGTATGTAGATGTTTAAATCAATACTTTAAATATATTTTTTCTAAATATTTTTATACTAACTGATCATTTTGTGTCATTAACAGGTTATATGGATACCGTACACAGAGGAGATTTTAGCTGCATTACCAGACTTCTGTGTACAGGGCTCGCAAGTCTGGCGTTTAAGGACAGTCATCATCTGCTATCACATAGTAGAGATGCATGTACCAGACAGAGTCCTGCAGCAGTTCGGTCTTCTCCAGCATATACCTCTCAATGTGGAGTCCATCCGACGCATGACATCACGTGGGCGTCCGGATGAGGATTGGAGTGCATTTCACGCTGTACACATTGAGAGGTGGGCTGAGAGGCTAGATCACATTGTTGATCAGCTCCCGGCTGCTGGTGAGGACCCACTGCAGGCGGCATCCATATACATGCAATGGTACTGGACGATTACCAGGAGATGGATATATCGTCCAGTGTAGCGTCCTCCGCTGACTTTTCATCCACGTGGGCATATCGAGAGGACAATGGTATAATCATTTTTATATATAAATTTAACATGTTTTGTATATTTAATATAAATTTAATTTGTTTATTGAAATGCAGGCCGATACACTACGACAGATAGATACTACTATAGGCCAGTTATTGCATGATCGTCCGTCGCCTACGAGGATATTCAGGACTCTGACAGATATGCACGAGCATATTCATATGGTACTGCAAAATGTACCGTCAGTACCTACTGTCAGAGTTGCTGAGGGACGAGGAGATTATGCTCACGCATCGTCCTCGAGTCATCAAGTACCTTCATATCACTAAAAATTTCAAATTAAGTCTTCAAATTCAAATTACCTAACTATTTACGCCATTTCAGGTGCCGCGATCTCCATCTCCTCCTATTTAAGCCCCTACGACATATCCCTCGACGTCAGAGACACTCCCACCTCCTGTATCACGGACATCATTTGCATCGACATATTCACGTCGTCGTCCCTCGTCATCATCACCACACAAGATCCAACATATTGATGAGGGTGGTATTATCGAGGAGCTCGATCAGTTAGTAGCAGCCGAGCATCTTGATGATACGCCGATTATCGAGCTTGTTGTTCCTCGTGGGCGTGGGCGACCGCGAGGGCGTGGACGTAGGCGTGGCCGAGGAGGTCGAGGGAGAGGATAAGCTCAAAATTGAGTATTATCTCAATTTTGAGTATGAGGGTGTATTCTTAATATTTTTGTAATTATATTTTTTTGTTCTGACTCAACTGTTACATCTGAATGTTGTGCAATTGTTCCACATTATTTATGAATGTTTTAGTTCACTATCTACATGTTGTGAAACTTGTTGTATTTTTCATTCTGTTATGAAACTTGTTGTACAAATTTTGTTTTTTTCACTTGAAAAAAAATTCTGGTTGGTGCTGCGGTTAAAGGCGCTGAACCATTCAGCGCCTTTAACATCATATGTTAAAGGCACTGAATGATTCAGCGCCTATAACATTATAAGTTAAAGGCGCTGAACCATTGAGCGTCTTTAACTTATAATGTTAAAGGCGCTGAATCATTCAGCGCCTTTAACATATGATGTTAAAGACGCGAAATCGTTCAGCGCCTCTAACATTTAATGTTAAAGACGCTCAATGGTTCAGCGTTTTTAGCAGTACTATATTTTTAGCAGTACTATATGAGAACTTAGCCAATTTTCGCGTGCTCAGCATATACTATGTAAAGACGCTGAATGAATCAGCGCCTTCAGAAAGTATACTGAAGACGCTGAATCATTCAGCGTCTTCACAGGATTTTTATGGAGACGCTGATTGATTCAGCGTCTTCAGTGAGTATACTGAAGACGCTGAACCATTCAGCGTCTTCAGGTCGTCAATCCTGCGTGGCGCCCAGCTGGCAAAAGTAGGGTTAGTTTTACAAAAAAAAATTTGGGAGGGTTATTTCGCAAAATTTCAAAAGTTATAGGGTCATTTTAAAAAAAATCCCCATTTTTTTTCTTTTTCACCACATTTATCTAGACCTTTATTTTTTATTATTTATTTATTTATTTTTTTCAGGATGATCTTATTCTCGCTTATAATAATTACAACAAGCATTGAGGACTATATTTCTGTAGTTATCTTATCAAATTAATACTTTAAATAATGTGATCTATGATTATCGGTTTTGATTTTATAAATAAAAGCATACAGTAAAAAATAAGTGTAAATCTTATCTTTTATTTATCTAACAAATTAATACTTTAAATAATATGATCTATGATTATCGGTTTTGATTTTATAAATAAAAGAATACAGTAAAAAATAAGTGTAAATCTTATCTTCCATTTATTTAAGAGTCAATATTTACACACTTTTTTTATTAATTTTTTTAATATTAAATATTTACAAAATAAATTAAATTTTTAGATGGATGAGTATAAGTTTTGCACCTAATTTTTTAATTTAAAAATAGCATTACAAAACATTATAAAATAATATTATTAAAAATTAATATATCAAATGTCTCTAATTTGTTTTTTTTTTTTTTAACAAAATTGGAAATATCAAATTAGTGGCTCCAAGTTTTGTGGCTCCAAGTTTTGTAGTCTCACGATCTCGCTGATGTAGGTCTGGGCCAGTCGATCGCGCGTCCAGGTCGTGTGGACGGGCAAGAAATGAGCCGACTTGGTTAGCAGATCTACAATGACCCAGATGGCGTCATGTCCTTGTTGCGACCGCGGGAGCCCAATGACGAAGTCCATGGTAATCTGTTCCCACTTCCATTCCGGTACTGGTAAAGGCTGCAACATTCCCGCCGGCCGTTGGTGCTCCGCCTTTATTTGCTGGTAGATCAAACAGTGTGCCACGAAATGTGTCACGTCTCTCTTCATCTTTGGCCACCAAAAGGTCTGCCTGAGATCCCTGTATGTTTTGGTGACCCCAGGGTGTACCGCGTACGGGGCGCCATGTGCTTCGGTCAAGATTTCTTTCTTCAGGTCTGGCAGATCGGGCACGCATACCCGCCCTCGGAATCGGAGTATTCCGTCTGTCCCTTCTGAAAAGTCCCCCTCCGGTTCAGAGGAGATTCTCGTTCGTTCCAGTTGTAGTTGTGGGTCGGTTCTCTGCCCTTCTCGGATTCTTTCGATCAGTGTGGGCGCGACCACCAAGGCCATCAGTTGCTTGACCGTCCCTGCCGGTACCACTTCCAATTGTAATCGTGAGAATTCAGCGATCAGATCCTCCTGTTGGGTAATCTTCCTTGCCGTTGTTCCTTCCGCTCGTCCCTTTCTACTCAGGGCATCCGCGACCACATTTGCCTTTCCCGGATGGTACTGGATTGAAAGGTCGTAGTCTTTCAACAGCTCCAACCAGCGCCTCTGTCGCAAGTTTAATCCCTTTTGGGTGAAGAGGTACTTGAGGCTTTGGTGATCCGAGAATACGTTGCAGTGGACGCCATAGAGGTAGTGCCTCCAAAGTTTTAGAACAAGGACGACCGCGGCGAGCTCGAGGTCCTGTATCGGGTAATTCCGTTCATATTCTTTGAGCTGCCGGGAGGCATAGGCTATCACTTTTCCCTGTTGCATCAGCACGCCTTCCAATCCGACTCGTGAGGCGTCGCAATATACCTCGTAGTCCTCCCCAGGCGTCGGCAGCGCCGGTATCGGTGCTCTTGTCAGTCTCCCTTTGAGCTCTTGAAAGCTCTCTTGGCACTAGGCCGTCCATACGAATTTCTCCCCCTTACGGGTCAGGCGGTTCAGGGGAGACGCAATCTTCGAGAAACCTTCGACGAAGCGTCTGTGGTATCCCGCCAGGCCTAGGAAGCTACGGACCTCCGTCACCGAGGTCGGCTGGGGCCCATCGGTCACTGACTCTACCTTCTTTGGGTCTACTGCGAGTTCTGCGGTAGGGATAATATGTCCCCAAAATCCCACTTCGCGCAGTCAGAACTCGCGCTTTTCGAGTTTGGCGAAAACTTCTGTTCTCTGAGCGTCTGCAGTACGATTCGCAAATGCTCCTCGCGCTCCCTCTATACCACTGCCCTACCTACCTCCTATTTGATAACACGCGATTATGACCTCCTATTACTTTCCCGCACCTAGTTATGTAGCAGCTAAAAGGAAAGATACCCTAGTCGAGGCCTAAATCGGTCGGGTCCAAAAGAACAACCCGTAGAACCTCGGGAGTGAGGGATAAACCTTGGACACCCCCATTCGAGGTTTCACGGACGTTCGCCCCCAATTGGATCGGGGTCGGAACGGTTCGGAATCGACAGGCAACACCGACAATGGTAGAGTTAACAAGGAGTCAGATGAGGGTGGGTCGCTCCGGTCCGTGTGGTATCCCCTAGCTAACGAAAAGAAAGAAAAAAAAAATGACAAAGAGAGGGTGGTTAGAATATTACCTGCTATTCCCCGTTCCGGGACGTCGCGTCGTCCGCCTGGGCGACCGGAGAAGTCCGCCCACAACCCTTGGGCCAGCGACGTATGGCGTGGCGGGGAAGGGACCTGATACTGTAGGAGCTTGTCGAGTGCGGCCCGTCGGGTTGGTCCCTCTGCGGGTCAGGTACCGCGGCTATTCCCGGTCCTGTGATAACCGCGGGTTTAATTGTCTTTCTGGACTTTCCGTCGAATTTATTGAACCTCTTTTCGACTAAGGGGTCCGGGGGTGACTTACTTTTTTTCTTGTTTCTGGGCAGACCGTCGGGGCTCGCGGGTATTTTTGGATAATAAAGCTCGCGAAACGGAGACCGGCGGCGCGATCGGTTTTGGATTCCGACTACGGAATCTCCCGGAATAAATTCGGGAAGGTGCCTTACAGTTTAGACAACTTGCGCGGTTATCGAGGCAGACCGGATCCCTGGTTCTCACCCAAATCGATTTAGATTTTTTTCTGATTGAAGTTTGGGACTTAGGGCTTAAGCCCCCTTGTGCCTGAATGACTAATTAATTGGCTTTGGGAATTAGGTTTCGAACCTCCTTTCCCCTCATCTTGGCGTACGATACCCCGAGCGCGGACGAGGATCGGTTTCCCCCAAACTCCTTTCTTCCCATCGGTCGGTGTGGAAAAGAAGAGATCGATCGCCTCCCCGCAAAGATCCGACGAACGCGAAGAGGACGATCCCTCTCCTCCGCCCGGTGCCGACGAAAACAAGGTGAGCCGTGCTTTCGTTTTTCCTTTGTCGTTTCTTGTTGCGAACAAGAGGAGGGGGAGGGGCGAGCCACCCGCCGGCAGGGCACCCGCGCGGGCTTGATGCCGCGCGGGGCCACCCGTGCCTGCGGGCAGCTCCCCCGAGCGGGCCGCCGCATGTGGGGCGCCGCGCGGGGCCGCCCGCATGCGGGGGTGCCGCGCGGGGCGCCCGCATGCAGGGGGCGCCGCGCGGGCCCCCCGCATGCAGGGGGCGCCGCGCGGGGCCACCCGCATGCGGGGCGCCGCGCGGGGCGCCCGCATGCAGGGGCCGCCGCGCGGGGCCACCCGCATGCGGGGCGCCGCGTGGGGCAGCCCGCGCATGCAGGCCGTGCACCGCGCGGGCTGGGCGCCATGCGAGGCGCCGCGTGGGCAGCATGGCGACGCAGGGGTTTGGTCGCCGTCGTCGGGAGCCGGTTGGTGTTTGGGGCTCTTCTTTGAATTGCGTTTAATGGGTTTTGACCTCCCCGCCCGGGGATCTCTTTTGTAGTTTCGGGGAGCGTGCCGGGACGCGGGGGAGTCGAGCGTGGAACGCTTCAAGTGACAGGTGGGTTTTATTGTGGGGTGTAGCGTCGGATTCCGGCGATCGTTTTACTTTTGATTACACGTGCTAATATCTTACTCTTGAGTACACCTATTATAGTTTTACTTAGGATTACACATGCTATAGTTCTATTCTTGATTACATAAAGTGTTGCTACCAAGGTAGCGGTGATAGTTTACTCTTGATTACATACCAGGTTGCTACCGGGTTAGCGGTTATAGTTTTAATCTTGATTATATATCTTATTGCTAACATGATAACAGTTATATCTTCTCCTCGAGTACTGTTGGTATTGTGATTATTTTGCTCGAGGCTGCAGCACGCGCACCCGCGGTTTGGCCACCGCAAAGGGTGCGTTTTTCCGGAAAAGCGGTCTATGACCTGTGTATACCCACGAGGTGACGTAGTGGGGCCCCTGTAGTTGTGGGGTTTGAGGCGCCGAGGTGCGAGCGGTGCGACCCGTCGGTTTAGTTGCCCGACGTGGTCGGGTATTGCAGGTACGGTACGGCCCGTCGGTTTAGTTGTCCGACGCGGTCGGGTATTGCAGGTTACAGGGGTACAGGTTATCTTTTCCCTCTCGGGAGGGTGGTTGCTTCGGTTAGCTTTACGGTTTGATTTACTACTTTTTCCTGCTCTACTTTTATTCGTCACTGACTTCCCACTTCGTGACAGGGTCCAGACGGGGAGAGAGGTAGGCGACGGTGAGGACGGGGCAGGAGCTTCTGGGTCGCTGGGGACCCCGGACTGTATTTCTTTTTACCTTTGCATTTCATTCACGGTTGTAGTCTTTTGTGAGGTTCTCGATACCCTTGTGGGGTCGGTGTGGATGTCGGCATGGTCTATGTTTGGTTGTTCTCTTCTGTATTTATCTTTCCTTTTTGTTTCTGTTGGCCGTTTGGAAAAAAAGAAAAAAAAAAAAAAAAAAACCAAAGAAAAGACTGCGAAAACCGTTTTTAAAATTTAAGTGTCGTGTGGGCACTGATTTCAAAACCCTGTGGATTTATGGATTGTAAAAACGAATTTCAAAACTCAAATGTCGTGTGGGCACTGCTTTTCAAAACCCTGTGGATTTATGATGTTTTCGAACGCGTTTTCAAAATCTGAATGCCGGGTAGGCGCTGTTTTTAATGACTGTGGTTTTATCCTTTCAAAAATTTCTTGGCCGTGCTTATTATTCAGTTATGGTGCATAGTTGTTTGATAGAACTGTTGTGATTGATTGGATGATTGCATTGAACCTTGTATTAGCTACTTCGCCGTGCATATACAGAGGAGACTCTGTCCGTTTGCAGAGTGATTCTGTGTATGCGGCGGGTCTGGGCACGTGCCGGGGAAGGGGGTTTCATTTCAAAAAAAAATTTACGCGCCAAATGTGTACCTTTTGTGAACCGTTTTCGCTAAAACAAACCCCCGGGGCGTGACAGACTAAGATGGTATCAGAGAGGTTCTTTCAATCACAGCAGTTAGTGCCGACATCCGTGGGAATACCTCACTTGCCTACAAATGAATGAAATGGGTAGGGCATAGGAGAGTGGAACGCGAGTGATCGAGGGGGGGGGAAAGTTTGAGTCCTTTCTCTCGCTATATGGTTGTTGTTAGTAGGTTGGTCTAATGTGGACTCTCGTTGTGTGTGACAGACATGGCCCGTACTAGATCATCGGCCGGGGACGCAGAGGCAGACACGACGACGTCGACGGCCGCGGAGAACCAGCTCCTGCGGCAGCAATTGCGGGAGATGGCGGGGCAACTGGCAACCCTCACCGATCACGTGCGTCAGTTGACGCAACAGCAGCAGGCCGCGACGGTGGCGGCCGCCTCGGTCCCTCCACAGGGGCCAACAGCACCGGCAGCGGCACCACCGACAGCGCCACCGCCGGCGGCGACTACGGGACCGACGCCGGGAGCCACCAGCAGGGTCACCCTGGAGGAGACTGTGGTCACACCCCCCCTACCGTGGCTGCCGCCGCCGCGGGGGAGGGGACAGCTGTGCTGACTGAGCGAGAGCGGGTGCGGGCCAACCTGGCGGACTTTAAGAAGTACGACCCACCCACGTTCGAAGGGGATACGACTGATCCTTGGGTCGTCGAGAAGTGGTTGGGGTCGATGGAGAAACTCTTTGAAGATCTACTGATGGAGGATGATGAGCGGGTTCCCCTAGCAGTCCATTGCTTGGAGGGGAACGCCCGCTTGTGGTGGAAGACGGTACGCCCCGATCTCGCTAAGAGTACCGCGCTCCCGTCCTGGGCAACATTCAAACAGGAGCTGTTCGGGGCCTTTTTCACCAACAGTGTCAAGAAAAAGTTGGAGGATGACCTGAACCACATTCAGCAGGGGGACAGGACGGTCATGGAGTATCAGCGGGAGTTCGTCCGGCTAGCAAACTGCGTCCCGTTCGTCATAAGGGACGAGTCCCACAAGGCGCAACTCTTTGTCGATGGCTTGCGGAGCAGTATCTTCGAGGTGGTGCAAGCAGCCGACCTGCACACCTTTCAGAAAGTGGTCGACAGGGCCACTACGGTGGAGCGAGGATTTGCAGTCACGCGCGCTAGAAGGGAGAACTCGGCGCGGCAGGAGGACAGGAAGCGACAACAGCAAAGCTCGGGAGGAGGCTCTTCTAGCGGGAGCCGACCCCCCAAACGGTGGAGACCGCAGGCGGGACCCCGGGGCGCGCCAGCAGGAGGGCCGAGGCCGGGGAATAGGCCTTGTGTCATATGCGGGGGAGGGCACCTGGAGGGGGAGTGCCCCCAAAGAGGCGACCATTGCTTCCGGTGTGGCAAACGGGGGCACTTCCGCCGCAACTGCCCCTTAGGCTGGGGATCTGCGCCATCTGCAGCCTCTACACCACCGCCACAGCTCTCAGGGCGAGGGAAGGCTCCTATGGTGTCGACTTCTAACCCCCTGCACCACGGCGAGAGGAGGACAGACAGCCACAACCTGGCGGGCGAGTTTTCTCGATGACTCGCCAAGGGACAGATCCGCCGGAGGACGCACTTGCAGGTATTACTTCCGTTTCAAACTCCCGTGCTAGAACTCTTTTCGATACCGGAGCAACACACTCTTTCATTTCACGTGATTTCGTGTTTATGCATGGTCTCGGGGAGATACCTCTCCAAAATCACTTGACGGTCCAAACGGCGGGAGGGACTTTGGAGGCGGTCAGCTTTGTGGCCGCCTGCCCGATTAAGCTAGGGCGACTGGCTTGCCCTTGGGATTTGGTGGTAATTTCCTTGAAGGAGTACGACGCGGTGTTGGGCATGGACTGGCTCACGAGGTACCAGGCACTCATTGACTGTGACAAGCGACAGGTGCGATTACAAGAACCGGGCTTTCCCGAGCATGTGTATATGGCGGGCAAGAGCATCACCTTCCCGGCGGTCATCTCAGCGGCACGGGCCAGAAGGTTGGTGGAGGGTGGGTGCGTGGCCTACTTAGCATCGGTGGATTTAGTGACTCGACCCTCGACGACACCCTCAGACATACCAGTGGTGAGGGAATTCCCCGACGTCTTTCCAACGGAACTGCCCGGGATGCCCCCTGAGCGGGAGGTGGTGTTCCCTATCGAGCTGCTACCGGGCACGCAACCGATTTCGAAGGCGCCTTACCGAATGGCCTTCGTGGAGTTGAAGGAGCTTAAGGCGCAACTGGAGGACCTCTTGGACAAAGGGTTTATCAAACCAAGCGTGTCGCCCTGGGGCGCGCCGGTGCTCTTTGTACGGAAGAAAGACGGAAGCCTGCGTCTCTGCATTGATTACAGAGGAATAAACAAAGTTACAGTGAAGAATAAATACCCCCTGCCCAGAATAGATGATCTCTTCGACCAGCTGCGAGAGGCGACGGTCTTCTCCAAAATTGATCTGCAATCGGGTTACCACCAACTCCGGGTTCGGGACAAGGATATCCCAAAGACTGCTTTCCGGACCCGGTATGGCCACTACGAGTTCACGGTTATGCCGTTCGGACTTACGAACGCCCCCGCAGTCTTTATGGACATGATGAACCGGATCTTCAGACCCTTCCTTGACCGGTTCGTAGTGGTCTTCATCGACGACATCCTGATCTATTCAACCACCGACGAGGAGCACGAGGACCATTTGCGAATGATTCTCCAGACTCTCAGAGAACAGAAGCTGTTCGCTAAACTCAAGAAGTGTGAATTCTGGCTACGCGAAGTGGGCTTCCTAGGGCATGTGATCTCGGCGAAGGGAATCGCAGTGGACCCCAAGAAAGTGGAATCAGTAGTCGACTGGCAGCCGCCGACGACGGTGACAGAGGTCCGTAGTTTCCTAGGCCTGGCAGGATATTACAGACGCTTCGTCGAAGGTTTCGCGAAGATCGCTGCCCCTTTAAACCGGTTAACCAGAAAAGGGGAGAAGTTCATATGGACAGCAAAATGTCAGGAAAGTTTCGAGGAACTAAAGAGAAGGCTAACCAGGGCACCAATACTTGTGCTACCGACACCCGGAGAGGATTATGAAGTTTACTGCGACGCATCGAGGATCGGCCTCGGAGGGGTGCTGATGCAACAGGGGAAAGTAATAGCCTACGCTTCCAGACAATTGAAGGATTACGAAAAGAACTACCCGATACACGACTTGGAACTGGCCGCGGTAGTCTTTGTTTTAAAACTGTGGAGGCACTACCTCTTTGGAGTCCACTGTAACGTCTTCTCGGACCACCAAAGTCTCAAGTACATTTTTACCCAAAAGGAACTCAACCTGCGACAGAGGCGGTGGCTAGAGTTACTGAAGGATTACGACTTGACGATTCAATACCACCCCGGGAAGGCAAACGTGGTGGCAGACGCCTTGAGCAGGAAAGGGCAACAAGAAGGGGCACCCGGGGGCGCGATAACTGAACAGAGCAGCTTGATCGCGGAGTTCGCACGACTGCAGTTGGAGGTGGTACCAGTAGGCACGGTCATGCAACTTCTAGCCTTGGTGGTCAAGCCGACGCTATTTGAGAGGATCCGGGAAGGACAACGGACCGATGCACACTTACAGCGTGTACGGGACAGGATCTCCCTGGACCAAGAGAGTGATTTTACAGTGGAAGGCGACGGCACCCTACGGTTCTGCGGTCGGATCTGCGTGCCAGATTTGTCGGAGTTGAAGGAGAAAATCTTAGCAGAGGCACACCGAGCCCCGTATGCGGCACATCCGGGGGGCACGAAGATGTACAGGGACCTCAAACAGACTTTCTGGTGGCCTAAATTGAAGGGGGACGTGACTCGACATGTAGCTCATTGCCTAGTATGCCAACAGATAAAGGCCGAGCATCAGCGACCAGCAGGAAAGTTACAGCCTTTACCGGTGCCAGAGTGGAAGTGGGACCAGATCACCATGGATTTTGTCACTGGATTTCCACGCTCACAACAGGGCCACGACGCGATTTGGGTCATAGTCGACCGGTTAACCAAGTCAGCACACTTCCTGCCAATTCATACAACCTGGACCCGCGAACGGTTAGCTCAAGTCTACATCAGCGAGATCGTGAGACTACATGGAGTGCCGGCATCGATCACCTCGGATAGAGACACGCGCTTTGTCTCGAAGTTTTGGCAGAGTCTTCAACGGGCCATGGGGACCAAACTACAGTTCAGCACAGCTTTCCACCCCCAGACGGACGGACAGTCGGGATACAGACCCTCGAAGACCTGCTTCGCGCCTGTGTGCTTGACTGGGGGATCGGTTGGTCACGCTACCTACCCCTCGTGGAATTCGCCTACAACAACAGCTACCAGGCCAGCATTCAGATGGCGCCCTACGAAGCCTTATATGGAAGACGCTGCCGATCCCCGATCTGCTGGGACGACTTGGGAGAACGGAAATTCTTGGGACCCGACTTAGTGGAGGAAACTGAAGAGAAGGTACGCCTTATCAGACAGCGCTTGCTGACCGCGCAGAGTCGACAGAAGAGCTACGCAGACCAGAGGCGCCGCGACTTGGAATTCCAAGTGGGAGAGCATGTGTTTTTGCGGGTCTCGCCGTCCAGAGGAATCAAGCGTTTCGGGCTGAGGGGCAAGCTGAGCCCACGGTTCGTGGGGCCATTCGAAATTCTGGAGCGCATTGGCCCAGTGGCTTACCGCCTTGCCCTACCACCAAACCTCGACCAAGTCCATGACGTCTTCCACGTATCGATGCTCCGGAAATACCTTTCCGACCCCTCACATATCCTGGACGTCTCTACGCTCGAACTCAAGGAGGATCTGAGTTTCGGGGAAACCCTAGGGAGAATCCTGGCAAGGAAAATCAAAGCACTGCGAAATCGAACAATCCCCTACGTGAAGGTACTCTGGAGCAACCATGAGGAGCGAGAAGCAACATGGGAGTTGGAGTCTAAAATGAGGGAGTGCTACCCCGACCTGTTCACCACCACCCGGGTTTGAGTTTCGAGGACGAAACTCGTTTTTAAGAGGTGAGTGGTGTGATAACCGCGGGTTTAATTGTCTTTCTGGACTTTCCGTCGAATTTATTGAACCGCTTTTCGACTAAGGGGTCCGGGGGTGACTTACTTTTTTTCTTGTTTCTGGGCAGACCGTCGGGGCTCGCGGGTATTTTTGGATAATAAAGCTCGCGAAACGGAGACCGGCGGTGCGATCGGTTTTGGATTTCGACTCTGGAATCTCCTGGAATAAATTCGAGAAGGTCCCTTACAGTTTAGACAACTTGCGCGGTTATCGAGGCAGACCGGATCCCTGGTTCGCACCCAAATCGATTTAGATTTTTTTCTGATTGAAGTTTGGGACTTAGGGCTTAAGTCCCCTTGTGCCTGAACGACTAATTAATTGGCTTGGGGAATTAGGTTTCGAACCTCCTTTCCTCTCATCTTGGCGTACGATACCCCAGGCGCGGACGAGGATCGGTTTCCCCCAAACTCCTTTCTTCCCATCGGTCGGCGTGGAAAAGAAGAGATCGATCGCCTCCCCGCAAAGATCCGACGAACGCGAAGAGGACGATCCCTCTCCTCCGCCCGGTGCCGACGAAAACAAGGTGAGCCGTGCTTTCGTTTTTTCCTTTGTCGTTTCTTGTTGCGAACAAGAGGAGGGGGAGGGGCGAGCCACCCGCCGGCAGGGCACCCGCGCGGGCTTGATGCCGCGCGGGGCCGCCCGTGCCTGCGGGCAGCTCCCCCGAGCGGGCCGCCGCATGCGGGGCGCCGCGTGGGGCCGCCCGCATGCGGGGGCGCCGCTCGGGGCGCCTGCATGCAGGGGGCGCCGCGCGGGGCCACCCGCATGTGGGGCACCGCGCGGGGCAGCCCGCGCATGCGGGGGCGCCGCGCGGGGCGCCCGCATGCAGGGGCCGCCGCGCGGGGCCACCCGCATGCGAGACGCCGCGCGGGGCAGCCCGCGCATGCAGGCCGTGCACCGCGCGGGCTGGGCGCCATGCGAGGCGCCGCACGGGCAGCATGGCGACGCAGGGGTTTGGTCGCCGCCGTCGGGAGCCGGTTGGTGTTTGGGGCGCTTCTTTGAATTGCGTTTAATGGGTTTTGACCTCCCTGCCCGGGGATCTCTTTTGTAGTTTCGGGGAGCGTGCCGGGACGCGGGGGAGTCGAGCGTGGAATGCTTCAAGTGACAGGTGGGTTTTATTGTGGGGTGTAGCGTCGGATTCCGGCGATCGTTTTACTTTTGATTACACGTGCTAATATCTTACTCTTGAGTACACCTATTATAGTTTTACTTAGGATTACACATGCTATAGTTCTACTCTTGATTACATAAAGTGTTGCTACCAAGGTAGCGGTGATAGTTTACTCTTGATTACATACCAGGTTGCTACCGGGTTAGCGGTTATAGTTTTAATCTTGATTATATATCTTATTGCTAACATGATAACAGTTATATCTTCTCCTCGAGTACTGTTGGTATTGTGATTATTTTGTTCGAGGCTGCAGCACGCGCACCCGCGGTTTGGCCACCGTAAAGGGTACGTTTTTCCGGAAAAGCGGTCTATGACCCGTGTATACCCACGAGGTGACGTAGTGGGGTCCCTGTAGTTGTGGGGTTTGAGGCGCCGAGGTGCGAGCGGTACGACCCGTCGGTTTAGTTGCCCGACGTGGTCGGGTATTGCAGGTACGGTACGGCCCGTCGGTTTAGTTGTCCGACGCGATCGGGTATTTGAGGTTACAGGGGTACAGGTTATCTTTTCCCTCTCGGGACGGTGGTTGCTTCGGTTAGCTTTACGGTTTGATTTACTACTTTTTCCTGCTCTACTTTTATTCGTCACTGACTTCCCACTTCGTGACAGGGTCCAGACGGGGAGAGAGGTAGGCGACGGTGAGGACGGGGCAGGAGCTTCTGGGTCGCTGGGGACCCCGGACTGTATTTCTTTTTACCTTTGCATTTCATTCACGGTTGTAGTCTTTTGTGAGGTTCTCGATACCCTTGTGGGGTCGGTGTGGATGTCGGCATGGTCTATGTTTGGTTGTTCTCTTCTGTATTTATCTTTCCTTTTGTTTCTGTTGGCCGTTTGGAAAAAAAAGAAAAAAAAAAAAAAAAACCAAAGAAAAGACTGCGAAAACCATTTTTAAAATTTAAGTGTCCTGTGGGCACTGATTTCAAAACCCTGTGGATTTATGGATTGTGAAAACGAATTTCAAAACTCAAGTGTCGTGTGGGCTCTGCTTTTCAAAACCCAGTGGATTTATGCTGTTTTCGAACGCGTTTTCAAAATCTGAATGCCGGGTAGGCGCTATTTTTAATGACTGTGGTTTTATCCTTTCAAAAATTTCTTGGCCGTGCTTATTATTCAGTTATGGTGCATAGTTGTTTGATAGAACTGTTGTGATTGATTGGATGATTGCATTGAACCTTGTATTAGCTACTTCGCCGTGCATATACAGAGGAGACTCTGTCCGTTTGCAGAGTGATTCTGTGTATGCAGCGGGTCTGGGCACGTGCCGGGGAAGGGGGTTTCATTTCAAAAAAAAATTTACGCGCCAAATGTGTACCTTTTGTGAACCGTTTCCGCTAAAACAAACCCCCGGGGCGTGACAGGTCCACCCGGCCACGACGCTGCGGCTGAATCGTCCGGCTCCTGCGGGCATGAGGCTTGATCGTGGTCCGGCCTGCCACATTTGTTGCAGTGTGTAGTTCTCCTCGGACAATCCGTCACGTGGTGCGCTTTTCCGCAGATGGTGCAGGGTCCTCGCAGCGACTCCAGGTTCCCTGCGGGTGTTTGCCCGTCCTTCCGTTCCTTCTTCAGACGTGGGTTCGCCCGGCTCCTTGTGCTGGGGTTTCTCTGGAGGGTGGGGGCGGCGGCCCACTTTATCTCGTCGGGTCGTGGTGCCGTGGGCTTAGCGACAGCCGGCTTCAGAGGGCACTCGTAACGCGTGTGGCCCGGCCTGCCACATCGAAAATAGTGTTCGTCACGCCACGGGCAGCTCGTCATCGGGTGTGTACCACCACATATGACGCACAGCCTCGGTGGTTCCGGTCCCCCCCGCATCGTCTGCTCAGCGTTACGCGCTGTCTTCGGGCGTTTGACTGCCCGGCCTTTTTGGTGGGGGTCCTCTGCCGGTCCGGAGTGGGAGCGTCCCCGCCGAGTGCGCTCTAACTCGGCGCGCACGGCCATGCTGACTGCGTCCTGAAAAGTGGGGAGGTCCATCGGTGGTATCCCGCGAGGGGCGACGCCTCTGGTGCCACGCTGGAAGTGGTCAACACTCTCAAACTCACGTATCAGTATGCTCAAGCGCTCGGCGAGGGTCAGCAGTTGCCCGGCCACCTCGCGTAGCTGATTGCGGAGCAAGCGGTTTGCTTCGTCGGCGATGTCCATCTCCGTCGTCCGTCACTTTCCGAGCCAAACTTCTATCTGTACACACATAGAACACGCATTAATCCTTAACGCGTCTAGGAAATCTTGGCCCGAAAGGGGTTCTACTCGTTTTCCCTCCCTAACGAACGCTCGCGTTCTATACTACTCACGCGACGCTTACTTTATCGTTCATTACCTAGAGTGTTCGCGCCCTGTGGATGCTGGGCCCTAACTATTGTGGTTGAGGTTCATTCTCTGATACCATCTTAATCTGTCACGCCCCGGGGGTTCTGACGCGCGAAAAATTTGAGCCACCTATGCTCCCAAAATAGCGTACCCTTTTTTTTTTTTTGAGAATCCACCCCGGCGCGCGCACAGACCCGCCGCATATGCAAATTCACCCCGCTGACGGGCGGAGTCTCCTTTGCACATGCACGGCGTCCTGATTACATAATACAATTCGTATAACTTTAACCACATTAGTTCAAGGCACAGGCGCATACATCATACAATCACACCGCCCATATCCTGGTCTATTTGAAAAGAGGCCAACGGTTTGTAAAGGATAAAACATCGCAGGGTTTTGAAAGCGACGTCCACCCGACGCCCATATTTCTTGAAAACGGTTTTCGCAAACGATTTGTGCTTTTATTTTAAAACGGCCAAGAGTAAAGAGAGGAAGTCCACGCACATACAACAGTCATAAAGGAAAAGGGCATCATCCACGTCGATCCCACAGGGGTATCGCACACCACAACTAGCTAGCATAATTAATAAAGTAAAAGGGAAAAATGAGTCCACTAAGATTGTGCTACTCAAAGTTCTTTGAACGTCGCGCGCGCGGCCTCACCAGCGTCTCTACACTCGCCCCCTGACGGACCTGTCACAGAGTGGGAAGTCAGTGACTAGAAAAAGGTACAAAATGCAATAAGGGCAAAATAATTCAAACCACAATATCCGGAGCAACCCCTTTTTTTTTCTCGTATGTACGGTCGACGCCATGGTTGACCTACCCTGAATCAAACAAAACCGGGCACCTTCCCCGACCACCACACCGGGCGCCTACCCCGGTGTCCCCTGCCGAGCCCCTGCCTCGGCCGCCGGGCACCCTCCCCGGCATCACCGCTCACACCCCCCACCCGCGGGGGCCCCCATTCCTAACGCCACCATCACGTGGGGTACACGGGTCACCATTACCACTTTTCCGGAAAAGCACACCCTCGCGGTGGCCAAACTGCCAGTGTGCGTGTAGCAACAAGAGCCATAATGATTGGATAAATTTACGAGTGAGACTTATACATATATTTACATGGGGTTAGTATCATAATTCACAATTATTTAAGCTCTAAACATGCCCGAACATGCAAATTGCGCGACTTACACCGTTTCCCATACACCCTGGAAAATACACCCACCTGAAGGGAAGTTTGATGGTTGATTTGTCCCGTCCGGTTCGCGCGTCGAGCTCAGAACGTCCCGCACTCCTGGGGGAAACAACAGAAAGCTCAGACCAGGACTAAGAGTAAAATCGACTAAAATGCTGAAAGGCGGGGGAGCCCGGCGCGATCCCCGGGCCTTATGTGGCGTCCACCTCCGCACGGCACCGACCCGTGCGTAGCGCGCATGGTCGGCGGATCGTCCCGCGTGGTCTCCCACCCCGCACCATGCCGCACCGCCGTTCTTCCCGCAGCGCGGCGGCCCTGCGCGTGGGCGGCCCCGCACGCGGCGGGCCCCGCGCGGCGGGCCCCGCGCGGCGGGCCCCGCGCGGCTGCGCGTCGCGCAGGCGCCCCTCCCGCGGGCGGCCCCGCGTGCCGTCGGCCGCGCGGCGTCCCGCCCGCGGCGGCCGCGCGCGGCGTCGCGCCGCGCGGGCCGCCCAGCGCAGCCTCGGCCGCGTGGGCGCCCTGCCCGCGGGCGACCCCGCGCGGCGGCGTGCCCAGCGAGGCGCCGCCGCGCGGGCGCCCCCGCGCGCGGGCGGGCCCCGCGCGGCTGCGCGCCGCACGGGCGCCCCGCGCGAAGGCAGGCCCCGTGCGGCTGCACGCCGCGCGGGCGCCCCGCCCGCGGGCGGCCCCGCGAGGCGCCGGCCGCGCGGCGCCCCGCGCGCGGGCGGGCCCCGCGCGGCTGCGCGCCACGCGGGTGCCCCGCCCGCGGGCGGCCCCGCGCGGTGTCGCGCCGCGCGGCGCCCTGCCCGCGGGCGGCCCCGCCGGGCGCCGGCCGCGCGGCGCCCCGCCCGCGGGCGGCGCCGGCCGCGCGGAGTGCCGCTCGCGGCGGCGGCGTCCCTCGCCGGCGGCGCCCGCCTCCCCTCCGATGGCGGCGGCTTGGCCGCCCGACGATCTCGCCGCCCTACTCAAAAATAAATAAAAATAAAATTAATAAAAATACCGGCATTACCTTGGATGGCGGAGAAAGATCAAGGGATCGTGGGTTCCGAGCGGGAGTGGAAAAAGATTGGGTTGCCGTCCTCCCTCTCCTCGGATTCGCTCGTTCCCTGGAAACCCTAGCCGCTCGGTCGAGGAGAAGAGAAAAGAAAGGTATACGAGAAACCCTAATCCCCTCCCAAGCCGGGTTTTTATATCCCGTATGAAAACCTAAATAATATTAATAATAATAAATAATTAATAATAACTAGTATATCTAGCTGCTGACGATTGCATGGAAAAACGCGCAAACGGTCCCGCACGGATCCCGAAACATTAGACGGGGGGGGGGGGGGGGGGGGGGGGGGGGGTCCAAACTTCGGAATTAAATTCTGTGAGCTCTCGAAATCGAAATTCAGATCCGATTGCACCGCCGAGCTCGGTACCGCGAGCTCTGACACCTAAAATTTTTCCGCAAGCCACAACGGTTCGTCCAAAATTAACAAAAAAATTCTGCATCCACTGGGCATCCCGCCCACGAAAAGGAAAGAGAAAGGGAAAAACAAAACGGGAAAGTAAAGCGGGTCTTACAATCCAAAATGACGAAGCACCCGATCTGGAAGATGTAGCTCAATAATATGAAAACATACTAGGGTGGTCCGTGATCGCCATACCAGGGACCCCACTAGGCAAAAGGGTGGAAGTGACCCTAGTATATCATCTGTATATGGCCTCCATGTAATCTATTGTGAAAAGTATATAATAAGTAACTTGTATTAAAAAAAAATTTATGTGAATGAAAACTTATGATAATTAACTCATGTAACTGAGACTCTAACTGGCAATCAAGCTGATCACGATAAAACTCACTGTCAGCCGTCCTGACATTGTCCCGAAAAGCCAACCTATTATTCCACCTGTTTCACAAATAACATATTAGTAATGATAATATAAAACACTGAAAACTTAAAATTTAATCCATACCTGCAATCTAGTGGCTCATCAATAAGATCAAACTGCGGTCCGACTATCTCTAGTCGACCAACATGCAGATGGTCCCATGCCCAAATCTACATAAAAAGCTACTTAGAAATAATAAATAAATTTCATGAATGAAATTAGTAGTAAAGGAATGTACCTGAAGTAATGTCGGAAAACAACAACACACCGCTTTCCCCCTTATGCAAGCACTTGCTAATGCTCGATAGAGATGAGCTAGCATCGCCGCACCCCATGCCAAGTCACCACAAGCGTCAAAATCCTCTAATAGAGGCAACCACTTTAAATGCACTCTAATTCTGCTTGGGTTTGGCATTAGACTACAACCAATCTGAAACAAAATATATGCTCTTGCTATAGCCTCTATCACTGCAGGCTGTGCATCTAAGGGGATATCATGAAACTGATGATACAACCATTCAAGTTTTATCTCTCCGCCTCTAATATCTGCGGGAACTACCCCAAGCAACAGCTCACATAGCGCCGGCCACTAATACGAGCCTCCTCCGGTCACAGCCCCCCCATTAATGCGGAGTCCAGTAATGACAGCCACATCCATCAAGGTGACTGTCATCTCCCCATGCCTCAAATGAAACGACTGCGTCTCCCTCCGCCACCGCTCTACTAAGGATCCTAACAATGCCTGATCTAGCATGACGCGCCTCAACCGCGACACATAATAGAATCCCGCTCGTCGCAGTAGCTCCAAAACTGTAGGATGCTCAATTTGCCAGTGGTTCAATGTGCGACTATACTCCATAAATTCAACCGGAGAATAACCCTGCAATAATATAAAAATCACATAATTTTAGTACATGAAATTTCAAAGAAATAAAAAAGTTAATTAAAAAAATATATATAACCTCATCTCTAATGCAAGTACATCTGTGGTGAGGCTGATCAGTCAATACAGATGCATCAATCGGTCCTGCCTCCTCGTGATTGTCCATCTGTAATAATACGAATAAATAAAAAAAAAATTTATAATATGCGTGAAGTATTGTAAATTAATCAAAACAATTTACAACATTCAAGATATCAAACAATCAACCTAAACGACGACGTCTTTCGGTCATTCTTTGTTGATTTTTAGGACATGTGCTTTTATAATGGCCGGGTTGTTTACACATACTACACTTGCTCCTACTACTTCCGGCGCCTTCGTCCATAATATTGCGAATGCGAGTAGATTTGGGTCGTCCTTTCTTTCTTCTCTCGTGTAGTGGAAGTATAGGTCTGTCATATGACTCAACCCAATAACGCCGATCGGGGACCGGATGGAACTGTGGTTCGTATGTATTACGAAAGAATTCGGTAGTATACCAACGGGAGCATATACTATAATAATCTATGTTCATGTATAAGGAACTACAACAAGATAATATATGTGAACAAAGTAATCCCGTTAGTTGCAAACATAAAATGAACATGTAGAATTTATTCCATTGATAATGACTTGGTATTGCAAATCCCTTCCAGTAAGAACTTCAAATTCTTGATGTCCATATCGCCTAACTGTAAGTGCTCTAGCAATTGACATTCGGCTATTGATAGTTTTATCTACATTCGATACAAATTGAGTAAACATTGCTGCTGCCTCTTGACGATGTTTTAGGAAGAATTCAACCACTCTGTGTAATGTTGCCATTACAAAAGCGGTAATTGGTAAGCCACAAACTCCCCTCAGCACTCCATTTAAACTTTCTGAATGGTTCGTAGTCATAATGCCGAATCGTCGACCACCATCGAAAGCCTTAGCCCAATATGTTCTATCGGCATGAAGTCTGTCAACCCATTGCCAAGCATCATCATTCATTGCTTTCAATTCTTCCTTTAACGTGTTATATTCTCGTTCTTCTGAGGCACTCCCGATGGCATAAAATTTTCTAAATAGATGTTTTGCTTTAAAATAAATATTCATATTAGCTTTCATGTGTCGCAAACACCATCGATGAGCATGACCTTCTGCTTGTAGGAATACAAGTGCAACAAGGTTCGCAAGTCCTTTAAAGCGATCAGAAATTATTGTAATAACTCGAGAACGTGTTATGTATCTCCGTAGACAATTTAGAAAGCACTCCCAACTCGAGCCATTCCCCCCCTCGCATATTGCGAATGCTAGCGGGTACAAACCACCATTGCCATCAACACCTGTGGCAATTAATGCATGGCCTCCATATTTTCCATACAAGTGCGTGGCATCGATACTAAGTATTGGCCGGCAATACGACCAACCATGAATCGAGAGTCCAAAAGCCCAAAAGGCGCGTGCAAACGTTCTTGAAGTACTCGTCACTCTTGTAGTTTCAATCTTGGTAATAGTTCTGGGATTTGTTGTTTCTAACATTGAGAAATATCGAGGAAGGTCACAATATGATTGCTCCCAACTACCGTATATAATTTGCAAGGCATTGTTCCGTGCCCGCCAAGCCTTACTATATGAAATGGTGTGGAACTCACTCCGAACTCTGGTTTGAACTTCTGTAGGACTCATAGCAATCCTTGCCTTCATTATGGGTAGTATATGTTGACATATAAAAGAAGATGTACAATTCCGATGCATTGTATTCAAAATAGGAATCATGCATGTATGTGGTCCCGCATAAGTCTTTACTTTAAAATGTGATGAACCTTTGGGTTGAGAGGCATGCAATCACCATGGGCAAGAATTGACTAAACATCTCACAGTATATCTAGTTGTATTTGATTTAACAACTCTAAGTTGCACATTATGTTCAATGTGCCATCGATCCAAAGCATTCACCAAGGACGTCTTGTCAGAAAAGACCCGATCTTTCCATTGATCATCACTTGGAGGACCTTGATTAATGTTTTGTTCAACAACGATATGATGAATTAATTCATTACCCAGTAAAAAATACTGTCGGTGATCTTCAAATTCTTCAAATTCTACCGGGTCCTCCACATCATCGTTGTTTGCAAATGAATTTTCAATCCATTCGATCCCTTCATCTTGAATGGCGCATGTGAGAGAATTCAAACCGCCATCATGATCAAAATCAATAGATTGTGGGATATCATCACTATCATCATCTGTAGAGTCCATATCAGTTTCACTTACATGCTCATCGTCACTGCTATTTATTTACTCATTATCACTTTCTATTACTACCTCATTTTCATTTATAGTGCATTCTCGATTGCTAGATGATGGACCTTCATATAGATTATGATGGATAGTTGGCCTGCAAAGGTATTTATGATTAACTATTCGAATCTATTAAGATTTTATGTAATTAAGTCATATAATCACTTACCGCTCATCAACTCCACCGAATAAAGATGGATCCACAGTAATATATGGTAATGATGTACTCACTGGCACATATGGGACTTCAGACACTCTGCAATACTTATAAAGTCTAAATTATCCATTTTCCGCACCTATACTAATAAAGGACAAAGTTTGAAATTGAAAATTTAGTTGAATAAATTTTCATACCTTGATGCACGAATTCGTTCAAGATCGACATAATCTCTTTGGTAAACAGAGGTTGGACGGTCACGTGTAGTCAACACTTGCTTCTCTACGTATACTTTGATGCAACCATGAAATGGAAAAAAACTCATCACGCCGACAATCCCATGATCACTTGATATGTCAAGTAATTCCCATTCATTAGGTCCCATTGGCATCGAACTGTTATGCGTAGACAGAACTCCGCTCGATCATAATTAGTGACCTTGTATATTTCTGCTTCGAAATCCCGAAATGTGATGTCTCGGCGAATTCCGATCAGTTCTTTATAGCCACCAATGTATTGTGGTATATTATTGTTCATGACTAAATTTCCGTCCCAATGAATATAAAACGGAACACATTCACCAGGCATACTGACGCACTAAAAATAACAATAAATAATATAACATTCGTCAGTTTGAGCTAAGGGTAAAGTTGGGAACAACTATATTCGTCAGTTGGAATTAATTTTGCCAAACTGGATGTACTTCTTAGTATATAGTATGTACTTCATATTCTATAGTCCACTCTACATACTACATACTTTAAATTCTATATAGTACATACTCTATACACCAGATATCTCTATATACTATATATGATATGCACTATATATGAAACGGAGGAAATAGTTTAGACTTCATAAACTCCCCAAAAGAAGCTCACACAGAGCCCATTCACTTCTTTACATATAGAAGAGAATCAAGGGATAGAATAAAGCAACTACCCTATTTTCTGGTAAGTCCGACCCACTACCACAAAAAAAAAAAAAAAAAATAGCAACACTACCGGCCACTATATATAATTAACTAATTAACTCCATAAAAGACTCCAATTGGTCAAAGCGATACAGCCAACCAGCAATGCATAAAAAATTAACACATCCTAACTAATTGATTCTGGACCTGGTAGAATTGTGACAAGAACATCCTACATGCTCTATACTACATGGTACACAAATTATGCTATATATAGACTATAACAATATACTCTAATCCTATATATTCTATAACAACAAAAAATTAGGGCTTATATTTGGGTATATTGTTATAGTCTATCACAAATAAAATTAGGACTTAATGTTGAAAAATTAGGGCATTATCACAAATAAAAAAAAAAGATAAATAATAATAAAAAAAGGGGGGCTACCGGATCGGCGGTGGTCGCGGTGGTCGTGGTGGGCGCGAAGAGCAGTGGTCGGGCTATAGGGCTCTCGTGCGCCTCTTTCTCCTCCTCCGACGACTGTTGGTTTTTAAGGATCCACAAGGATCTAAATAGGTACTATCAAACACCTAGAGGGGGGGTGAATAGGTGTAATATTAAAAAACCAATCTCAGTGCAAAATAAAAACCAATGCGGAAAATAAAAATAACACACCGAGATTTACGTGGAAACTCCAATCCAGGAGAAAAACCACGGGACCAACACGCAATAACAATCCACTAAGAAAAGAAGAATAACAAGGTGATTACCGACTCCACGGACTCAAACCCCTCCTTCAACTTCTTCGGACCTTGCGCTGACCGGTTGGATGTCCACGCAATAACAATCCACTAAGAAAAGAAGAATAACAAGGTGATTACCGTCTCCACGGATTCAACCCCTCCTTCAACTTCTTCGGACCTTGCGCTCCACCGATTGCACGTCCACTGCACACGTTCGAATCCACGAACGCCACTCGAATCCACGAGCACACGTTTCGAATCCACGAAACGCCTTTAACACACCGAATCCACGATGCCACGTCGAATCCACGACGCAAACTCAGCCGATAAGAATATAGGCTTCGATGGTGATCCTTTGCTTAGATTATCAATGAAGAACCATGGAAGAAATCTCTAAGCAAAGATTAGATCAATTCGACAAAAGATATGTTCTTGAAAGAACCATCGAATTGACCTAAAAGAGGCTATAAAGAAGAACGATAAAAACCTAGCCTCTAGGGTTGCTCTCAAGTGTTTTATAAAATGATCGGTATTGCTCCCACGTTTTTGAGAAACCCTAAATGTCTATTTATAGTTTAGAAACCTTTGGAAAGAGATAAGAATCAAAAACATACCTTATCTGGAAATTTTCAGGACGGCGATCCGGATCGGGATTACTGCGATCCGGATCGTCGTAACGAGATTGACGATTCCAGAAATCCAAGGGTTCGGGATCCGGATCGCAAGGCCCGATCCGGATCGTTCATGAATTTCAGCAACATCCAATGTTCGGGATCCGGATCGGAATGGCCTTGGATCCGGATTGGAATTGCCAATGAACAATACCCTTCGGGATCCGGATTGGAAGATCTGATCCGGATCCTGAACATGTCCCATGTCCAGTTTTTGATTTTTATGCAATTAAAAATTCATCCAAGTGTTTCTACACTATAAGAAAGTATTCGGATCACCAAAATTATTTAGTTAAACATACCTGATCCTTTTGAATACTTTCTTCTTGAGATTGATGTAACTGATCCACAATTCTTCATCTTCAATCTTCAAGACTCAAGACACTGAGTGTCAACTTGAGCTCTTGTTGAATCTTCTCTAAGTCTTTGATTGCTGATTGACAATTTGATCCCTTTAAGACTCCGACTCAACTCACTGACTTGACTCACGAAATATGCCAATACCAAAAAGCCGTAACAATCTCCCCCTTTGGCAATTTCGTGACAAAACCCAAAAATACATAAAAACGCTCAAGTCACTCATCTTAAACCAAAAAATCGAAATTCAATGTCATCACCAAAACATTGATTTTCTTTGCGTGAAAGATCCAATAAATACAAAATTACATTTGAACCAAACAGTCCTAGAACATACTCTATGACTTAGGACTTGGAGTCTTAAAGTGATGTAATTCCTGCAAAACAAAACTCCAAACAAAATCAAACGTTAGTCGTTAGAAATTAAAATCCTACATTTGATTCGTCTTCCTTTTGGTTCTTTTGTTTTTCGGCTCTTTCAATCTTTTCTTTATCTCCCCCTATCTTGAGCATCTCTAACATGTTCTCCATGTTCTCCATGTTCTTGAGCATCTATGTTCTCCCCCTTTGTGATACGATCATCATTTTCCGTTCTCCCCCATTTTTCTATTTTCGTTTGTCCTCTCTTGATGATCTCATCTCCGTCATTTCTCTTCTCCCCCTTTTTGTCACAAATTGTCAAACAGTGAACATACTAGACAAAAGGAAATCACTAACAACATTAGTTCATAGAGAAAGAGAGATAAAAGCTCAGTTCCGGTATATAACAAAAATGCAGATTGCGTACCGGTACCAGAAAGCAAAAATCAAATAATTTCTTGAAACAAATCCAGATTTTAGAATCTTTTCAAATACCGATTTGTATTCCATCAAGAAATCAATTTAAGTGCTTTAACCAATGAATTAACAAGATGTCATTCAATCCAATTAATTTCACAAAATTAAAAAGATTTACTCCTAAATCATGAAAAACAAAGATAAAACATTATAAACACATATTCATCAACACAAAAAAAATAATCTTGAGATCCAAACTCTATCAAGATGTAACGAATTTACAAAGATGACTTACGGAGATTTCCAAATGACATCAATCTTGAATTCTACCCTTTCATCAGAATAATTTAGAAAAATTCCATAAAACCAGAAAAAGTATGTAAGCACTTTAGCGCATCAACTTTAAACAAAAGTCATCGTTTCATGCAACAAGAAATAGATTATACCAAATCTATCAAAAATACTCAAAAATGAAACGAAAATTTATGAAAATTAAAACCTTAAAGTTGAACAACTTCAATCACATCTAACATGATCTTATGCGTAATGCCTTTATCAAATCATCAATTTGGTAAAGAAAATGAAATACCAAGATCAATAGATGTTTGAAATCCCAGATAAGTTAGATAATATATCTAGACAATCTGTTGAAGAGAGTGGCTCTTTGAGCATCTTTCGTTAAAAATCCCACCTTATACCAACCTTGAAATTTGACAGAGTCAAGTATTTCAATATGCATTTTATTTAATCAAAAATTGAAAAACCATGCTTGGTATACATGTGGTAGCTGCACACAGTACTCGGACGACCGAGGTGGTAGCTCTTTCCTCCATGTGGTGGTAGTTTTCACACTCCTCATTGGGATGTAACTCTTTCCACATCTTTTGAGCATTTTACTTTTCTTTGACTCCCCCTCAATTGGCTATCAATTATTTAATATATAAGGTATTCAACCAAAAATTGATCTCGCATTCATACTCGACTAAATAGTCAAATAAGATAATGACTATACCAAGAGATCATTGAGAGAGAAATTGACTTTGATCACTTAAAAGATGAATTAATTAACATAAATGATCATTGCAACATCGAAATATTATGATGTCAAAAGCATAATAGATTTCTAAATGCGTGAAAAGATGCAATTAAAGTCAATATGACCAATGCTCAACAATGTGTTTTGTTCTTGAGTGCAACACAGAATTTTTAGGAATGTTTATAGCACTTGTGTTGTCACAAAGACTTCACACAACCTAGATAGATTAAGCATCTAAAGATCACACATGATTTCTAAAATTTGATGCTTATAACTATCAAAAACTCCTATAATGAAGTATCTTCAAGATTATGATTATGGAGTAAAGTTGATAATCCATATAAAATTAATTTGGAGTGAATGAACGTGAAGCCCTTTTTATTCAATGCACTTGTTCGTTAAAACCCTTTTGTTCAAAAACAAAGTATAAAAACAAAGAGCATTGAAAAACATGTAATGCAAAGATTAAGAAAAATATGAAGGGAAAACCAATCAAAGCATTACATACAGTCATAAGCTATTTAGAACTTAAGACAAGGAAAGATATCACCTTTCCGAATCCAAAATCGCTGGATTTTGGGTTGTCTTGATTCGTTGTGGCCGGGGGTTGTCCGCTTTGACTGTTGATCCACCTTAGGTCTTTGCCTCGCAATGATCCACTTGTATGATTGATGTTGTGGCTCGGACCTTTGGTGGGTTGAGTGAACTCCTTTGACTTGATGTGTCTTTTGATTCCGTTGAGTTCGCTCCGTAGATGAAGTTGCCGAAGAATTCTTCTTTCTCTTTTTCGGGCAATTCTTCACCAAATGTCCTTCAAGTCCACATAGGTGACAAGTTCTTCCTTTCAATTTATTGTGGAACTTGAAGCCTTCACAGTTTGGTTCTTTTTAAATCCCAAACCAACCTTGCTTGTTTGACCTAATCCGGACATACTTTCTAGTTTCTTGGAACCGGTTGAAAGCCTTTGTATGTCGGATTTGAGTTCATGAACTTGCTTGGTCAAAGCTTGGTTGGTGACATGAATTTCTTCAAACTGTTTTTCAAGAAAACCAATCTTGTCCATATATGATTTTGCGATCGTCTCCGATTGGTTTATCTTTTCTTGGAGGATTTTATTGTTATCCAATAAAAGCTCTCGTTCCTCCTCGAGATCATGAAGTTTGATCTTTAAAGCTTGATTCTCGTCTTGAACCTCAAGTCGTTGCTTCCTCAACTTCTTGATATGCTTGGCCATCTTCTTTGATTCCGCAAGAAGTTGTTGGTATGCCTCAACGAGTTCTTCTTCGTCCGACTCCCCCTCACTTGATGACTCTCCTCCGGATGTTGATGTTTCATGCAAAATCAAAGGAATAGAGTCAGTGACTAAAGATGATAAGCACAAATTAGAAGAGGGAATTTGAGAGGCATGAAAAGCAACAACTTTTTCCTCTTCACTTGAGGTCGATTCATCGAAACTAGAATCGTCCCAAGTTTTTGCTTGCAAAGCCTTCTTTTTATATGATTTCTTAGAAGGACAATCCGTTGAAATATGGCCGTAGCCTTTGCATCGATAGCATCGGATTTCCCCTTCGAAATCATCTTTTTCTTTTTCTTTAGAAGGTTTTGCAACGCCTTTGAGTTTAGAGGATTTAGAACCCGATGATCCTTTAGATGGTTTCGTGGATGAAGATCCATCGGTTCGATTCTTCCAAAATTTCCGACGAAATTTCTTTGTGATCCGCGCCAGTTGTTCTTCAAAATCGGCAAAGAGATTTCATCGTCGGAACTTGATTCGTCATCTTCTTCCTTTGTTGATTTGAATGCAATACCTGTAAGCTTAGAAGAAGACTTGGAAGAAATTTGATTAGTAGGAAAAGTCATCTCATAAGTTTGCAAAGCACCTACTAATTCCTCTACACTCATCTCATCCGGATGACTAACGGTTTCAATGGCGGTAACCTTTGCCCTAAACCGTTCCGGAAGAGTCCGAAGTATCTTTCTTACAATTTTCGACTCCGGGATCTTTTCTCCTAAATTAGCACATGTATTAATTACATCTTGAAGTCTAGTGTAATAATCTGTAAACAATTCATGCTCTTCCATATGAATAGAGTCAAATTGACTTGTAAGCATCTGGAGCTTTTGAATTTTTACAAGATTAGTACCCTCATGTGTAATTTTGAGAATATCCCAAATTTCCTTCGCGGTTTCACACGCAGAAATTCGTGTGAACTCAGTCGAGGAAAGAGAATTAAATAAAGCGTTCATACCTTTCCCATTGTAAGAAGATCTTTCGAATTCCTCTTTGGACCATCTAGAGCGAGGTTTTGGGGTAGTAGAATTTCCTACTTCCTCAACAGGATGCACCCAACCGTATTCCACGGTTTGCCATACCCGCTCATCAATTGAGATGAGAAAAGCTCTCATCCGCACTTTCCAATATGCATAATTGGTCCCATCAAAAAGAGGAGGTCTAAAAATATTACCACTTTCACCCAACATGATAGATAAACCTAAAACCCGCTCTGATACCAATTGTTGGTTTTTAAGGATCCACAAGGATCTAAATAGGTACTATCAAACAACTAGAGGGGGGGTGAATAGGTGTAATACTTAAAAAACTCAATCTCAGTGCAAAATAAAAACCAATGCGGAAAATAAAAATAGCACACCGAGATTTACGTGGAAACTCCAATCCAGGAGAAAAACCACGGGACCAACACGCAATAACAATCCACTAAGAAAAGAAGAATAACAAGGTGATTACCGACTCCACGGACTCAAACCCCTCCTTCAACTTCTTCGGACCTTGCGCTCACCGATTGGATGTCCACGCAATAACAATCCACTAAGAATAGAAGAATAACAAGGTGATTACCGTCTCCACGGATTCAACCCCTCCTTCAACTTCTTCGGACCTTGCGCTCCACCGATTGCACGTCCACTGCACACGTTCGAATCCACGAACGCCACTCGAATCCACGAGCACACGTTTCGAATCCACGAAACGCCTTTAGCACACCGAATCCACGATGCCACGTCGAATCCACGACGCAAATAGCCGATAAAGAATATAGGCTTCGATGGTGATCCTTTGCTTAGATTATCAATGAAGAACCATGGATGAATCTCTAAGCAAAGATTAGATCAATTCGACAAAAGATATGTTCTTGAAAGAACCATCGAATTGACCTAAAAGAGGCTATAAAGAAGAACGATAAAAACCTAGCCTCTAGGGTTGCTCTCAAGTGTTTTATAAATCATAGGTATAGCTCCCACGTTTTTGAGAAACCCTAAATGTCTATTTATAGTTTAGAAACCTTTGGAAAGAGATAAGAATCAAAAACATACCTTATCTGGAAATTTTCAGGACGGCGATCCGGATCGGGATTACTGCGATCCGGATCGTCGTAACGAGATTGACGATTCCAGAAATCCAAGGGTTCGGGATCCGGATCGCAAGGCCCGATCCGGATCGTTCATGAATTTCAGCAACATCCAATGTTCGGGATCCGGATCGGAATGGCCTAGGATCCGGATTGAAATTGCCAATGAACAAGTACCCTTCGGGATCCGGATTGGAAGATCTGATCCGGATCCTGAACATGTCCCATGTCCAGTTTTTGATTTTTATGCAATTAAAAATTCATCCAAGTGTTTCTACACTATAAGAAAGTATTCGGATCACCAAAATTATTTAGTTAAACATACCTGATCCTTTTGAATACTTTCTTCTTGAGATTGATGTAACTGATCCACAATTCTTCATCTTCAATCTTCAAGACTCAAGACATTGAGTGTCAACTTGAGCTCTTGTTGAATCTTCTCTAAGTCTTTGATTGCTGATTGACAATTTGATCCCTTTAAGACTCCGACTCAACTCACTGACTTGACTCACGAAATATGCCAACACCAAAAAGCCGTAACAACGACGACAACGGCGACGCCTGCTGCACGGCGGACGGAGAGAGAGAGAGAGAGGAGAGAGAAAGAGAGAGAGAGAGAGAGAGAGAGAGAGAGATAACGAAATTGAGTGCTGTGAGGGAGGAAGGAGGGTCGGGGTCGGGGTCGGAATATAGGATTTAGTAGACACATACTCTCAACGTGCGTGTCTAAACACGCAGGTTCTCAACATGCGTGTTTAGAATACGCATGTTGAACCTGCGTGTTCGACTCAATCCGAGCTGTGCTCACCCGCTGACGTGGCGCATACACGTGGCGTCCAGTTGGCAGGTATAGGGCCATTTTTGCAAATACAAATTTTGCAGGGCCATTTTCAAAAATACAAATTTTTATAGGATCATTTTTAAAAAAAGCCCATATTTCAATGATAAAACATAGCTCAAAACAGCATCACTTTATGCAAAAAAAAAGAAAAAAAAAGAAAAAAAAATCATATTTAAGATATATCTGGATCATTCTAAGTTATTCTAGATTTTATAAAAAATGTTCTAATTGTACAGAAAGAGAATTGGGGAAAGGAGGATGAATGATTTAAATGTTTTACGTTACTCCAAAATTCTATTAGTTTGCGCAATTTTTTTTTCTTTTTTTCTTTTTCATTTTATTCTAGACACTACAAGAAAATAGATCTTTTGTGGCCAATATTTTGTGGCCAATTAATGAACCCTACTATATTAACATTTTTTGTGGCTATTTCCAACGTTTCCTCACTATTAATCTTAACTCAAATTTTCATATACATACCGTAGGAATTTAGTAATGAGCGCCGCTAATTCGATGCAGTATTTGCGGCCATCGCTAGATTTTGGCCACAATAATAGTAAGAAATAATTGTGACAAATATTATCGCCACATATTACTTTTCAATTCACCATTTGTCACCATCGATAACGTTGGGCCACTAAAATAATAATAATTAACTGTGGCGAATTTGTATGGCCACACATTTATGCACTATTTGTGGCCAACAATAAATTTTGGCCACAATAACAATAAGTAATTATTGTGGCAATTTTTATCGCCACATATTTACTTTTCAATTCACCATTTGTTACCATCGATAACGTTGGGCCACTGAAATAATAATAATTAACTGTGGCGAATTTGTATGGCCACACATTTATTAAGATTTTCGTGGCTATTTTCAACTTGTCTTCACTATTAATCTTAATCAGAATTTTCGTATACCTACGGTAGGGGTGTTTTAATGATCGTCACTAATTCGATGCGCTATTTGTGGCCAACAATAAATTTTGGCCACAATAACAATAAGTAATTATTGTGGCAAATTTTATCGCCACATATTTACTTTTCAATTCACCATTTGTTACCATCGATAACGTTGGGCCACTGAAATAATAATAATTAACTGTGGCGAATTTGTATGGCCACACAGTTATTAAGATTTTCGTGGCTATTTTCAACTTGTCTTCACTATTAATCTTAATCAGAATTTTCGTATACCTACGGTAGGGGTGTTTTAATAATCGTCACTAATTCGATGCACTATTTGCGGCCAAGAATAAATTTTGGCCACAATAACAATATGTAATTATTGTGGCAAATTTTATCGCCACACATATTCAATTCATTATTGGTAACCGTCGATAAAATTTGGCCACTTAATGTAAGACTCGTAAAAATTAAATGCAAAAGAAACCTAAGTGTTTGTGTATCGGTGTACAAATTGCAGTTTTCGGAACACGGTCCCCCGACTTACAGATCCGAGTTTGATCTCGATAATCTGAAATCACCAGTGCGACCGTCTCATCGAATTGATAAAAAATGGTGTAAACCAATTTTCGATCGGACGGTCGCACTGGTGTCTCGAAATCAACGAAGAGTGAAGTGAGGCCCACAACTTAAGTTGTGAATAGTAACTGTAATAGTCATATTTTTCTATTTTTAAATAAATAGAAAGAAAAGTGAAATTCAGTCTTGGTTCGGGTTTAAAAAATCTAAAATGACCTGATTGGTCAAACGCCGGTGTGCAACTTGCACAATTTACGAAGCAAAAAGGCTATTTTTCAATCCGGACATGATCTTGAAAATCCGAGATCACCGTTACGATCGTCTCATCGAACTGAGCGAGATTCATATTCAGCAAATTTCGATCTGACGGTCGGATCTTACAGAAATTAGCGAAGAAGCAGACGAATATCGCGACTAATGTAACAGTACTGGCCTGTGCAAAGTACGTTAAGTGAGTTACTGTAGATAAACAGTAACCGCTAAACTCGGGACTCCCTCGATTGCAACGTTGGCTAATTTACTGTTCGGACTCCGAACATAGCAATCCAAGTAGTCGTTTTGATCGGTTTCATCGATCTGAACGCAATGGCGCTGACGGAATTTCCGTTTGACGATTCTAGAGTCTCGAAAAGCGTGATAAACTGTATTTTTGTACAGTAATCATGGAACGAGGTTTTATCCGGGCGTCGCGTCAAGAAACGAAAACCACTATCTAATAGATTTCATCGAGCCGGACGTCGTGACGAAGTCCGTTTTTCGATTTGACCACTCAAATGCCTCGAAAAGCGTGAAAATTATGAAAAATAGTATATTTTACACAGAGACCCCTATATTTTATGCTCCGAAATCCGTGCTGCTTTAGGGAGAAGGACCTAAGTGTGAAATAGAGTTGCTGTGAAGGACTTGGGTTAAAATATCAAGTGTGGATGGGGTACTTAGCATTTTGTTACAAAATTTTATATACGTGTACTATTAATTAGCTTTGCTTCGACAACCCTAATCCCTAAAGCCATAGACACCAGCCGCTTGCTGTGACCCTGGCCTTCATCTCCCTCTGAGTGTTCCTCGACGGTTACTTCGCCAGCCGCCGCCTTCCCTCGCCGGAGATGACAAAGAAGCAAAGGAATGCTTAATCTCGGGTTAGGCTGGAGTGAAGAGGCTAGGTTTGCACCAAAACTACTCTGAAGGCATCTCTGTGCCTTGGAGACCCGAGCCGAGGAGCGCCGGTACCTAGCTCCGCCGCGCGCCGCCGGCGGGGATTTCATCTTCTTCCTCTTTGCCGACGAGGTAAGCCTCTCTCCTCCTTGGGTTTTCTTGTGACTTGAACCCATGCAAGCATTTTCTGACATTGAGAGGGCCATACCTGTGAAGCCTCGGGCCCTCTCGTGCTCCGGTTAACCGGCGGGATAAACCAAGTCGCCGGAAACCAAATTCCGGCCAGATCTGAGCGGGGAGCTCATCCAACCGTTGGAAACGAGATCGGCCACGTTGGGAAGGATTCTATGGTCGAATGCAACCCCTCCACAAAATTTTAGGACCATCGGACGAGAATCGGCGCCGTTCGTTGATGCCCTAGATCCGGTCATCTTCCTCCTTGGCCGAACTTCACCGGCCGGCGCCGCCGCTGCCCGACACCTCCGGGCATACCCCTGGCAAGCTTCACAGCACCAAGAGGGACCATTATATCCAAGTTGGAGGGCCTCCCGTGCTTCGGGTCGAAATCCGCCATTAAAGCGCCTCGAGCTTGGCCGAGCTTCGCCGCCGCACGCCGCCGGCGCTTTCCGCCGACGACCAGTGACCCAGGTATGTTCACTTGAGTCGTGGGAAGCTTCCTATCATGTTGCATGGGAGTTTGAACGTGTGACTTCTCCTCTCTGTAGTTGCACCTTGGAACAACCCGAGGTTGAGCTCCGGCCGCCGCCGACGCCTCTGGGCTCCGGCCATCCACCCAGGTAAGTTGTTTGGACCATAAGCATTATTTCCATCAATTTATTTTGAGACAAGAGCTGCTGGAAGAAAAGATCTTCCAACTTGTGTTTTGGTGGGTTTTTTATGGTGTTTCTCGGCCGCCGCCGCCTCCGGCCACCGGCGCCGGGGCTAGCCTTGTCCAGATCTCTTCTGGGACATTCATCTAACCAGTGCTCCACTTTACAGGTGTTTGGCACTAGGTGTTAACCCAATTGCCTCAACCCGAGCCTTTGTGCTTTGAGTGGTGTTGCTCCGGCCAACTCTCCGGCCACTTTCCGGCAAGACTCAGGTGAGCACAGTCTTTCTCAGTCCCCTTTATGCATGATGCTCACAGTAGATCTCAAGTTTATCAAGTGTATCATTAATTGTAGCAACAAGTCTTTTTGGACCTTAAGAGTTAAATGGCCAACTTTGTATTTGGGCCCTGTTCTGGCCCAAGCCTGTGAGCATGAGCTTCGTCTCGTTGTAGCAGACGCGCTGAAATTTACGGCGCAGTCTTTGGCCTCCTGGATTTAGAGAACGAGTCAAAACCAATTTAAAACGAAGTTATTTATGCGATTTAGTGAATATTATAGGTCATGTTGCAAATGTAACTTCATGGCTGTCTTCGGACAGTGTGTACGCACCCTCCAATCATTTCGTTAGAGATCCGTAGGCTTTCGTTGAGCGGAAAACGGATATCGTTCCGTAAATCGGCAAAATCGTCAGTTTACGGTTTCTGGCGCGTGTTTCGCGTACCACGGAGTAAAAGAACAGTTATTGGACATTTAACGAGTCTCTTTGGCGTACCATGAAAGTCTCTATTGACCCTCTAGATCATAATGCTCATACTAATTACTGCTGAGAATGAGTAGATAGATTAGTCTTGCAATATAACCTAGTGTGGACTTAGTTTTTATGGATCTTACTGTATTCTCGGGCTTCGTACCACCTTCTAACAGCGAGCACGGATTCGCTTACGTCGACTGGTATCGACTGGTGTTTACGGTATAAGTTAAAACCTCTCGGATTGAGAGAACGAGTCGAAACAAGGGTTATTTCGGTATATTTATGCAAATTTATAAAACTCTAAGGACTAAATTGCAAATATATCTTCATGGGTGAAAGTTTTAAGTTTGATTTGAAATATAGTATTTTCAAAAAATTCAAATTAGAAATTGATTGCATTACGACAAATAATTGATACCTGATTGTACAATTATAACTTGAGTTCTTTTTTGAATCAAATAATTATAAAACTTGAGTTCAAATTTAAATCAAATAAAACAAACAGTAATTCAAATTAGAAATTTATTGTATTACCACAAATAATTTATAATTGATTGTACAATTAAAATAAATGGTAATTTCGAAGTCACATCTAATAATATCTAAATATACTGCAGATATATAAATATTAAGATGGATAAGACTTGGATGGATATGGCTAATAGGCAAGATTCGAAATACATAACAGGAGTGAATAGTTTTCTTGACTTTGCATTTGCACATGCGGCGAGAGGAGATAAAGTTCGGTGCCCTTGTTATAAATGTGTCAATGGTGCTTTTCAAACTCGAGATGTTGTATTTGGGCATCTTATCTTGCATGGGATATTAAAGGATTACAAATGGTGGTCGTGCCATGGGGAAGAACACCCAGATCAGAGTAGCGAAAGCACCGATAATGATAACAGAGATAGTGAAGAGGAGAGTAGTGATGAGATGCATGAACTTTTACAAGATTTGAATCCATCTGAAAATATAAATGACTCTGTGCATTTGAACTTGGAGGAACCAAATGAGTCTGCAAAAAGATTTTACCAATTATTAGAGGATGCAAAACAAGAATTATATCCTGGATGTAAAGAGTTCTCTAAGTTGGAGTATATTGTAAATTTATTACAACTTAAATGCCTTCATGGTTGGAGCGATAAATCATTTACTGCGCTACTCCAATTGAAGAAAAGGGCACTTCCTTCTGGTGAAACACTTCCGAAAAATTATTATGAAGCAAAAAAGTATATTCGGGATCTAGGTTTGGATTATATTAAAATTGATGCATGTAAAAATGATTGTATTCTTTATTGGAAAGAATATGAAAAATATGAAAGTTGTCCAGTATGCCAAACTTCTAGGTGGAAATATGGTGCTGATGATCAAAATAATACTCATGGTCGTAAAATGAAGAGTGGAAAACAGATTTCTGAAAAAACTTTGCGTTATTTTCCTCTCATACCAAGATTACAAAGATTGTATATGTCATCCAAGACAGCTTCTCAAATGCGATGGCATAAAGAAAAACGACATGATGATGGGATTTTAAGGCATCCAGCAGATTCCTTGGTATGGAAGTCGTTTGATGAATTGCATCCTTCCTTTGCTTCTGATCCACGTAATGTTCGGTTAGGATTAGCAAGTGATGGCTTTAATCCTTTCGGATTGATGAGTACTTCATATAGTATATGGCCAGTTATTTTAGTTGTATACAATTTACCGCCATGGATGTGTATGAAAAGCTCTTATTTCATAATGTCTATGCTGATTCCGGGTCCACGAGCGCCAGGGAATGATATTGATGTCTATTTACAACCCTTAATAGATGAATTAAATAATTTATGGAATGTGGGAATTGAAACTTATGATGCATTTAGTAAATCTAATTTCCAGCTCCATGCTTCATTATTGTGGACTATAAATGATTTTCCAGCATATGCCAATTTATCTGGTTGGAGTACTAAAGGAGCACTGGCTTGTCCAAATTGCAATAAAAATACATGCTTTCTTCGATTAAAGTATGGACGGAAGATGTGTTATATGGGACATCGGCGTTTTTTGAAACCCGATCATAAATGGCGAAAAGATAAAAAGGCATTTGATGGAACGATAGAAAATCGACAAGCTCCAAAACAAAAATTGGATAGTGATGAAATACTTGAACAGTTAAGCGAGGTTACAAATGTGAGATTTGGCAAGTTCAGAGATAAAAGAAAGCGGAGTGAGCCTACCTTAATTTACAATTGGAAAAAGAAAAGTATATTTTTTCAATTGCCTTATTGGAGAACACTTCTACTGCATCATAATCTTGATGTGATGCACATTGAGAAGAATATTCATGACAATGTTGTGGGTACACTATTTGGTATTGATGGAAAAACAAAAGATACTTTAAACGCTCGACTTGACCTTAAAGAAATGGGAGTGCGATCTGAGTTACATCCTATAAATAATGGTGATAATTATGTTATTCCTCAAGCATGTTACACTTTAACTTTAAAAGAAAGACGAGATATTTGTGATTTTCTACTTAACTTGAAAGTGCCAGATGGATATTCGTCCAATATCTCTCGATGCGTCAATAAAAAAGAAGGAAAGTTATCTGGAATGAAAACTCATGATTGTCATGTTTTTCTTCACGATCATCTAGCACCAGCTTTTCGCGGTATTTTACGGAAAGAGGTATACGAACCACTAGTGGAACTAAGTGTATTCTTTAAAGAGCTATGTTCGAAGACTTTACAGTTGGATACATTAGAAAGATTGGAGGAAAATATTATAATTACACTTTGCAAATTGGAAAGGATCTTTCCACCTGCATTTTTTGATATTATGCTACACTTGCCTATTCACCTCCCATACGAAGCAAAATTGGCTGGTCCTGTGCATTATCGCTGGATGTATCCATTTGAAAGGTAATATGTGTTATTTATTTTATAGTTTATAAATTTTTACTATTAATACTATCAGAAATAGAATAATTTAAGATTATTTTGTGATAGGTTTTTGCGCAAGTTGAAGTCGTATGTGCGTAATAAAGCACATCCAGAAGGATCTATTGCCGAAGGCTACATTGCAGAGGAATGTTTAAACTTTTGTTCTAAATATTTGAATAGAGTTGAGACAAAATTCAATCGACCTGAGAGAAACTTTGAGGGTTATGAAGATCATACCTCAAAGTTATCCATTTTTCGACGAAATGGAAGGCCACTTAATAATGGCAAGGGAATTTTCAAGAAACTAACTCAGGAAGAATGGAATCGTGCTCAACTTTATGTCCTAAAAAATTGTGATGAAGTTCAATCTTTCCTTGAGTAAGATTAATCACAAATAATTAATTTGAGTATTTTTTTAATTTGTTAGTTATTTATCTAAACTACTAATTATATTTCTTTGCTAATTCACATAGAGAACATCGGATAGAATTGGAAAAGGAGGATTCTATTAATGTGACAAAACGACAGGATGCAACATTTGTTAAATGGTTTAAACAACGAGTAAGTGAATGTACTATAATTATATACTGAGTAATTCTTTTTTATTAATAATTATTTAATTTTTCTATATATTTGTCTCGTAACAGGTAACACACTTATATCATGAAAGTACTGAAAACGTGAGTGTCGAACTTTTAAATTTAGCTTGTGGACCAAATAAAATGGTGAATCACTATACGGGCTACATAGTCAATGGCTATAGGTTTCACACTCATAAGCGTGAGAATAGACGCCAAACTCAAAGTAGCGGTGTTGTCGTCAAAGGTGATGAGCAATCGGAGAATAGAGAATATTATGGAGTTTTACAGGATATTATTGAATTGGATTATGACGGAGGAAATAAAATAATAATGTTTAAGTGTGACTGGTGGGACACTTATAATGAGGGTAGAGGTTTTAAGAAGGAAGCCAATGGAATCACCCTTATTAATTTTACTCGACACTTGGCCGTCAACGAGCCTTATGCCTTAGCATGTCAAGTGGAGCAAGTTTATTACGTAGCAGATAATAAAAATTCTGATTGGCGGTTGGTTATCAAGACAACACCTCGAAACTTCTATAATTTTCCTATCACTGATGAAGAGTCAATTGATGATGAAGAACTTATTTTGGAACAAGTTGATATGGAAAGGAATATAACTTCTAATTCATTACCAGAATATATTGCTAGTAATGATGATGTCATTTCTTCTTTGAGGAGAAATGATGTTGATAGCATTATTATCAATAAAGATCATCAATTGTTCGAAGAAATAGAACAAATTGCACAAGATGAAACTTTAGTTGGTGAAGACGTAGAGGGGGATGAACAAATGGAAGATGCCGAAGATGAATAGGATTGCACGATTAATTGGTATGATATTGTCTACGGTAAGTTGTCTTGTATACTTTCTTTTATTATATGTTCTCCTTTTTATAATTCTTTCTATAAAAAATATTTCTATCCTCTATAAACTTCAATTATATTTTTTGTTCTCTTAATCTACAATTGTTATTTTTCTAATGATTTTTTTTACAGATAAAATGTCGAGCAGAGCAAGACAAGGAAATAGTAGGAGTCGGGCTGTATCTCAACAGGCCAATCCAACACCATCAAATGAAGAGTCTGGGGAGCATCACCCACGAATGGAATCTAATATACCACAACCTCGAGCAGATCATCTATCAACAGATTCACATAATGCAATCAATGAGAGTAGTGCTGGTATTACTAATTACTTAAAGCATAGTTTCTTTCTGAAACTTATTTACATTAATCTTTTCAATTCCATACAAATTATTTATTTTTTGAAAATATAGCTAATATTCATATTTGTTATTTTGTAAAATAGCGAATTTTATTGTTTTATGTCAGCTTCGTGTACTAATAGAAAGAGAACACGTGGAAAGACTTTGGGTATAAAGTGGGCCAAAATAAGAAAATCAACTGAGACGACCAAACCACCGTTAAAGATTCCATCAGACCTACGACGTGTAGTTGGTGAAAATGCCCAACAATTCATCACGGAGACATCTCAAATAGTCAAACAACATGCGCCATTGAATGTTGATAAGTGGAGTAAAATTCCTACTTATACAATTGATAAGATGGTTCAACTTGTTCATGTAAGTATTGATTAGGATTTTCTCTTTTTACTTTGTTTTAAATAAAATCTTTTATACTTACTATATTTCTAATTATTTGTTTATTTGTTTTTGTTCTTTTTATATTTATACTACTATTTTAAAGAAAAAATTTGCCCTTCCGGACGAGGTTCATGTTCTTGGTGTTATTGTGCAACAACTTCGTAATCATTTCAATGCATGGCGTCATCGTTTGTATAAATTTTATTACAAAAGGTATAAGACTGATGAACAAAGGCGAGCGCATTGTCCGGAGGAAATTGATCAAGAGGATTGGAATTGGCTTATTAACTATTGGAACGATCCAAAGTTTAAGGTAACAAAGAATTTTATAGTTCTAAATATATTTTATTTTTTTTATTTTATATATATATGATTTACTAACTATTTTCTCAAATTAATAGCGTATTAGTGAGGCAAACCATGCAAACAGAAGCAAACAAACTATGGTTGCGCGTGTGGGTACAATGTCGATTGCTAGGACTATACATAATATGGTAATTTCTTCTTTCTATCTAATAGCCTATTAATTTTACATTCGAGATAATTTTTAATTCTTATTTTTAAAGTGTAATTATTATCTAAAATAGTTTCTATGTGCGTTAACAGAGGAACCCTGTAGAAAACTTTACATCGGAGCAAATGATAGAGCGAGAGGAAAAGCCCGAATATATGAGGCTGTGGGAAAAGGTGAGGAGGAAGAGAGATGGCAGTTGGGTTGATAAAGATGCTGAAGATGCATATGAGCGGATGAAAGAACTTCATGATGATCAATTAAAAAATTATGGAAAAAACACTCTGTCCACGGAACAAGCATATACATTAGCACTTGGTCATCGATCTAGCTATATTCGTGGTATGGGCCGAGGTCCTACTCCTATTGAAAGTGGTGGTTCTAGAGGACAAAGGATTCGTGCGCAAGTACGAGCAGAGATGGAAAAAGAAATGTCAACACGAATTCAAATTGAGGTGGAGGAGCGGATGAGCCAACGGGATAGAGACGCCGAGGCACGAATTGCTGAAATGGGTGAGCGGATGAGCCAAAAGGAGAAAGAAGCTGAGGCACGAATTGCTGAAATGCAAGCACAGATGCGTGACGAGATGAATTCTCAAATGCGTAATATGATGGAACAACTTTCACAGATGGGATTGCCTGTTCCTATTCAGCCAACATCGACAAGAAAGGTAAGTTGGAGTATAAATTAGCAATATATTTCACTTTTTTGATAAAATAAATAGATAATATATATGCATAATTCTTATCATTATTCTTTTTTATTCTACAGGACTAAACCTTGCAAGCTCAAGATTTCCGAGTTGGATCATCTCAAGAATTTCATTTCACTTTTAGCCTAGAATTTTTATTATCTTTATTCTAATGTAAACGATTAACTGTTAACTTATTTTGATTATGTCAGTTGAACATATATTTGATTTCTGTATTTTGTTGAACATATCTTGATTATTGTGATTGATATTATGTTTAAATCCTGATTGAGTAGTATTCAACTATTATTGTGCAGCAATAATGTGTAAAATTTATTTTTTTTTATTTAAATTAGTACTACAATTTTTTGTGGCTAAATAATAAATAGCCACAATATATGTAATTTGAAAACTTCACTGGAACAATATTTGTGGCCGACTACTTAATTTCGCCACTATATTTATACTATATTTTGTGGGCAACATTATATTTGGCCATAAAATGTGTGGCATTATGTGTGGCCATCAAATAAATTTGTCACAATATTTTCAACATTATTTGTGGCCGACTACTTAATTTCGCCACTATATTTATACTATATTTTGTGGGCAATATTATATTTGGCCATAAAATGTGTGGCATTATGTGTGGCCATCAAATAAATTTGTCACAATACTTTCAATATTATTTGTGGCCGATTACTTAATTTCGCCACTATATTTACACCACGTATTGTAGCCAATGTAATATTTGGCCACAAATTATATGATGTCTTTTGTGGCCAAAAGTAATTTTGGCCACAAAATATTAGAATATTAATTATTATTTTAATCACTATCTGTAGCCATATGGTAACTTTTTGTAGAGGAACCCTGTAAGATTTTTGTGACGAATTCTATCGCCACAAATTCATAATACTTTTTGTGTCCAAAAGTAATTTTGGCCACAAAATGTTAGAATATTAATTATTATTTTAATCACTATCTGTAGCCATATGGTAACTTTTTGTAGAGGAGGTTAGAAGTTTTGTGACGAATACTATCGCCGCAAATTATTAATACTTTTTGTGGCGAATTATTATTTTGGCCACAATAACCTTTTGTAACACTCCTACTGTGGCGACGTTGTGGCGAAGCTAATTTGGCCACAATAGATATTTTGTGACCAATTTGTCATTTATTGTGGCCATTAGTTTCGCCACAATTTGTAAATTTTCTTGTAGAGTTATATTAAAATGAGAATATTTTGTTATATTTTGTAATCTTACAAAAGTCATCCAAACTATTTTTCTGAAAAAAAAATAGGCGCCTGATTTTAACATATATCCTATTTTTACAAGATTTTCAAATAAAACTTTTTTTTTAATATTATTTTGATTTTAAATTTATTATAATTTAATCTTAATAGATATTTATTGACTTACAGGAATTAACAGAATTCATCGTATACAGTATACAGTTTACATTCCATATAAGATACCTATTATAAAATAATAATAATAATAATAATATAAGACTATCTCACAGATTTATCTTCCCAATGAAGGCATAGTATATTTAGTCATTGTTTAATTGTGTTAATTAACAATTAAGTTTACAGATCTGAGAGCTCAAACAGTAGAGAAGGCTTTTTGGGCCATAGCTGATCTTGAGGTGATTTGTTCACACTCTAAAAGCTTTTCTTAGTGTTGGTGTGCGTGTCGATCTTAGTTGGTGACTCTTACCTGTTACTTTCATAGCATCTTTTCTCTACTTTTGATATGGGCAAAATTACACTTTCGATTCGGCTGGCGGACAAACCACTGCTAGGCTCGGGCGCGATCTGGTTTGTCCGTCTTGTGATGTTTCTCGAAATGCAGACTGAATCTGATTTTGTCTCGGACACGGATCGTTTCCTCTACTCGAAATGCAGACTGAATCTGATTTTGTCTCGGACACTGATCGGAGAGGAAACGATTCAATTAGGTTCAACCCTCGAAAGATGGTCTTGAGCCTTTCAAATGCTAGCCGAATCCAGAAGTTTTCAGCCTCTTCAAGTTACGGTCGTTGATCAGGCAGAAACTAAGTTAAATAGAACCGCTATGCACGAGTGATATCCAAAGCAGTGTTTTGGCCTAAAGATGTGCCTTGATGCTTTAAAAACTAGCCACTATCCTCACAAGCAAAAGATCTCTACATTACAGTTACTCCTAAGACTTCGTTTGATTTCAAAATTAATAAAAAATAATAAAAATTCTTTATATTATTCCGCCAAACGATGTAAGAAAATGATAAAAATTATTCCGATCAATCAAAATTTTCTAAATAATTTTAGAATAACCGGGAAATAATTGTTCCAACTTATTAGAGGAATAAGACTATTCTCATGCAATAGTTTGCTTATTAAAAATAATTAAAGTAATATAAAAGTATGACTATATTATATATATAATTTTATAATATTTTAAAATACCTTATAATAATAATAATAATAATAATAATAATAATAATAATTATTATTATTATTATTATTATTTTATAATTATTATTATAAAATTATTATTATTATTAGCCATGGTACTATTATTATATTATATAATATCATATTATTTTTATTACTTTTATAAATTTATTTATAGTATGTATTATCCTAAAATATACCATATAATATAAAATAAAATATTATATATTATATAAGGTAATAAATATATTAAATATATAATGTTCCAAAATATATTGTTTTTAATTATTTATATGTAATATTTTTGAAGTATTTTATATATTATTATTGAAGTGTGTTATATAATAATATTGAAATATTTTATATAATAGTATTATATAGAATATTTTATTTATTTTATATTTAAAAATATATTATTTTTATATGTATTATTATACATATATTAAATATTATATATATAAAAGATATAGATAAGGACAATTTTGATATTAAAAAAAAAAATAAATAATCTTTTGTACTATTCTTCATTATTCTTAATAAAATTACCCAATAAAATTTTGATTATTCCAAAAAATAACAAAATATCAAGCAAAACACAATTTTTTTTTTATACCACTATATCTGTAAAGTACCGAATTTTCGGCACATAAATAAATATAAATAAAAATGATATGAAATACCATTTTTATGAAAATTGGGGAAGTAAAGAATATTTGAAAGCGAGTTGGGCCCAAATCGGGATTAAAATGAGAGTTCTGGAATTTTATTCGAAAAAGGGGGCCCAGATTTTTAGTGGAAAATTCACAATGTCGAAAAATTTCGAGAAAATTACGGGAGCCCCGTAAATATGTTTTAAGGCCACAGAAAAAGTTTCGCGTTGATCGGAAGCCGGATAGTGAGAACGGGCTCCGCCAACAGTGTTGAAAAATTCTGAGAAAATTATGGGAGCTTCGTAATTATGTTTTAAGGCCACAGTAAAAATTTTGTGTTGATCGGATACCCGGATTATGAGAACGGGGTCCGCCAATGAATCTGAATACAGGGAGGCTTTTGGGGACCCAGAAATGGCCCAAAGTGAAAATTTAAATTTTTCTGTGGTAAATTAAGCTAAAACGAACCTGCTTGTCAAATTTGGACGGAAACGGACGAGAAACGAACAGAAAACAAGATAAAAACGGATAAAACATGGTCGCGCGTTGGGCGCCATGTGGCCGCGCCTACTGGCTGCTGCGGGTCGCAGGCCCGCGTGGGGGCGCGCGCCCATGTGGCGCGCGGGTGCAGGAGGCGCGGCTGGAGGCAGATTTGAATTTCAAATTCAAATTATACCGCCACATGGCAGTTTTCGATTGGGGGGCTCCGTGGACCGGGTCTACGGAACCTCTTCTTCTTCTCTTCTTCTTCTTTCTTCCTTCTCCCCGCGCAGCATTCTCTTTTCTCATTTTCTTCTCCACCCGAGCACTAGAGAGAGAGAGAGAGAGAGAGAGAGAGAGAGGGGAAGGAAATCTCGTGGGTTGGAGCGGCACGTCGGCGACCTCGTGAAGCGCGCGAAGTGCTCCAAAAATCAGATGGGCGGCGCGGTGCTGTCGAGGTAAGTCCCGCGTATTATTTTGCGGTATTTTTGGCACAGTTTTGAATTTTTCTTTTGGATTTTGGATTTGACTCCATGCCCACGTGCGTGTTAGGGACCGTGTATACTGTGCCGTTTTACTGCGCGGACTGTCGGAGGCATTTTGGTGCGCCTCGTTTTGCGTGCAAGCCTGTGTGAAAAATGCACCGTTTTGCGTGCGGATTCGGCAAAAATGCGCAGTTTTGGGCGCAAACTCGAAAAACGTGCACCGTTTTGCGTGCAACGTTGAAAAAGAAAAGTGCACCGTTTTGCGTGCAGATTATTTTGTCGCGCACCGTTTTACGTGCAGTTTATAATATTATACATCGTTTTTTCGTGCAGGGATAGAAAAATATGTACCGTTTTGCGTGCAACCTTATAGTTAAGCGTGCATCGTTTTGCGTGCAGATCATTTTGTCGCGCACCGTTTTACGTGCAGTTTATAATATTATACATCGTTTTTCGTGCAGGGATAGAAAAATATGCACCGTTTTGCATGCAATCCTACAATAGAGCGTGCACCATTTTGCGTGCAAATTTGAGGTACGTGCATCGTTTTGCGTGCCGACTGCGTTATCGCGTATCGTTTTGCGTGCAGTTTATAATATTATACATCATTTTTCGTGCAGGGATAGAAAAATATGCACCGTTTTGTGTGCAATCTTACAGTTAAGCGTGCAGCGTTTTGCGTGCAGATCATTTTGTCGCGCACCGTTTTGCGTGCAGTTTATAATATTATACATCATTTTTCGTGCAGGGATAGAAAAATATGCACCGTTTTGCGTGCAACCTTACAGTTAAGCGTGCACCGTTTTGCGTGCAGATTATTTTGTCGCGCATCGTTTTGCGTGCAGTTTATAATATTATACATCATTTTTCGTGCAGGGATAGAAAAATGTGCACCGTTTTGCGTGCAACCCTACAGTTAAGCATGCACCGTTTTGCGTGCAAATTTGAGGTACGTGCACCGTTTTGCGCGCAGGTTGAATTAACGTGCACTGTTTTGCGTGCAGGTTGAAATGGCGCGCACCGTTTTGCGTGCGAGTTTTTAATAATGTGCACCGTTTTGCGTGCAGATAAGGAGAACGTGCATCGTTTCGCGTGCAGACTCGAGGGAGGTGCATCGTTTTGCGTGTGTAAGCTCGAGGGAACAAGTGGAATCGCGCGGAGACCAATTGCAAGTGTCTACAAGCAATTGGGAACACCACAAGGTGGGGGATTCTGCCGAAATTGGGTGACCTCTCCCCTTGCTCCTTTGCTTTTTGATCTAGAAGCATGATAGTAGCCTGTTAGAGGCGTTAGGTAATTATGATTAAGATTGCATGTTTAGAGGAATACAGATGAAAAGTGCAACTGTTGGTTGCCAAAGACAGATGATATATGTGCATGTGTAGAGAAATTTAGAGAAAAAGTGATATTTATGATTTATCCAAATAGGGGATAAACTAGTATGTGTAGATGGAAACAGATGAAAAATGCAACTGTTGGTTGCCAAAAAGGAGATAATTAATTTGCATGTGTAAAAAGAATTAGGGGAAAAATGCAATTCTTGACTTATCTAAATTGATGATAATTGCATGCATAAAGGATAAATATTATTTTTATGATGGATATGAAAATAATTGCATGCGTAGAAATGAATAATTATGTGATGACTGTGATCATGTTAGGGTACAACCCTAGGAATCTTGTGACATAAGGGAACGGAACTTGTTGGTAGTAAGACTAGGAGAAAACCTAGTTTAGGGGTTTGACGAGTGACATCAAACATAGGAGTTATCCTAGGAATTAACGAGTGGCATTGTCTTAGGAGATAACCTAAGGACATTGGATAGAGTGATCAACATAGAGTCAAGGAACTCTAGGATGAATATAATCTGGAACTTAGGTAAAGGGAACCTTGGTTGAGCTAGAAGAGTTTAAACTCACAGACAGAAAAATAGAGTCAAGTTGACTCTAAGATTCAGTAAGGAGTCAAGAGAATGGAAAAATGGATCAAGTGTGGAGACATGAAAGGGAAAACAGAAAGTTAGAGTCAATGTAACTCCAAGATAATAGTGGAACATGAAATTAGAGTCAGTGCAACTCTAAGTTAATAGTGGAACAGGAAAATAGAGTTAAGTTAACTCTAGGATTTAATGAGGAATCAGGAAAGTGGGATAAGATCCCAAGGTTAAAGAGTTGATCAAATATAACCTTAGAAAGTCATAGGGTGTCTGGGCAAATGGATAATAACTTTAACTTCAATTTGAGTTAAAGAAATAAAAGAGAAATGTTTAAGAGTCCAGGAGACTCTCTGGTTATCCTTATGGCAAGACCTAGGATAAGAGGAAAAATTGTTGCAAAAAGGCAAAGATTAAAAGCAAGCTAAAAGTGGCTAAAAGCATAAAGAAAATGTAAATGGCGCCTTCGAATTTGAGACTCGTCAAGTGGAGCAGGACTCTCTGGGCAGTGACCCGTCGGACGAGGTACTTTCGAAGGGCTAAAAGTGAAAGCAAGGAGCTAAATGCTCAAAGAAAAGAGAAAGTGATTTGCCAGTGGCAAAAAGGGAGCTATAAGCTCGAATAAGAAAGAAAAGCAAGTGTTCAAAGGCAAAGAGGCTAAGAACTAAAGTAAAAAGAAAAGAAAGAAAATATAAAGATAAAACGGGCGGACCTACGGTGAAACCAGCCCATGTTGGAGGTACGGGCAGTATCCCTCTCCCGGGTAGAGACCCGTTCGGGACGTTTCTTCCGTAGGATGGGGTAACACTTGCGGGTGTTATCGGCAACCTTAGAAATCTTATCTTATGGTAGCAGGACTACCGGGCTGGGGCCCGTTGGATAAGAAATTTCTGAGGGTTAACTTGAACTAAAGCACCAGAATTTAAAGAATAAAGAAAAATAGAGTGGCCAAGATGGCCGGGTTAGTTTGACCCTGTATACAGCGGCATAGTGGCCGAGTTGGTGCTTAGCAGCCTAGTGTGGCTAGACAGAGTAGTGCTGGGTCGATGAGTATACACAGATAGTGTAGTGACCTATTATATTGTAGCCTAGTATGGCTAGACAGTGTAGTGCTGGGTTGATGAGTATATACAGACAGTGATGTATTATATTGCATAGCTGCATTGATATCGAGGATTTTAGTTTCCTAGCACTATTATTATTGCTTCCTTTGGATCAAGTGGTGTAGGACACTTTTTCTCGGTGGTTGAACCCACTGGGAACTCAGATGTAGTTCTCACACCCCTTGGGTGACTCCCCCCCCACAGGTTCGGGTATGGATGCAGCGATCGTGACGGTTCAGATGCAGACGGCGAGGCATACGACAGGGGCAAGAGCCCAGCAGCATAGAGACCTAGAGGGTCTAGCAGAGGTACCATTTTTATATTTCTTGAGTGAACCTTGTATGGTGAGGAATTTATGTAAAAAGAATTGTAATAATTTTATTTGCAAGTTCAGGATTGTAAAGTGTAATCAATTTAAATTATGGTTCACTCTTGTGTTGCTTTCATTTCTGTGTTAACTGTTTGTTACTGAATGAAAGTTTAAATTTGTAGTGATTTTTAGTACTCTGATATTGAGCTTCCGCATACACTAGTTGTGTTATTATGGATGTTACCGTTCCTTTCGGGTAAAAAAGGGTCTTACCCGATTGGCGGGTCTGTTGGCGTGCCCGAACCGTACAAATTGGCGGGCTCGGGGCGTGACAATATCTCTATATCCTAGAATAATAAATTATTTCAAAAATAAAAATATTTATTTCTTCAAATATTATTTCATTACCAAACGCTTTATTAATTCTACTCCCCCAGTGCAAAGATGGTAAAAATATAAGTTTTGATGGTCAAAGTTAACATGGAGAAAACGAAATTGTTCTATACCAGCAGACTCGAAAACAAGGGGGCTAGACTCACAGGGATTCTGGACTGTAAAGTTGGAGCCCTCCTGACGAAATATCTAGGCCTGCCACTATCCTACAAGAGCCTCAGGAAGGAGGATTGGAGAAGGGTGATTGATAAGATTCAACAAAGAATAGAGGGGTGGCAGGCAAAGTTACTCTCTAGGGGTGGTAGGCTTACGCTAGTTAACGCGGTGCTGACCAACATACCTATCTACCAATTCTCTATTTTTAAAGCGCCTAAATGGGTAATTAAGTGCGTCGAAGCCCTTAGAACGGATTTCTTTTGGTTCGGCTCTGCCGAGGTACATGGGTGGGGACGGCTAGTCGCCTGGAGAAACGTGTGCAGGACTAAGATTGAAGGAGGCCTGGGTATTCTGGATCTGAGTGCTATGAATGTGGCTCTCCTTTGTAAATGGTGGTGGAGGTTCTTCTCGACACCAGACCTGCAGTGGTGTAAGCTTATCTAAGGCCTTTATTATTTGATTAGAAAACCTCTAGGAGGGGAGCTCTTTTAGGCCAAGCTTGCAATGGTGGAGGGATGTCCTTAGCATCAGAGAGTTTTTTAAAGAGGGGGTTTCCTACCGGCTCGGTGATGGGAGACTCATGAGTTTTTGGACGGACAGGTTGTGGTGGCCCAGGTTCCCATGCAGCTTTTCCGGTGAATCCATTATGTAGAACACCTAGTGTTGGTGTGTCTGGCCCATAGTGCATCAAAGGGATGACACAGATGGACCCTGTGAGGTATCTTTAGCTGTTTTGGCCTTCGGCAACATTTGCCAAAATTTTGAAAAGGTTTTTGGCCAAACAAAGGTTAAATTTGGATTCAGCGCGGAAAAACGCTTGAAAATGGCTATTTGCTTGTTTGATTATGAGTCCGGAGGCCCAAAAACGGACTCCCGAAAGTTTTTCTTGGATTTCGGTGCATGGGAGGGGCCGTGGACCGCCGGCCTGCCACGTGGCGGCCTGTGATTGGCCGGTTTACGGCGTTCGGTCCACAGAGCATCGCGGCTGGGTGCACAGTGTAGGTTTTTATAATATAGGATCCACAAGGATCTAAATAGGTACTATCAAACACCTAGAGGGGGGTGAATAGGTGTAATATTTTAAAAACAAATCTCAGTGCAAAAATAAAAACCAATGCGGAAATAAAAACAGCACACCGAGATTTACGTGGAAACTCCAATCCAGGAGAAAAACCACGGGACCAACACGCAATAACAATCCACTAAGAATTGAAGAATAACAAGGTGATTACCGACTCCACGGACTCGACCCCTCCTTCAAGTTCTTCGGACCTTGCGCTCCACCGATTGCACGTCCACTGCACACGTTCGAATCCACGAACGCCACTCGAATCCACGAGCACACGTTTCGAATCCACGAAACGCCTTTAGCACACCGAATCCATGATGCCACGTCGAATCCACGACGCAAACTCAGCCGGTAAGAATATTGGCTTCGATGGTGATCCTTTGCTTAGATTATCATTGAAGAACCGTAGAAATAATTTCTAAGCAAAGTTTAGATCAATTTGACAAAAGATAGATCTTGGAAGAACCGTCGAATTGACCTAAAAGAGGCTTAAAAGAAGAACGGTAAAAACCTAGCCTCTAGGGTTGCTCACGAGTGTTTTCGGTATTTTTTCCCCACGTTCTTGAGAAACCCTAAGTGTCTATTTATAGGTTAGAAACCTTTGGAAAGAGATAAGAATCAAAAACTTACCTTATCTGGAATTTTTTAGGACGGCGATCCGGATCGGATTTACTGTGATCCGGATCGTCGTAGCGTGATAGACAATTCCAGAAAACAGGGGTTCGGGATCCGGATTGAAAAGCCCGATCCGGATCGTTCATACATTTCAGCAAAATCCCATGTTCGGGATCCGGATCGGAATTGGCCTTTGATCCGGATCGGATTTGCCAATGAACAAGCACCCTTCGGGATCCGGATTGGATTGTCTGATCCGGATCTTGAACATGTCCCATGTCCAGTTTTTGATTTTTATGCAATAAAAAATTCATCCAAGTGTTTCTACACTATAAGAAGTATTCGGATCACCAAAATTATTTAGTTAAACGTACCTGATCAATCCGAACCCATTTTCCTTAAGATTGATGTAATTGATCCACAATTCTTCACCTTC
>JAQOTM010000048.1:468566-495734 GCA_029168755.2 Tillandsia fasciculata | reverse complement strand
GCCACAAATCTTCCAATGTCCCCTCTTCACCTTCAGGACCACCAAAAAAGTGCCTTGAGGTCCTTATACATCTTAGTACCACCAGGATGATGGTATAAGGTGTATAATGGGCCTCCCTCAAAATCTGATCTCTGATCTCAGGATCCGTAGGCACACACACTCGGTCCCTGTACCCGTAGTACTCCCTAGCTATCCACTACAAAATCCCCTATCTGATCTGCCTGAATCTGTGATCTGATCCTCTCAAGTGGGGGTCCTCACTCTGTGTCTCCCTAATCCTGTCCAACAGAGTGGGCTGCAAGACCATAGACATGAGTCTAGCAGAGACCCCAGGGGATACTACCTCAATCTATAAACGCCTCATCTGCTCCACAGCGGTGCCTGCTGTGTGATCAACATGCTCAAGCTCTGCACTGACCTCCTACTCAAGCATCTGCTACCACATTGGCCTTGCCGGGGTGATAAAGGATACTCACATCATAGTCCTTTAACAACTCCAACCACCGGCGTTGCCTCAAATTCAGCTCCTTTTGTGTAAACAAGTCTCAAAGCTCTTATGATCAGTGTAAATCTCACAATGCTCGCCGTAGAGGTAATGCCGCCACAACTTCAAAGCGAACACCACAGCTGCAAGCTCCAAATCATGAGTAGGGTAATTCTTCTCATAATCCTTTAATTGCCGTGAAGCATAGCAATTACCCTACCATGCTGCATCAAAACACATCCCAACCGCTGTGTGAGGCGTCACTGTAAATCACGAATTCCATCGCCCATCACTGGCAATGCAAGAACTGGTGCCGAGATCAATCTCCTCTTCAGCTCCTCAAAGCTCTCCTGGCATCGCTCAGTCCAAACAAACTTTTACCCCTTCTTGTCAAACTGGTCAGGGGAGTAGAGAGCTTCGCAAAGCCCTCCACAACCGACGGTAATAACCTGCTAAGCCCAAAAACTCCGGACCTCAGTAACCGTCGTCGGTCTCGGCAATCCCGAACTGCATCAATCTTCGTCGGGTCGACTGCCACTCCCTGCGGCTGATACATGTGGCCTAAAAAGCAACCTCCCGAAGCCAAATTCGCACTTTTTAAGCTTGGCATACAGCTTCTTCTCTCGCAGAAGCTGCAGCACTATCCTCAAGTGCTCCTCTGCTCCATATGCCTCCGGGAGTAGATCAAATGTCGTCAATGAACACAACCACAAACTGGTCCAAGTACGGCTGAAATACCCGGTTCATCAAATCCATGAATGCAGCAGGGGCATTAGTCAAACCAAAAGGCATAACCGTAAACTCATAATGCCCATACCGGGATCTAAAAGCCGTCTTGGGGATGTCCTCGGCCCTCACCCTCAGCTGGTGGTAACCTGACTGAGATCAATCTCGAGAACACTGACGCTCCCTGCCTGATCAAATAAGTATCATATCCGTGGTAGGGATACTTGTTCCGGATGGTCACTTTATTCAGCTCCCTGTAATCCACACACATCGAAGTGATCCATCCTTCTTCTTCACGAATAAACACCGGCGCTCCCCACGGAGAACACTGGGCCTCACAAAGCCTCTGTCCATCAGATCCTGAAACTGGGCCTTCAACTCTCTCAACTCGGCAGGGCCATCCTATAAGGTGCCTTTGAGATTGGTGCGGTTCCTGGAACCACATCAATCACAAACTCAATCTCCCTCTCCGGGCGGCATAGGTCGTCAACTCATGGGGGAAACACATCTGGAAACTCGCGGACAATAGGATATCCTCGAGTCCCAGTGCCGCCGTAGGCACCTCTACGATCGTCGCCAGGAAGCGGTACAGCCTCTACTCATCATCCGCCTAGCCCTCGCTGAAGAAATAGTCATCGCAAACAAGTACTCTGACAGCCTGAAAACGAACTCCTCCTGTCCGGCTCACGAAGGGTCACCGTCCTCTCCCTGCAGTCTATGGTGGCAAAGTACCATACCGCGACAACCAATCCATGCCAAGTACAACATCGAAATCCTGGAGCTGCCGCAAGACAAGCAAGTCTGCCGGCAGGAATCCAGGGTCCCAACTGTACAGGGCAATCCCTACAATACTCCTCGACATGCAAGACATGATCTGAATCTGAACCTCTAATGCATGCGATAAAGAAACTACCTCTATACCATGTAGGGATGCAAAGCTCTACTAATGAATGAATGCGATGCCGATATCAAAAAGAGCACGAGTACGAACTGCAGAAATCAAAATGATACCTGCGACGACAGCTCTGCTGCTGAAGCATCCTCAACTGAGCGGCATAAACTCGCCCGCTCGGTGCTGGGGGTCGTCGCTCTGGCTGTGCGAGGAGGATGAAGCATGATCGGGCCTACCATAGGCCGCAGAAGGTCCTGCCATCTGATGGGAACAGAGGGTGCAGAAGCCGAGGAAGGAGCTGGATGACCTGCTCTGGGGCACGAACTCTAAAGTGACCGGTCTGCCCGCAACGGAAGCAACGGCCCTGCCTCTGCGGACACTGAATCGGTGAGTGCGACCTCCACAAATAACACATCGGTCCTGTCGTGGCTGCCACGAGGTCTGCTGCTGCTGCGAAGGCTGCTGCTGCCGAGGCGGTCGACGCTGCTGCTGCTGCTGCTGAGACTGACGGAGTGCTCCTGATCTCTGACGCCCCTGGTACCCACGACCCTGAGGATGGAATCGTGGAGGTCTCGGGGTCCCGCCAACTGACTGCCCCTCATCCATCGATGCTGGGCGCTTCACCCTGAATCACTGCGGGGGCTGGAGCCACCTCCCTCCATCCAGCCTCCGCCGCCTCAACATAAAGTGCCTGCTCCATAGAGGCCTCCAGAGTCTGCAATCTGAATGAACGAACAAACTGATAATATCTCGGCGCAACCTCGCTCAAACATATAATCCGTTGAGCCTCGTCCTTGCCGCATGAGGCACAAGCCACAGCTGATTGAAATCAGCAATGTACTCATGCACGGGCCGATCTCCTGGCGAAGATTCTTCACTGCTCCCTCCAACCTCTGGCGAACACCTCCGGAAAGAAAGCCCCGAGAAGAAGACTGCGAAACTCTGCCCAAGTAAGAAGCTGCGTCCCAGGCGGACCAGCAGTCGCACACAGCCGCCACCAAGCCTCGCGTTGCGCTCCAAGAAGTTTATCGCCAAAAAGGACCCGAAACCTCTCCTCAATGAACAAGCTCTCAAAGTGTCGCTCCTTGGCCGTGATCCACGACTCAGCCTCCACGGCTCAGCACTCAGTCCCGAAAACGAGGCGGATCGAACTGACGGAACCTCATCAACAGATCAACCACTCACACGCTGCTCAGCTGAAGTCAAAGGTCCCTCGACCCAGACGGTGGTCTGCTAGAAACTGGCTCAACAGGAACTGCCAGTGCTAGTCGGAACAATAGGGGGTGCCACCACTGGCGAAGAAGGTACAGGTGAACTCTCAGTGGGTGCTACAACTGGCTGCGCCTCTGCTCCAACAGAAGCATCATACAACCCATGGCCTCCTCCGGCCCAGGAAGCCACCTCTTGCGCGTGAAGCCTCCTCCTGGCATCGTAAGTCTCCTCTGGCGCCGAAACAGCCTCCCTAGAGCCCGGAGAGTCTCCTCCTCGCGCCGCCCAGCCTCTGACATCAGTGTCATCTGGGCACGAAGCTCCTGCAACCTCCATCTCCTGTCCCTGTCCCGAGTCCCCGTGCTCGGGCTAGCTGAGAAGGCTGCTCACCGTGTCGACATCCTACTCGCGGAGCCAACACTCACCTGAGGGAAAAAGAAGAACATCAGAACCCACAAACAAAACTCGACCAATCTGGCGAAGTCAAAGCTGTCACCCTTCGTCAGCTATGTTTCTGCGCAACATAGTTGCCACCGAAGGAAGACATGTCGATCACTCATCCCATCACTAGGAGAGTTTGGAACCCAATCAAGACTCTCGCAAAAATTACGGCTCTCACGAAGTCATCCTAGGGTCCCACCACCACGAGCCTAGGTTTCTAGGTCCTCAATGACCTACATCCTAGGCTCTGATATCACTCTAATCTGTCACGCCCCGGGTCGAAACTGCGATCATGGCCTCGCCAACAGATCCGCCGCCCAGACGGGATCCCCGTATAGACGTACGACTAAACCTGCAAAAATCATCTACACTAAATAGATATCAGAGCTGAAAATGGTAATGCCTTAAATAAATACAACACTGAATATACAACCCAAATTCCTTACCAAAATCATAAATCTCTCGCAATAAAAAAAAAGTACAACTCTATACCTCACTACAATAATCTCTCAATATGAACTCTCAAAAGTAGGGGGGTACATCTACTCTCTGGACAACGACTGGTATGGATCAATCTCCCGCTCCCTTACCTCGATCAGCCGGATCAGCAACTGGAGCAGCAAACAGGACTGAGTAAAGACCTGGGGAAAATGACACCACGACGGGTGTTGAAACTACATCCCACAGTAGTTCTCATTGGTACCCGCCACACAAGCCGACTGTCTGCCCATCTAAGTCTACATAATGATAAGTAATAAATTGCACTGCTTGAATGAGAAAGCTGAATAATCATGTTGTTGGGTTTAGGTTAATAAGGATCTAATAGGGGAAAAAACACCTAGAGGGGGGTGAATAGGTGTAAACAATAAACACTCAAAAAATCATTGTGCGATAAAACCCAATGCGGAAAAATAAAAGAACACACAAGATTTTTACGTGGAAAAACTCCAAACCGGAGTAAAAAACCACGGGACCGATAACACGGCGAAATCCACTAGAATTAACACACGTACAAGGTGATATAACGTACTCACAGACGACTCAACCTTTTACCATACGCCCCTAGTCGATCTTCTCCGCTCGCTCCACGACGCTTCTCGAATCCACGATCCGCGCCCCAACGCTGAATCCACAGCGTCCAACGTCGAGTCCACGACGTCCGACCGAATCCACGGTCTTCACCCAATGGCACGCTTCGAATCCACGAACGCACCTCGCTCCGAATCCACGAGAGCGATAACACCTTGAATCCACAAGGCCACGCGAGTCCACGCGCCGATTTTGGGATAAATCGTTGTTTGTTTGGGTGGTGATGATCCGCCGAATACTTAGATCAAGAGTAGATCGGAAATACCATCTAAGTATTCATTAGTTTGATTCAACTCAAGATATGAGTATGAAAACCTAGAATCAAACTAATCAATATAGATGAAGAACCATTAAATAGATCTAATGATTTCCGTTCTTCTCTATATGTGGATCTAAGGCCGTATAAAATGATATTTGAAAATGACGCCTTTTTTCCGATTGTGGATGCCCTAGAAATGAAAAGGAAGGGCTATTTATAGGTTAGAAACCCTAGGAAGAATATTCGGATCAAAAACAAACTTTTCTGGAAAGTTTTACCGACGGCGATCCGGATTGCGAAGTCACGATCCGGATCGCAGACGCACAGAGAGCATTTTCCAGAAAACCGCCTGTTCGGGATCCGGATCATAATCCACGATCCGGATCGTTCATACAGTTTTACCAGAACAATGTGTTCGGGATCCGGATTGAGATTCCTGATCCGGATCGTTCAAGCCAACAGGTAAAACTATGTTCGGGATCCGGATCATCAAATGCTGCGATCCGGATTGAACTAGTGTATGAACGAACACCCTTCGGGATCCGGATTGAAACGACGATCCGGATCCTGAACATGTCCCATGTCCAGTTTTTGATGAATATGCAATTAAAACCTCTTCCAGGTGTTTCTACACTATAAGAAGTATTCGGATCATCAAAATTATTTAGTTAAACGTACCTGATCCTTTTGAATTCTTCTTTCTTGAGATTGAGGTATTGATCCAAAGTTTCTTCATCTTCAATCTTCAAGACTTAAACTATTCACGAAATACGCCAACTCAAATTCCGTAACAATCTCCCCCTTTGGCGGTTTCGTGACAAAACACAGATCCACAAAGAAAATTCAAAAAGGATATTTTTGTTGCTATCACCATACAACAAAAATTTACAAAAGAGTTCCAGAAAATAAAAACATGAGATAAACTCCTAGAACAGACTCTAGACTTAGACATCTGTAACTTCTGCACACAGAAAACATTCTTGACAAACAAAATCGTTAGATACCTCAAGAATTGAAACATTGAAAACCAAAAGAGATAGAGTTTGATCTCATCATGACATTTGAAAGAATCAGATATGTGAAGAAACATAGTTAAAACCAACATATCTTCTAAGCAGTTGAAAACCAAATGTCAAAGTATGTTAGTCCAACATCAACTTGTTAGTCATATTACATGCCCAAATAGTTAGTCAAATAGTTAGTATAGCATGTCACAATCCACAAAAGAAAAACCAAGTTGAGTTGAGATTCATACTTACCTTGATTCATTCCTTGATTCATTCACAGTCATTGTTCATTGTTCATTCATTCATTGTTCAGAGTTCTTGTTCATTGTTCATACTCTTCAACTCTCACTCTCATCTCTCCCCCTTTTTGTCACAAATAAAGCCAAAAATGTAGCATGAGCTACAATATGTAAGGAAGTAAACAAAAAGTTCATAAGTTTCTAACAATATGCACAAAAAGAGAATTAACCTAAGAATATGCACAAACTGAGAGTTAAACTAGACTAAAAGAATCAACTAAACAATCCAAATTCAGTTATCGAGAAAAATCCTGCACAAAAAGACAAAGTTAGTTATCAGAATCTGAAAAGTCTGAACTCATGCAACCAATCTTGGACATAATCTTTCGCATCCGCTTGTCCATTGAGTTTATTTTCTTCGTGATGGTGATGTGAGCTGCTGTGGTTAGCTCCAGTTCATTCGCAACCCTTTGTTGTTCCTTCAACATTCGTTCCTGCTGAACGATAGTCGTTGCTGCAACTTGAAAATTGAAGTCAATGATGCTTCATCATCTGTGCCAGTGCTTGATGAGATGGTGATGCATCCGTGTCAGGCTTCTTTCCAATGCAGAGCTTGAGTGACATGAGGCAGCTTGTGAAGAGATTTGACAATTGTGGACTCATCTATCATGTTCAAACATTGATGATACGTCGCCGAGGTGATGTCAACTTGAAATTTCTGTAAGATCCTCATTATGATCAATGGAAAAGGAATTCTTTCGGTAGGATGAGGATGCTCAACATATCGTGTCATTCTGTTCCAGATGATGTAGGTATGTTGACATTCAATGCCCTTGCTTCTGACGGGTGTCCTATGAGATATAAGAACAACAACCGTTCCCATCTCACAACCTTCGTCTGCATGTTTGGAAGTATATTGTAGCAAGTGATGAAGTTCAGGAAGCGATATTCCAGACGAAGTTCTTTGGATCGAACTGATTTGTTCGTTGATTGAGTTCCCTCGAGACAAATTCCCTCAATAACTTTACACCATAAAGTATTTGTCAAATCCACTCCTTTCAGATAGTGAGCTCCTCTTCCGCTTGCTTCCATTCCCAAAACCTCACCAATCAACTGTGGGTGATTTTAAATCTCGTTCCTTGGATATTCGTATAGAATTCCATCGGACCGTTCTCAAATTCGCGAAGATGCCGTGCGTTGGTATAGAAGGTCCTCACATGGTGCAGGCAGTATCCGAGAGTTTCCGGGAAGCGACATACTTGAATGAGATTTGCTTCATCAATCAAAGTACCAAATTCAGGAGAGTGACTTCGTAGAGCTTCAATGTTCACGTGTCTTTCGCCAATGCACCGCGTCTGTGCAAATGCTCTAAGGCCTGGTCCATGGTTAACCAGTTCAAATTCCTGAAAGTGAGCGTGCTCTTGGTTAGAGGCCACTCCTGCTTTCTTGTAAAACGTCGAGCGCTTTTACTTTTGTATAGTTTAGGTCATGGAGGCAGATTTCAAAGGCTTTTCCTTTGGTGAACTTCCTTTCTTCTCATCAATTTTTCGCTGAACATCCTTAAAGAATCGTCCCATTCTTCACTATTGTAATCCGAGCTTCTTTCATTGCTCCTTCGGTTTCTCCAGTTGAGACCCTGGTTCTTCTTTAACAGATGGTCCCCCAGGCACCATGCGACCATAAAGATGATCAACCAGGAGAATGCCATTGATCTAGTGCTTTGAGTTTTAAGAAAGTGTCCTGTGAAAACCAACTCAAGAACATATGAAAAATTGTCAATTTTGAAAAATTTAAAACATTGTACCTAGACAATCATAATCATATAGAGAAGCTAAGAATCAAATTAGTTTTCCAAAAAGAATTTTAAAAATAGATCAATTCCATGTTTTACAAAATTCCTCTTTTATGCCCTAAAACCGAATTTTTAGAAATCGAAGCCTAAAAACTCGTTAATCATGCAAAAACCCAGCATAAAAGCAAAACTAATTGATCCAGAGTTCTTATTTCAAAAGAAATTTGATCAAAAACCATTCACAAACGAAGAAAAATCCAACTTTTCAACTCACGTTTGATGAAAAAAACATAAAAACTGTGAAAAACCGAGTTTTGATCATGAAAACTTACTTGAATCCGAAGAACTTGAGTTTTGAAGCACCAGGAAGCAAGAATCTAGAGAGAGAAACTCTAGAAGCTTGAAAATCAGAAATTAGGGTAAGAAATCTTGAATCTGAAAGTTTCTATATAGAACCCTAGCCGCGATCCGGATCGGTCGAGAATGTGATCCGGATCGGCCACACGCAGGAAAATCCTGCGTTCGGGATCCGGATCACTTGCCACGATCCGGATCGGCTACACCTTTTTCTCCAGAAAAATTAGAAAAATACATAAAATCCAGAAAAAGTATGTAAGCACTTTATCATGTCAACTTTAAACAAATAGCATCGTTTCATACAACAAGAAATAGATTATGCAAAATCTATCAAAAATATCCAAAAATGAAACGAAGATTTACGAAAGTTAAAACACTTAAAGTTGAACAACTTCAATTACATCTATCTTGATCTATGTGTAATGTCTTTATCAAATCATCAATTTCAGTAAAGAAAATGAAGTACCAAGATCAATAGATGTTTGAAATCCCAGATAAGTTAGATAATATATCTAGACAATCTGTTGAAGGAGTGGCTCTTTGAGCATCTTTTACTAAAAATCCCACCTTATACCAACCATGAAATACGACTGAGTCAAGTATTTCAATATGAGTTTCATCAACAATTTTCAAAACAAAAAGTTTGCTTTTCATTCATGGAGTTTCTTTTTCTTTCATTTTCTCCATGTGGTGGTAGTTTTCACACTCCTCATTGGGATGTAACTCTTTCCACATCTTTTGAGCATTTCACATTTCATTGACTCCCCCTCAATTGGCTATCAATTATTTAATATATAAGGTATTCAACCAACCATTGATCTCGAATTCATACTCGACTAAGCAATCAAATATGATAATGACTATACCAAGAGATCATTGAGAGAGAAATTGACTTTGATCACTTAGAAGATGGTTTAATTAACGTAAATGATCATTGCAACATTGAAATATTATGACATCAAGGACATAATAAATTTCTAAATGCATGTCAAGGATGCAAGTAAAGTCAATTATGAAATATGCTCAATTAGTGTGCTATGTACAAAACATAGATAAAGAACAAAACAAATACAAAGAACAAAAACAAAACCTAATCTAAGCAAAGGTTTCAAAAGAGGTTATTTCAAGGAAAGCATGCCAATTGCTTTACGCAAGTGAATAAAACGTTTTTGATCCAAAGGTTTTGTTAAGATGTCAGCTAATTGATCTTCAGTTGAAATATATGACAGTTGAAGAATGTTTGATTCAACTAGCTCTCTAAGAAAATGATATCTAAGTTCAATATGTTTTGTTCTAGAGTGCAACACAGGGTTTTTAGAAATGTTAATGGCACTAGTGTTGTCACATAAAATGGTTACCGAAGATGTTGAAATTCGGAAATCGCTCAACACGTTCTTCATCCAAATCAATTGGGTTGAGCAACTTCCTGCAGAAATGTACTCCGCTTCGGCAGTCGAGAGTGCTATGCAGTTCTGTTTCTTACTGTGCCATGCAACAAGGCAGTGGCCAAGGTAGAAGCATGCACCACTCGTGCTTTTCCGGTCATCCACTGATCCAGCCCAATCGGCATCTGAGTATCCAACAATATCCAAAGTCGTTCCCATAGGATACCAAATTCCGAAATTGATTGTACCTTTGATATACCGGATGATCCGTTTCACCGCTTTCAGGTGAACCTCCTTCGGTGCTGATTGATATCTCGCACAAATCCCAACACTGAAGGATATATCCGGGCGACTAGCCGTGAGATATAGTAGACTTCCAATCATACTGCGGTACAGTTTCTCGTCTACATTCTCACATTGTGATTCACTTCCAAGTCCCTTATGGCTAGTTCCCATTGGAGTTGGAAAATCTTTCGAATTTTCAAGGTCAAACTTTTTGACCAACTCCAGTGCATACTTGGATTGACACAAGTGAATTCCTTCATCGTTCTGCTTAACTTGTAATCCAAGAAAATAGTTCAACTCGCCCATCATGGACATCTCAAATTCGCTTTCCATGGTCTCCGCGAATTTAGAAGCATCATTATCTCTCGTTGCTCCAAAAACAATGTCATCGACATAGATTTGAGCAACTATGAAATTGTTTTGATAATGCTTCACAAAGAGAGTCCTGTCAGCTCCCCCTCGAGTGTAGCCCTTTTCCAAAAGGTGCTTTGTCAACCTTTCGTACCATGCTCGCGGTGCTTGTTTCAGACCGTAAAGAGCCTTTTTCAGTCGAAAAACATGGTTAGGTAGTTTATGATCCACAAAACCTTTCGGTTGAGCTACATAAACTTCCTCATTTAAAAATCCATTTAAAAAGGCGCTCTTAACGTCCATTTGAAATAATTTGATTTTAAAATGACAAGCGATCGCAAACAGTATACGAATGGACTCGAGTCTAGCTACAGGGGCGAAGGTTTCATCAAAGTCTATACCTTCTACTTGAGAATAGCCTTGAGCAACTAACCTTGCTTTGTTCCGGATGATAGTACCTTCTTCGTTTTTCTTGTTCTTGAAGATCCATTTGGTACCTATCACATTGTGTTGCTTCGGAGGCTTCGTCAGTTCCCAGACTTTGTTTCGCTCAAATTGATGGAGCTCTTCCTGCATTGCTTTAATCCAATAATCATCTTGGAGAGCTTCATCAACATTCTTTGGTTCGATTTGAGATACATAGCATGCAAATCCGCAAACCAATTGTCTCCGGTTCTAACTCCTTCTTGTGGATCTCCAATTATGTTCGACTCAGGGTGATCCTTGGAGATGCGTAACGTCTGAGGTAGAGGAGTAGGCGGAGGTACACGAGATGATTCCTGCACATCACATGAGCTTGAAGAACCGTTAGATGCATCAATATTATTATCGAAAGAATTGTTAGAAGAAGATGCATTAGCAGGTGTATCATCATCAAGAGAGATATCGAGGGTAGATTTTTCAGATTCAAAGTGAAAAGCTTCATCTACCTTAACATTTATCGATTCTACGATCGTCTTAGATTCTAAGTTAAAAACTCGATATGCTCTGCTGTTTGTAGAATAACCTAAGAAAATCCCTTCGTCACTTCGAGAGTCAAATTTTCCAAGATTTTCACGATCACGTAAAATAAAACACCGACTCCCGAAAATGCGAAAATATTTGATGTTAGGTTTTCTACAAAACCAAAGTTCATATGGTGTATTAAAAGTCCCCGGGCGCAAGTACACTCGATTGATAACATAGACAGCCGTGTTCACCGCTTCAGCCCAAAAATATAAAGGTAAGTTCCGGCTATGAAGCATAACACGTGCCATCTCCTGTACGACCCTGTTTTTGCGCTCGACTACACCATTTTGTTGAGGTGTGTAAGGTGCGGAGAATTCATGTTTAATGCCATTAGAAGTGCAAAAATCAATGAATTTAGAATTTATGAATTCACCACCTCTATCACTCCTCACTCGAGTAATCCTTTCATTCTTTTCTATCATAATACGATTGCAGATTTCGAGAAAAGAATCAAAGGTATCAGCTTTTTCCTTTAGAAAGGCTACCCAAGTATATCTAGAAAATCATCAACCAACAAAAAATATACCATTTACCTCCCAGAGATGGTTGACGAGTTGGCCCCATTAAGTCCATATGCAAAAGTTCCAAAGGCCGTTTTGTACCTATGTGGTTCAAATTCTTGTGTGCAGTCCTAGACTGTTTTCCCTTTTGACAACCGCCACACACAAGGTTTTGTTCAAAAGAAAGTTTCGGAACCCCTTTGACCACATCTTTATTTGAAATTCTAGAAAGTTCCTTAAAGTTTATGTGACCTAGCCTTTCATGCCAAAGTGTTTCATTTTTCAAAGATGCTAGGTTACATTTTTCAGAAATTTAGAAGGAACTACATAACAGTTGTTTTCTGATCTAACCCCCTTTAAAAAGAAAGCATGGTTCAAGTCAGTTACAGTGCATTTATCAGATGAAAAATTAACTGAATAACCACTATCACACAGTTGACTTATGCTTATGAGGTTAGTCTTTAGGCCATGAACAAATAATACATTATCTAGAACCGGGCCATCTGGAATAGCTACTGTTCCCTTTCCAACAATTTTGGAAGACCGGCCATCTCCGAAAACAACAAGTCCTCCGGAGTTTTTCTCAAAAGTTTGAAAACAGTTTTTATCGCCGGTCATATGACGGGAACACCCGCTATCCAAATACCAAGACGAACTATCATATGCATGCAAGGAAACAGTGGTAGCAAGACAGGGAAAGATCTCACCTTTGCGCACCCAAACCTTTTTGGTATGCGACTGTAGTGCTCGTGGAGTTGATTTCCTAGGTGAGGGCGTCTTGCTTGAAGAATTGCTGCTCCTTGAAGATGTCGTCTTGAGCGATGTACTACCAAGGCTCTTTTCCGTCAATTTGGTTGGAGTGGTTTTCCGAGGAATAGCCCTTTTGGTAGTTGCTGCAAGATGTTCTTGAGGTGTGCATTTGGCTCCAGTCTTGCAGTTTCTTCTGATGTGCCCTGAAATGCCACAACGAAAACATACCTTGGTTCTTGTCGATTCCGAAGATGATGTAGTAGGTTCGTTGTCGTTGCTTGGCGTGAACACCGGTGTCGGAGGAGGAGATACCGACGAAGGCACAAATACCGTACCACTCGAACTTGGAATGTCTCCAGTTTGAGTGTATCCGAGGCCGAACTTGTTTCTTTGACCGAGACCAAGGAGTCTGTCCAACTTACTCCTTCCAGAAGTAAATCTCTGTAAGTCATCCTTTAGTTGGCGTATGGTCTCTGTCATTTCAGATTTTTCCTGTCGGGCCTCGCCGTAGAGCTTCAAGAAGTAGTTCGCTTTGTTCACCATGTCTACATAACTCTTCTCGAAATGCTCATTGGACTCTTGAAGGGAAACATTTGTCTTAACCAGATTGTCCCTTTCCACTTCAAGATCGGTTGAGATAGAGGTTACTCTTTTTAATTCAACTTCAAGATCCAGTAATCTCTCTTTCAACCCCTTGTTTTGTTTAGCCAGTTTCTTTGAATCCCTCAGAAGTTGATGGTAGGCTAAAACAAAATCTTCACCTTCCGAATTATCTGACTCATCGTCCGTTGCAATCTTTTCCACAGTGGAGTTGGACAGTGAGTCGGATGTACTTGCCATTAAGCACATGAAGGATGAAGGTTTGGTGGACGCGTGGAAAGCTGTCGCGTTGTCTTCTTCATCACTTGACGATGACTCATTTGACGTGGAGTTGTCATCCCAAGTGACTGCTTGCATCGCTTTCTTCTTAGCCGGATTCTTGTTGGGACATTCAGTTGCTATGTGGCCGTAGCCTCGACATTTGAAACACTGAACTTGTCCCTCAGAACTTTTCTTGTCCTTTGAGAAGTTCTCTTGGCTCCTTGACTTGTGACTTGAAAATCCCTTGCCTTTCTTCGACTTTCCGAAGGATGGAGTTTTGCTTGAATTTCCCCTTCGAAAGTTGCGGCGAAACTTCCTTGTCAAGAGAGCAAGCTGCTTCTCAAAGTCCTCCATAGAAATGTTCTCGTCGTCGTCAGAGGAGGATGAATCCGCGTCTTCTTCTTTAGTTGATTTCAATGCGTAACCTGAAGACTTAGAAGAGGATGCCTTTCCAGAAGAATAGTTAGTAGGAAAAGTCATTTCATAAGTTTGTAAAGCACCTACTAATTCTTCTACACGCATTTCGTCCGGGTGTTTAATTGTTTCAATGGCTGCAACCTTCGGGCGAAATCGTTCAGGAAGAGTTCTTAGAATTTTTCTTACAACTTTAAATTCTGGAATCTTCTCTCCCAAGTTAGCACATGAGTTCACGATGTCTTGCAATCGTGTGTAATAGTCAGTGAAGGATTCATTCTCTGCCATAGAGATAGAGTCAAACTTGCTCGTAAGCATTTGCAGTTTCTGAATCTTCACTAGGTTAGTTCCCTCATGCGTAACTTGAAGAACATCCCAGATTTCTTTCGCAGTCTCACATGCCGAGACGCGAGAGAACTCAGTTTGTGACAAAGCATTAAATAGAGCATTAATCCCTTTGCCATTGTAAGAAGATAAGTCTATCTCTTCCTTGGTCCATTTCGACCTAGGTTTTAAGGTGCGAACATCATCTAAAATTTCAGTTGGATTAGACCATCCTAATTCAATTGATTGCCACACCCTTTCGTCGATGGAAATTAAGAAAGCTTTCATCCGTACTTTCCAGTACGCATAATTAGTTCCATCAAAGAAAGGGGGTCGATTGATGTTTCCACCTTCAACCATTGTTTACAACCCTATTCCCGCTCTGATACCACTTGTTGGGTTTAGGTTAATAAGGATCTAATAGGGGAAAAAACACCTAGAGGGGGGTGAATAGGTGTAAACAATAAACACTCAAAAATCATTGTGCGATAAAACCCAATGCGGAAAAATAAAAGAACACACAAGATTTTTACGTGGAAAACTCCAAACCGGAGTAAAAAACCACGGGACCGATAACACGGCGAAATCCACTAGAGTTAACACACGTACAAGGTGATATAACGTACTCACAGACGACTCAACCTTTTACCATACGCCCCTAGTCGATCTTCTCCGCTCGCTCCACAACGCTTCTCGAATCCACGATTTGCGCCGCCAACGCTGAATCCACAGCGTCCAACGTCGAGTCCACGACGTCCGACCGAATCCACGGTCTTCACCCAATGGCACGCTTCGAATCCACGAACGCACCTCGCTCCGAATCCACGAGAGCGATGACACCTTGAATCCACAAGGCCACGCGAGTCCACGCGCCGATTTTGGGGTAAATCGTTGTTTGTTTGGGTGGTGATGATCCGCCGAATACTTAGATCAAGAGTAGATCGGAAATACCATCTAAGTATTCATTAGTTTGATTCAACTCAAGATATGAGTATGAAAATCCTAGAATCAAACTAATCAATATAGATGAAGAACCATTAAATAGATCTAATGATTTCCGTTCTTCTCTATATGTGGATCTAAGGCCGTATAAAATGATATTTGAAAATGACGGCTCTTTTTCCGATGTGTGGATTGCCCTAGAAATGAAAAGGAAGGGCTATTTATAGGTTAGAAACCCTAGGAAGAATATTCGGATCAAAAACAAACTTTTCTGGAAAGTTTTACGGGCGACGATCCGGACTGCGCAAGTCACGATCCGGATCGCTTACGCGTAGAGAGCAATTTCCAGAAAACCGCCTGTTCGGGATCCGGATCGTTCATACAGTTTTACCAGAACAATGTGTTCGGGATCCGGATTGAGATTCCACGATCCGGATCGTTCAAGCCAACAGGTAAAACTCATGTTCGGGATCCGGATCATCAAATGCCATGATCCGGATTGAACTAGTGTATGAACGAGCACCCTTCGGGATCCGGATCGAAACGACATGATCCGGATCCTGAACATGTCCCATGTCCAGTTTTTGATGAATATGCAGTTAAAACCTCTTCCGGGTGTTTCTACACTATAAGAAGTATTCGGATCATCACAAATTATTTAATTTAACGTACCTGATCCTTTTGAATTCTTCTTTCTTGAGATTGAGGTAGTTGATCCAGAGTTTCTTCATCTTCAATCTTCAAGACTTGAACTATTCACGAAATGCGCCAACTCAAATTCCGTAACATAATAAACTCTATAGCTACAATGCCTCTATCTAGATGCTCAAAGGTGGAACAGAAAGAAACATGGTGCCACAACTATCCCTCAAATCTGATCACCCAATCTACACTGACTGCCACATCGGGTCCAGTCAAACCTGCGCCTACCTACTGCCGTTACATCCACGGAGGACCAGACTTACGTAGGACGTCCGTGACTGCCAAAACTGGCCCAGCCAGAGGGACTGCGTCGACAAGTCGCGATAGAAAGTATCAGGCCCAACTCCGGAGTGGCACTCGAGGGCGCGACCCCACCGAGGAAAGTATTCGCGCATCTCTGTCGAGCTCAAATGTGGCTCATGCAGGCTATAATCCAAATCCTCTATCAACAAGATTGGCTATAACCAACAAAGCACTCTCTCACAACAGGCTGAAAAACTACACAGCCAAGACCCACTGTCACTCAGACGGCTCCCCAAAAAAAACACTGATCTACATACTGCTATCAGACTCCGCTCGGTCCCCAGACACGAGTGTAAAATGCATCCCACAACAACCCGACCTCTCGGCCCACTACCCGGGCGAGGAAAACTCTAAGTCCAGGATGAAACAATATAAGTCCGTGTGGGAGTGTCTAAAGCAATAAAATCCTAGCCCAAGTTGGAGTTTTCTACAAGACTGGTTGAGCATGCAGCATATGACGGGGGTGCTAGGTCAAGTTCCAAAATATCAATAATCAACAGCTTGTAGGAAAGAAATAAACACATGATCATCTAACAACATCAGGGACATCAATTCCTATATTCTAGTATGCTATACAAAATACATTTACAACATGCAAGTTCCTACAAAGATAGAATTAATGCATAGTCCATAGGTCATGAAGACGAGGCCACCCACCTGAAGAGCTGAACTGTCAGAAGTCCCACAGCTAAAAATTTCCAGAAATTCAAATCTCCAACTCCAACGGGTCCAGCAATACCCGCAAACTCTCCTAGGATCAACACAAGGTTCACAGTTACACTTTAATCCCAAAAATTAACCAAGTACACACAATCTGAAAATCGGTCCCAAAGATGCAATTATTTCACCTGCTGAAAGGGTTTCGAAAAATTCGATAAAAATACCACAGCGATCCTCGCATCGAGATCTTCGAAACGGGTACCTGCATGTCCAATTCCGAGCCCCGTAGGCCGAGTTACAAATTCCACAACACAGGGTGCTCACAACCTCACAACAACACATCTGTAAATCCATGCACAGTTAAGGGAGAAAATTATACCTCCGGGCAAGCCTCGAAAAAATCCAAGAAAAATACGGTGATAATCCTCGCGTCGAGTAGATGAAAAAAGTGCAAAGGCTCATCTCGATCCGATGTCCGAGCGTGGAGAAAACCTCGAAACAATCCGCTGTCCTCAAAAATCCTCACAGATAACAAGGGTCCCAGTAAGCATGGAAAAACTCCTCGAAAAGTGTGAAAAGAGGGGAAACTAAAAATATTTAGATCGTAGCTCTGTCCGTGGCCGATCCAACGGCGCAAGAATCGCCCGAAAATGTGGTCGGAGTAGGCCGGGGGAGCTCGCGCACCGAAACGCGACGGAAGAAACACCGGAGAAGGAACGTCGCGACGCGCCAAGTAAATGGAAATCCCACGTAAAATCCCAAAAATCCGCAGGTTGAAGTAGCACAGCACGAGGATCAACTTCTCTGAAGAAATCGCAGTGAGAAAAGGCCCAGAAATGCTAAAAAGCCCACTGTGAAAGAGGCTCGGGCTATAAATAGGCCCACAAAAATAATTGGGAAAATTCCCATTTTGTCCCCGGTTTCGGGCGCTGGACCACGTTTCGGGCGCCCGAAACCGGCGGAACAGCGTACCGAGGGAATGCGCCCGAAACGCCCCTGAGCCGCCACGTCACCCGCACAGCAAACAGCTGTCCGGGGCGTACCGGGAGTGGCCATGTGCCCTCCCGGAGACCGACACGCGTCCCGCACAGCAAACAGCTGTGCAGGGCGCGTGTGGTGTCGCCGCGTGGCGCCTCCCCGGTCAAACGAGTAGGTGGCGCCCGTGAATAGCGGAGCGCCACCTGTCCCGCACTACTGTCGCGGTCACACGTGCGGGCAGGCGCCGCTGCCATGCATGCGCCCCGAGGCGGGGTCCCACGCCTCCGTGCGCCGCGCCTGAAGAGCCCGCCAAACACGTGCCGACACGTGTCCCCTGCACCCGGTCCACGCACCCTACTTCGGGATTTCGTGGACCGCGCCGCGTGCACCGACCAATCGGGGGCTGCCACGCGTCCCCCGCCCTGATCCATGCACCGCCGCGCCAACTCTGTAGACCGCGCATCAAGAGCCCGCCAATCAGGCGGCGCCACGTGTCCATGCGCCGGGTCTGTGTGTTACGGCATTTTGGTGTTGGCATATTTCGTAAGTCAAGTCAGTGAGTTGAGTCGGAGTCTTGAAGTGATCAAATTGTCAAATCTGCAATCGAAGACTTAGAGAAGATTCAACAAGAGCTCAAGTTGACACTTAGTGTTTTGAGTCTTGAAGATTGAAGGTGAAGAATTGTGGATCAATTACATCAATCTTAAGGAAAATGGGTTCGGATTGATCAGGTACGTTTAACTAAATAATTTTGGTGATCCGAATACTTCTTATAGTGTAGAAACACTTGGATGAATTTTTTATTGCATAAAAATCAAAAACTGGACATGGGACATGTTCAGGATCCGGATCAGACAATCCAATCCGGATCCCGAAGGGTGCTTGTTCATTGGCAAATCCGATCCGGATCAAAGGCCAATTCCGATCCGGATCCCGAACATGGGATTTTGCTGAAATGTATGAACGATCCGGATCGGGCTTTTCAATCCGGATCCCGAACCCCTATTTTCTGGAATTGTCTATCACGCTACGACGATCCGGATCACAGTAAATCCGATCCGGATCGCCGTCCTGAAAAATTCCAGATAAGGTAAGTTTTTGATTCTTATCTCTTTCCAAAGGTTTCTAACCTATAAATAGACACTTAGGATTTCTCAAGAACGTGGGGAAAAAATACCGAAAACACTCGTGAGCAACCCTAGAGGCTAGGTTTTTACCGTTCTTCTTTTAAGCCTCTTTTAGGTCAATTCGACGGTTCTTCCAAGATCTATCTTTTGTCGAATTGATCTAAACTTTGCTTAGAAATTATTTCTACGGTTCTTCAATGATAATCTAAGCAAAGGATCACCATCGAAGCCAATATTCTTACCGGCTGAGTTTGCGTCGTGGATTCGACGTGGCATCGTGGATTCGGTGTGCTAAAGGCGTTTCGTGGATTCGAAACGTGTGCTCGTGGATTCGAGTGGCGTTCGTGGATTCGAACGTGTGCAGTGGACGTGCAATCGGTGGAGCGCAAGGTCCGAAGAACTTGAAGGAGGGGTCGAGTCCGTGGAGTCGGTAATCACCTTGTTATTCTTCAATTCTTAGTGGATTGTTATTGCGTGTTGGTCCCGTGGTTTTTCTCCTGGATTGGAGTTTCCACGTAAATCTCGGTGTGCTGCTTTTATTTCCGCATTGGTTTTTATTATTGCACTGAGATTTGTTTTTAAAATATTACACCTATTCACCCCCCTCTAGGTGTTTGATAATACCTATTTAGATCCTTGTGGATTCTACATTATAAAAACCTACAATTGGTATCAGAGCGGGTTTTAGATTTATCTATCATTGTAGTATGCCGGTTTTTAGTTTGAGCCTACCGACTCTTCTAATGAGCTTTTTGGGTGAGGAAAGCTGCGAGAATGTGTATTTTCAGTTTACAGCGGAGCTCGGGAGGTTCCGGGCTGCGGCGGAAAGCCCGAGGTCAAAAAGTGAGTTACTGGGGCATTTTTGGATTATTTATTTTATTTATTTTAATCTTTTAAAAAAGGGGATTTATTTGAGTTTGGCTTCTTTGGTGTTGCTGTGAGGTGGCTTAGGCTGGGAGTTGGAGGAGTATTAATTGTGGTGGCTTGGTAGGTGGAATTTAATTAAATGCCTTTTTATTTGAGTGCTTATTTAAAGCCTCTGCCACTCACCTTCTTCTCTCCTCGAAGCAAGCAGCAGGCTGGGCACTTGGCTTGGTGAAGCAGAGGAAGGAAGATTGAAGAGAAGAGAGAAAAGGGAGGAGCCTGGGGTTTGAAGTGGACTTCGGAGTGTGGACCACCTGCGGGTTGCCGAGGGACGCCCCGAGGCAACGTCGAGGTTGGTGTTTAATTTTTATTCTTTTATTCCCTTCTTTTTAATCTTTTCTTTTCCTGCTGGTTGGGGCCCTCGGACTTGTTGTCCGAGGCTGGCGGAGCTGCACGTGCCGCGCGCGCGCAAAATTGTGGCTGCGCGCGGCTTGGGAAGCGGGCCGCTGCGCGGGCGCGCATGAGCGCGCGCGCAGCAGGCGCCTGCTGCCGTTGATGTGCAGCAGGGCGCCGGGCCGCTGGCAGCGGCCGCGCTGGCGTGAGCGCAGCGCCGCGGCATGGCAGGGCGCCGCGCGGGCGGGCCTGTGCCGCGGGCCCCGCGCGGCATGGCAGGGCGCCGCGCGGGCGGCCCTGTGCCGCGGGCCCCGCGCGGCACTGCTGGGCGCGCGGGGGCGGGCCCAGTGCCGCGGGCCCCGCGCGGCATGGCAGGGCGCCGCGCGGGCGGCCCCTGTGCCGCGGGCCCCGCGGCACTGCTGGGCGCCGCGCGGGCGGCCCCTGTGCCGCGGGCCCCGCGCGGCATGGCAGGGCGCCGCGCGGGCGGCCCCTGTGCCGCGGGCCCCGGGCGGGCCGCGTGCTGCAGGCCGCGCGCTAGGCGCGCGGCGCTGCAGATCGCCGCGCGGGTGGCCTTGTGCCGCCGGGCTGGGTTCTTTGCGCCGTGCGGCCGCGCCGCGCGCCCTCGTTGTGCGCGATGCGGCTCGGCGACGCGCCGCGGCGGGTGCGCGATGGGTTTTCCGCGCAACGCGCGGCATTTCTTCGTGGGCGGTTGGGTTTGTACCGCCGTTTTGAGCGCGGTTTTGGGCCGCGGGTTTTTCTGACCCCTATCTTCACCGTTTCCGCAGTGTGATTTGGCGCTAGCTTTCTACGTGACCGGTGGTGCACGTTTTGCCGCGAAGAGCTGCAGGATCGCTTCGGGACCTTCTTCTAGCGCGCGTTTTTGCGGGTTGAGCACAGGTGGGTTGTTTATTTAAGAATCACAGATTGCTCTACATTGCTACGAAATGCAAAGGTATCATGTTCCTTTTCATTATCACTCTTATCTGGTAACTGCCAGAATGTTGTTCTAAATGTTTGGAAACCCCTTGTGTGTATTGATCTCGTGCCGGGGGTCGAGAAAGGGGGATTCCTGGATTTTCTAGCTATACTCCAGAGTCTCAGGATGTTAGTAGCATTACCAGATTTAGTCGAGGGTTGGTTTTCCGACTTGATTGTGAGTAGAGTCGTTCGAGTTTTCCGATCTGCTTGATCGAGGATTATAGCCTGCAGATGCCGATTGCTGAGATAGATGTGACTTGATCATTACCCGGTGGGGTCGCACCCCTCGGGTCACGCTCCGGACGCGTTGAGATATTGATACCCCTGGCCGTGCTACCAGGTGGGTACTCGCCCCTGGCCGTGCTACCAGGCGGCTACTTGAGAGAGATTGAGACAGTCGGACAGGACGCCCCACGTAAATCCCGTCCTCAAGTGGATGTGTGGTGGTGGGCAGGTGCGCTCCTAGTCGACAGGCGCAGGCTCGACTGGCCCCTTTGTGGCAGTCGTAGAGATTTGGTGACATGAGTGGGTGGTTGTGGCATATGTTCTTAGATGTTTTTCCTTCGAGCATAGTATTGAGGCATATAGTGGTAGATTCATTTCCAGCTTGCATATCTATCTATCTATCTATCTGTTTTTGCCTCCAGCGGACTTGGTGGGCCACCGTGAGTTCTGGCAGCGGTACCCACTGAGATCTGCTTTTGCAGTTGATCTCACACCCGCTGCGTGTGGCAGGTGTTCCTGAGGCGTCTTTTCCAGGCTCGGCTCGTGCGGAGTCCTCTGACCGAGGTAAGGGCGTCGCCGACTAGTTCCTACCCGAGTCGGTCCAGTCAGAGATAGAGTGACCTGCACCTTTTTGTTTTCCTCTTTTGTACTAGACAGTGGTACTGTACTTATGTTTTGGCACATAGTGGACTCATGTATTTGGACTCTTTACTTAGTGATTTCAGTTATTCTGTTTTCTCCTTATGCATAGCTCCTTTTCCGCTCTGATACTTGTGTAGCGATAGATCTCTTTGCAGGTTGGACGCTTCGTCTGTACGGCAGTTTCCGTACAGACGGCGGATCTGTTGGCGAGCCCGGGGCGTGGTTCGACCCCCCGGGGCGTGACAGATTTATGTGGTATCAGAGCCTAGGTGTATAGGTCGTTGGGGACTTAGAGACCCTAGGCTATTGGTTGGACAGTAGGACGACTGACGTGAGAGACGGGATTGTAGCGAGAGTCCTGATTGAGTTGCAACTCCCCCAGGGGATTGGGGCGAGTGACCTTACATGTTTACTCGCTAAAAGCGGTTATGTTGGCTGCAGACAGCATAATGCTTTAGAACGAGTAGCATGGATAGTCTTTCGCTGGATTGGGTCGTGAGACTTCTTTTCTCTGACTCTTTGATTCTTTATTGCAGTGGCCTAAGATGCCTCCGAGATGTCGCGCGACGACGAGGGCACTTGCTGCGGCTGATGACGAGCCCGAGCAACAGGAGGCCGCACAGGACGAGGTCCAGGAGCTGCGGGCCCAGGTGGCCCAGATGTTTGAGGTGTTGCGACGCCAGGAGGAGGCGGCCAAGCGCCAAGAGGAAAGTATGGAGCGTATGATGAGGTTACTTGAGCAGAGGACATCACCAGCTGCACCTCCGATGGCGACTTCGTCGACCTCGTCTCCGATCGCCCCGTTGACAGAGGCAGAGCAAAAGGAGCTCACGGATCGACTATCCTACATGTCCAAGTTTCACCCTCCGCTATTTGCAGGGCAGAGCTCAGAGCCTTAGGAGGCGAAAAACTGGATTTCAGCGATGGAGAAGTTATTTGAAAACCTGTTTATCAAGGAGAAGCATCAAGTGCACCTAGCCACACACTTCTTGGAGAAAGACGCCGAGACCTGGTGGCGTCGTGTTCGGCCTGTGGGACCGCCGGGTGTACCTTTGCTGACTTGGGCTGAGTTTCGTGCTTTGCTGCTCGGGGTCTACTTTCCCGACAGTGCAAAGCAGAAGCTTGAGGGGGATTTGCGACGGCTGCAGCAGGGGGATTGGCCCCTCGCGACTTATGTTCTTGAGTTTCAGCGGCTTTTGGGTAGCGTGCCTCACGTTGCCCGGGATGAGGCCCAGAGGGTTGAGCTGTTTGAGAGAGGTCTGCATAAGGATATTTACCCTCACGTTCACTCATTTAGAGCCCAGACTTTGGATGCGGCGATTGATCACGCACAGTGGGTTGACAGAGGATCCGTGGTTATGTCTGAGCAGGGGCTGGCGCCTGGGGCTAGTTCGGGGGAGAAGCGCCCGGCGCCATCTGACTTTGGGCAGTCTAGCAGACCGAGGCCCCCGAAACCGCCACCGTTCCAGCCTCGGGGCCGCGGGACGCAGAGGAGGCAGGGATCGGGGGGCCCTCGACCCCCTAGGCAGCAGCAGCAGCAGCAGCAGCAGCAGCAGCAGCGGAGGCGCGCGGACAGATGTGTGATTTGCGGCGGCCCCCTCGCACCTTCGCAGTGTGATCAGCGGCAGGGCCGGTGCTTCCAGTGTGGGCAGGCAGGGCACAGAGCATGGTCTTGTCCTAGAGCGGGATCAGTCACGGCATCGTCAGCTTCGGCTCCTCCACCGCCCTTTCAGACGGGCGGGGCTTCGACAGGTTTTGGCCAGGGGGATAGGGCCACTTCGTCGCGACAGACAGACAGGCGACCACCCCCGAGCGGGAGAGCTTATGCAGCTCAGATCGAGGACTCGGGGACAGCTAGCCACGTGGTGGCAGGTATTATCCTTATTTCTTCTACTCGCTCTAGGGCTTTATTTGATACCGGAGCATCTCATTCTTTTATCAGTAGGGCTTTTGCATCCATGCATGGGCTAGAGATAGGGCCGTTAGAGTGTGCTCGTGAGGTTCAGATACCTGAGCACGTGTTACTTGTGGATGAGTGTTGTTGGTCCTGCCCAGTGCAATTAGGGCCCTGGATTTTGCCCGTCGATCTTTTGGTCCTACGTCAGCTCCGGGATTTCGATATAGTGCTGGGTATGGACTGGTTGACTCAGTATTATGCCACTATCGATTGTAGAGAGAGGACTGTGACCCTTCTTGAGCCGGGACAGCAGGAGTTCATTTTTAGGGGTTGTCAGAGTACTCTTTTTGCTGCGACGATCTCTTCTGCTAGAGCTCGACAGATGATGAGCCGTGGATGTATCGCTTTCTTAGCTACTGTTGTGGAGGTGCCTACGGCGATGCCTGAGCTCGAGGACATTCCTATCATCCGAGAGTATCCAGATGTGTTCCCTCCTGAGTTATCGACCATGCCGCCGGATCGAGAGATTGAGTTCGTGATTGATGTAGTCCCCGGAACTGCACCAATCTCTAAGGCACCCTACAGGATGGCCCCTGCGGAATTGAGGGAGTTAAAGGCTCAGCTACAGGATCTCTTGGATCGCGGGTTTGTGCGACCTAGTGTTTCTCCTTGGGGAGCCCCGATTCTGTTTGTAAAGAAGAAGGACGGGTCACTTAGGCTTTGTGTGGACTACCGAGAGTTAAATAAAGTGACCGTCAAGAACAAGTATCCACTTCCTCGGATCGATGATTTATTTGATCAGCTTCAGGGAGCTACGGTCTTCTCGAAGATAGATCTCCAATCCGGTTACCACCAGCTGAGGGTGAGGGCCGAGGATGTATCCAAGACGGCGTTTAGGACTCGGTACGGGCATTATGAGTTCACAGTGTTACCTTTTGGGTTGACGAATGCCCCGGCGGTGTTTATGGATCTGATGAACCGAGTGTTCCAGCCGTACTTGGACCGTTTCGTGGTGGTTTTCATAGATGACATTTTGGTTTATTCCCGTAGCGATTTTGAGCACGAGGAGCACTTGAGGGTAGTGCTACAGCTTCTGAGAGAGAAGGAGCTGTACGCCAAGTTGAAAAAGTGCGCCTTTTGGCTTCGGGAGGTTTCTTTTCTAGGCCATGTAGTGTCAGCCGCAGGAGTGGCAGTGGACCCGACGAAGATAGACGCAGTTCGGGATTGGCCTAGACCGACGACGGTGACTGAGATACGGAGTTTCTTGGGCCTTGCAGGCTACTACCGTCGGTTTGTAGAGGGCTTTGCGAAGCTCTCTACTCCCCTCACTAGATTGACCAGGAAAGGGGTAAGGCTTGTTTGGTCAGAGGAGTGCCAGAAGAGCTTCGAGGAGTTGAAGCAGAGGTTGACTACAGCGCCAGTCCTTGCACTACCAGTCATGGGTGAGGGGTACGTGATTTACAGCGACGCCTCCCACAGCGGCCTTGGATGCGTGTTGATGCAGCATGGTAGGGTAATTGCCTTTGCTTCGCGCCAGTTAAAAGATTATGAGAGAAATTACCCTACGCATGACCTTGAGCTAGCAGCCGTTGTTTATGCTTTGAAGCTCTGGCGTCATTATTTGTACGGCGAGCACTGTGAGATCTTCACCGATCATCAGAGTTTGAAATATCTATTCACTCAAAGAGAACTCAACTTAAGGCAACGCCGGTGGCTTGAGCTGCTGAAGGACTATGATTTGAGTATTCTGTATCATCCCGGCAAGGCCAACGTAGTCGCGGATGCTTTGAGCCGGCGAGCAGGGCAGACCTTGAGCATGCTTATTACCCAGCAGAGACCACTGAGAGAGCAGCTGAGGAGTTTGGGTTTGGAGGTTGTGTCCCCTGGGGTTTCCGCAAGACTGATGTCTATGGTCTTGCAGCCCACTCTGCTGGACAGGATTAGAGAGAAGCAGAGTGGAGACCCCTATCTGGAGAGGATCAGAGACCAGGTGCAGCGTGACCAGGACGGGGACTTTTCTGTGGATGTAGCGGGAGTACTCAGGTACAGGGACCGCTACTGTGTGCCCGTGGACTCTGAGATTAGAGAGTTGATCCTTAGGGAGGCTCACTATACACCTTATACCCTCCACCCCGGGGGGACAAAGATGTATAGAGATTTGAGGGCTCAGTTCTGGTGGCCAGGCATGAAGAGGGACGTTGGTAGGTTTGTAGCTCATTGTCTAACTTGCCAGCAAGTTAAAGCAGAGCATCAAGTTCCAGCGGGCAAGTTGCAAAGCCTACCAATCCCTGAGTGGAAGTGGGATTGCATTACTATGGATTTCATTGTTGGTCTACCGAGGACTCAGAGTGGGGCTGATGCCATTTGGGTGATAGTGGATCGTTTGACCAAATCAGCCCACTTTCTACCGATTCAGTCAGGTTGGACCTTGGGGAGGTTAGCGCAGTTGTACCTGGACGAGATTGTGAGGCTTCATGGGATACCAGCTTCTATTGTATCAGACAGGGACCCGAGGTTCACTTCGCAGTTCTGGAGGAGCTTACAGGGGGCCTTGGGGACCCAGCTTCAGTTTAGCACCGCCTTTCACCCACAGACCGACGGACAGTCCGAGCGGACTATTCAGACTCTGGAGGACATGTTGAGGGCTTGTGTCTTGAGCTTTAGTGGCAGTTGGGATCGACATCTGAGGCTAGCAGAGTTTGCCTACAACAATAGCTTCCAGGCGAGTATCCAGATGGCGCCTTATGAAGCATTGTATGGTAGAAAATGTCGATCGCCTTTGTGTTGGAGTGACGTGGGTGAAAGGAAAACTTTGGGGCCTGAATTACTTCTGGAGGCAGAGGATAAAGTAAAGGTTATTCAGCGTTATCTAGTGACTGCGCAGAGCCGACAGAGGAGCTACGCCGATAGGAGGCGGCGAGACTTGGAGTTTCAGGTAGGAGATCATGTGTTTCTGAAAGTCTCGCCCGCTCGAGGGATACGGCGCTTTGAGTGCGCGGGAAGCTGAGCCCGCGTTTTATTGGGCCATTCGAGATTTTAGAGCGCATCGGACCAGTCGCCTATCGGATTGCTCTACCGCCGCGA
>JAQOTM010000048.1:455585-468466 GCA_029168755.2 Tillandsia fasciculata | reverse complement strand
TTACCTCCCAAAGATGGTTGACGAGTTGGCCCCATTAAGTCCATATGCAATAATTCTAAAGGCCGTTTTGTACCAATGTGGTTCAAGTTCTTGTGTGCAGTCCTTGACTGTTTTCCCTTTTGACAACCGCCACACACAATGTTTTCTTTAAAAGAAAGTTTAGGAACCCCCTTGACCACGTCTTTATTTGAAATTCTAGCAAGTTCCTTAAAATTTATGTGACCTAGCCTTTCATGCCAAAGTGTTTCATTATTCAAAGAAGCTAGGTTACAATTTTCAGAAATTTTATTTGGAACTACATAGCAATTATTTTCAGATCTAACCCCTTTAAAAAGAATACATGGTCCTTATCAGTTACAATACATTCATCAGATGAAAAATTAACTGAAAAACCATTGTCACAAAGTTGACTAATGCTAATGAGGTTAGTCTTAAGGCCTTCAACAAATAAAACATTGTTCAAAACCGGGCCATCTGGAATAGCAATTGTTCCTTTTCCAACAATTTTGGAAGAACGACCGTCTCCGAAAACTACAAGTCCTCCGGAGATTTTCTCTAAAGTTTGAAAACAGTTTTTGTCACCGGTCATGTGACGGGAACACCCGCTATCCAGATACCAAGACGAATTATCATATGCATGCAAGGAAATATGAACAACAAGACAAGGGAAGATTTCACCTTTGCGCACCCAAACCTTTTTGGACTGCGTTGGCAATGAATCGTGAAGTTATTCTCCTAGGTGAAAGCGTCTTGTTTGATTGGTTGCTGCTCCTTGATGACGTCGTCTTGTGAGGTGAACTACCAAGGCTCTTTTCCTTTGAAAAATTTTCCTTTGATTTCCGAGGAATCACCTTTTTGGTAGTTGTTGCAAGAGGTGGTTGATTTGCTTGTTTCGCTCCCATCTTGCAATTTCTTCGAATGTGCCCTGCAAAACCACAACGAAAACATACCTTTGTACTTGACGATTCCGAAGAGGGTGAGGTAGGCTTGTTGTCGTTGTATGCGTGAATTCCGTTGTCGGAGGAGGAGATACCGACTGGGGCACAAAACTGTCTTACTCGAACTAGGACTGTCTCCAGTTCGAGTGTATCCGAGGCCGAAACGGTTTGTTTGACCAAGACCAAGAAGTCTTATCCAACTTACTCCTTCCCGAAGAAAATCGCTTAAATCATCCTTGAGTTGGAAAATGGTCTTCGTCATTTCCATTTTTTCCTGTCGAGCCTCGGTGTAGAGCTTCAAGAAGTAATTCGCCTTATCCACCAGTTTTACATGTTCCTTCTCGAAATGCCCATTTTTCTCTTGAAGGAAAACATTTACTTTGATCAAGTTATCCCTTTCCACTTCAAGAGCGTTTGAGAGAGAAGTTGCCCTTTTTACTTCTTCTTCGAGATCCTGCAATCTCCTTCTCAAACTCCTGTTTTGCTTTGCCAATTTCTTTGAATCCCTCAAAAGTTTATGGTAGGCAAGAGCAAAATCTTCACCTTCGAATTACTCGATTCGTCGTCCGTTGCATTCTTTTCAACTTGGGAGGAGTTGGACAATGAATCGGATGTACTCGCCATAAAGCACATGAAGGGTGAAGTTGTGGACGCGTGGAACACTGTTGCGTTGTTTTCTTCATCACTGGAAGATGACTCATTTGACGTTGAGTTGTCATCCCAAGTGACGGCTTGCATCGCCTTCTTCTTTGCCGGATTCTTATTGGGACACTCCGTTGCGATGTGGCCGTAGCCTCGACATTTGAAGCACTGGACTTGTCCCTCCGAGTTCTTTCTTATCCTTTCGAAGAACTCTCTTGCTTTCTTGACTTAAAGCTTGAAGAACCTTTGCCTTTCTTCGACTTTACGAAGGATGAGGTTTTGCTTGAATTACCCCTTCGAAAGTTGCGGCGAAACTTCCTTGTCAAGAGAGCAAGTTGCTTCTCAAAATCCTCCATAGATAGGTTCTCGTCATCGTCTGAGGAGGATGAATCCGCGTCTTCTTCTTTTGTTGATTTCAATGCAAAACCTGAAGACTTAGAAGAGGATGCTTTTCCAGAAGAATAGTTAGTAGGAAATGTCATTTCATAAGTTTGAAGTGCACCAACTAATTCTTCTACACGGATTTCGTCCGGGTGTTTAACTGTTTCAATGGCTGTAACCTTGGGCGAAATCTTTCAGGAAGAGTTCTTAAAATCTTTCTTACAACTTTAGATTCTGGAATTTTCTCTCCCAAGTTAGCACATGTATTCACGATGTCTTGCAATCGTGTATAATAATCTGTGAAAGATTCATTTTCTGCCATGAAAATAGAGTCAAACTTGCTCGTAAGCATTTGCAGTTTTGAATCTTCACAAGGTTTGTTCCCTCATGTGTAACTTGTAGAACATCCCAGATTTCTTACGCAGTCTCACATGCCGAGACGCGAGAGAATTCAGTTTGTGACAAAGCATTAAATAAGGCGTTAATTCCTTTGCCATTGTAAGAAGATGAGTCAATCTCTTCCTTGGTCCATTTCGACCTAGGTTTGATGGTGCGAACATCAGCAATAATTTCAGTTGGATTTGACCATCCTAACTCGATTGATTGCCACACCCGTTCGTCGATGGAAATTAAAAATACTTCCATCCGTATTTTCCAGTAGGCATAATTTGTTCCATCGAAGAATGGGGGTCTGTGTTGGTTTTTATAATGTAAGGATCCACAAGGATCTAAATAGGTACTATCAAACACCTAGAGTGTCACGCCCCGGGTGTAAACCAGAACCCGGGCCCGTCTACAGATCCGCCGTGCATGCGGTATTTCCCACATACACGAAGCGTCGGTAACCTGCTCAGATATAAGAAGTAATAATAAAAGAGCATAATAATCAGAGCTAAACTAAAACTACTGTATCTCAGACAGAAGCTGGAAGTAAGTAAAGTACAACTGTAAAAATAAATACAGATATCTCTCCCAGCTCACAACAAAATACAAACAGCTGGCAGAAGCCAGACCCAAAAAGAAATAATAAAACTGTCTGAGAAGACCGGGTGACCAAATCTCCAGCTACATCTCTCGGTGGCTCGCTAACTAGTCCGCGATCCTCTTACCTCGATCAGTTGCTGACGGCCCAGCAACTCCCACAGAGGACTCTGCAAAACAAGGGGAAAAAAGACAAGAAAAGACAATGGGGGTAAGTACTACTATAAACAGTAGCCTCCCCTAGTGGGTAAAGCCTCAGCTCAGATATGCCCACCAGGTAAACAGAGGCAAAAGGGAAAGGAAAGAAAAGGGGGGTGAACTATAGTGACCACTGATGAAGTGCTATCCCTAATATGCCTCTACATGCTAAACCAACCAGGATGGTAAAAGTATGCATCAGTATCAGAAGCCTGTCAAAATGACCCAATCTGACCGCCAGTGGACACTGGCACTGCCTGCTCTGCCGCCTCGGGTATGCCAGCCTACGCATAACACCGAAGCAAAGGAGTCCCCAGGACTCAAAGTCTGTCTGCCGCGCACCGGAGTCGCACTCGTGGGGAGCGACCCACACGAGGAAAGTAAGTAACCACAAGTAACCAGATATAGCAGGACTGGATCGAGACTCAATGAAGTGGGAAAACCCTCCACTAAAGAAAGCCCGATCCCCAAAACACCCAATCTGATGCAATAGTAAACCCGGTCAACCACCCAAGATCCGTGGTCGCCGCAACACCCTGTCAAAAGCCTACACTGTCCCAAATCCCCAATACCTGACTACACTGTCCAACACCCGCTCGAACCCGAGCAACTATGCCTCAAGTCTATCATAATAGGAGAAGAAAAGAATAAATGCATGGTTTCTCCTAAGTCAAGTCCCAAAAGATAGTGTAGCAGTAAAAGATGACAATATTTTGTGACCGTTTAATCATGCATTGTTCCAATATTTTGTCCAATTTCCAAGAATAACAGTTTAGAGTGACATAAGCTAGGTGACCGTCTCATATGAACAATCATCAGTTTTGCAGTCCTCAATTACTATTTTGTCTCCAAGCATACAGTCCAGAATAATTAAGCGATTAAATCAAGTGATCATTCTAACAATAATTTATCAGGGATCCAATAACCAATAATTAATTTCCTAGAGCATGCAAGTCTACCAATCAACACATTTAGCATCGTCAAATCAAGGGTACTCTGATATTCCTAGTGGGCATACCAAAGGGAGGAGTACAACAACCACCCACCTGAAGCGCTAACTGTCCGGGTCCGTACAGCTGAAAATACCAAAAACTCCAATCCTGCGCTCCAACGAGTACAGTATACCCGAAACACTCCTGGCACAACACAAAGTCCACTAAATACACTTAGGTTCCCAAATATTGCTTTTATTAATCCATACAACATCAGTCCCGAAACTGATAAATTATCACCTGCAGAAAGTGCCCAGAAAATTCCAGAAAAATATCACGGCGATCCTCGCGTCGATAGCTTCGCAACGGTACCTTGCACGCCCAAAACTGAGTTCGGTAAGTCAAGATAAAAATTCGGCAAGGGGGTACATCACACAAAAATCTGTGTTAAAAACTGTGCACTGTTCACTGAGAAAACAGTGATTTTCACCTCGAAATAATCCTCTGAAATTCCAAGAAAATACGAGCGCGTTCCTTGCGATCCGTAGATGAAAAAGTTGTATAAGCTCGTTTCCGTCTGACGCTCGTGCGCGAAGATATGGCCAAAATACTCAGCTGCTGTCAAGGAATTCCATACAGAAAAAGGGGTCACTGTTTGCCTCGGGATCCGTGCCAAAACCTCGACCAAAATAAAAGATGAAGCCCTACCTCTTAGGAGTCTGTCGGCGCAAGAATCACTGAAAAAGGACCTCGGGGTAGTCCAGGGGAGCTAAAACATCACTGCGCCGAAGAAGAACGGAAAGCAACGTCGCGCCGCGCCGTAAAATGGGAAACCTCGGGATTCGTGAGCCTCCTAAAACCTAGAAACTTGGCAGGAAGATCAAGAACTTCAGAGAGGTGAACAAATCTTCTTAAGGTGGCTCGGGCAGAGGAGTGCGGTTTGAGAGAAAAAAGCCAAAGAAGAGGGCTCGGGTTGGCTATTTATAGAGCTGGAGGGAACAAATGGAAAATTCCATTGTGTCCGGATTTTCGGGCGCCCGAAAATTTTCGGGCGCACACAGTGCGGCCCGGCCCAAGGTTTTCGGGCGCGCACAGTGCGGCCCGGCCCGCTACACGCCGTCGGACAGGATCCGCGATCCGTCCGACCCGCCCCGGCGCCCGCCACGCGTCCCCCGAACACGGCACACGCCGTGCAAGCCTTCGCGGGGCGCCACGTGTCCCTGCCCGCGGCAGCGCGGTAGGTGGCGCCCGCGAATCAGCGGGCGCCACGTGGCACTGCCACGCCGCCCCCGCCTGCCGCCTGCCGCCCTGCTCCGCCACCGCCTGCGCTGCCGCGGGCACCTGAGGACCGGCCGCCTGCCCGCGTACGGCGCCTGCCCCGCTGTACGGCGCCTGCCCCCGAAACTGCCCCCCGCATCTGCTGCGCGCGCGCGTGGACCCGCGGCGCTCGTGAGCCCGCCAATGCCGACTGCCACGTGGCGCTCCCCCGGTCCACGCCTCCCCGCGCTCTCCCGCAAACCGGGCGCACTGAGCCGCCCCATCCGGGGCTGCCACGTGGCGCGCCCCGGTCCACGCGCTCCGCGCTGCACCCCGGCAAACCTGGCGTCGCCCTGAGCCTCCCAATCCGGGGCTGCCACGTGCGCGCGCCGGTCCACGCTCTCCAGCGTGTGCACCCCAGGCCTCCCGTTCCCCTTCGCCTCCGTGATTCCAAAACCCGGCCAGCGTGCGCCACCAATCAGAGCCTGCCACGTGGCATGCCCCCGGTCCACGCTCCCCATGCACCAGAAATGCTGTAAAACTTCCGGGAGTCCGTTTTTGGGCATCCGGACTCAGAATTTAGCAAACAAAAAGCCATTTTCAAGCGTTTTTCCGCGCTGAATCCAAATCCACACCTCCGTTTGGCCAAAATCCTTTTCTAAAATTCGGCAAAAGCAGCCGAAGGCCAACACAGCTAACCAAAGCTCCCAGGGTCCATCTGTGGCATCCCTTTGATGCACTATGGGCCAGATACACCATCAACAGTGTTTGCACAGTGGATTCACGGGAAAAGCTGCATGGGGTTTCAGGGGTACTACATAGAGGGGGGTGAATAGGTGTAATATTATAAAACCAATCTCAGTGCAAAAATAAAAACCAATGCGGAAATAAAAATAGCACACCGAGATTTACGTGGAAACTCCAATCCAGGAGAAAAACCACGGGACCAACACGCAATAACAATCCACTAAGAAAAGAAGAATAACAAGGTGATTACCGACTCCACGGACTCAAACCCCTCCTTCAACTTCTTCGGACCTTGCGCTCAACGCGATTGCACGTCCACTGCACACGTTCGAATCCACGAACGCCACTCGAATCCACGAGCACACGTTTCGAATCCACGAAACGCCTTCAACACACCGAATCCACGATGCCACGTCGAATCCACGACGCAAACTCAGCCGATAAGAATATTGGCTTCGATGGTGATCCTTTGCTTAGATTATCAATGAAGAACCATGGATGGAATCTCTAAGCAAAGATTAGATCAATTCGACAAAAGATATGTTCTTGAAAGAACCATCGAATTGACCTAAAAGAGGCTATAAAGAAGAACGATAAAAACCTAGCCTCTAGGGTTGCTCTCAAGTGTTTTATAAATTGATCGGTTGTTTTTGAGAAACCCTAAATGTCTATTTATAGTTTAGAAACCTTTGGAAAGAGATAAGAATCAAAAACTTACCTTATCTGGAATTTTTCAGGACGGCGATCCGGATCGGATTTACTGCGATCCGGATCGTCGTAACGAGATTGACAATTCCAGAAAAACAAGGGTTCGGGATCCGGATTGCAAGGCCCGATCCGGATCGTTCATGAATTTCAGCAAAATCCAATGTTCGGGATCCGGATCAGAATTGGCTTGGATCCGGATTGGATTTGCAATGAACTAATACCCTTCGGGATCCGGATTGGATTGTCTGATCCGGATCCTGAACATGTCCCATGTCCAGTTTTTGATTTTTATGCAATTAAAAATTCATCCAAGTGTTTCTACACTATAAGAAAGTATTCGGATCACCAAAATTATTTAGTTAAACATACCTGATCCTTTTGAATACTTTCTTCTTGAGATTGATGTAATTGATCCACAATTCTTCATCTTCAATCTTCAAGACTCAAGACACTGAGTGTCAACTTGAGCTCTTGTTGAATCTTCTGAAGTCTTCGATTGCTGATTGACAATTTGATCCCTTTAAGACTCCGACTCAACTCACTGACTTGACTCACGAAATATGCCAACACCAAAATGCCGTAACAATCTCCCCCTTTGGCAATTTCGTGACAAAACCCAAAAATACATAAAAACGCTCAAGTCACTCATCTTAAACCAAAAAATCGAAATTCAATGTCATCACCAAAACATTGATTTTCTTTGCGTGAAAGATCCAATAAATACAAAATTACATTTGAACCAAACAGTCCTAGAACATACTCTATGACTTAGGACTTGGAGTCTTAAAGTGATGTAATTCCTGCAAAACAAAACTCCAAACAAAATCAAACGTTAGTCGTTAGAAATTAAAATCCTACATTTGATTCGTCTTTTGGTTCTTTTGTTTTTCGGCTCTTTCAATCTTTTCTTTATCTCCCCCTATCTTGAGCATCTCTAACATGTTCTCCATGTTCTCCATGTTCTCCATGTTCTTTTTGAGCATCTATGTTCTCCCCTTTGTGATACGATCATTATTTTCTGTTCCCCCCTTTTTTTTGTTTGTCCTCTCTTGATGATCTCATCTCCGTCATTTCTCTTCTCCCCCTTTTTGTCACAAATTGTCAAACAGTGAACATACTAGACAAAAGGAAATCACTAACAACATTAGTTCATAGAGAAAGAGAGATAAAAGCTCAGTTCCGGTATATAACAAAAATGCAGATTGCGTACCGGTACCAGAAAGCAAAAATCAAATAATTTCTTGAAACAAATCCAGATTTTGGAATCTTTTCAAATACCGATTTGTATTCCATCAAGAAATCAATTTAAGTGCTTTAAACAATGAATTCACACAGATGCTATTCAATCCAATTAATTTCACAAAATTAAAAAGATTTACTCCTAAATCATGAAAAACAAAGATAAACATTATAAACAGTTTTTCATGTTATATTCATCAAACACAAGTCATCAAAAATAATCTTGAGATCCAAACTCTATCAAGATGTAACGAATTTACAAAGATGACTTACGGAGATTTCCAAATGACATCAATCTTGAATTCTACCCTTTCTTGAGATTGATGTGTATGATCCAAATTTCTTTCATCAGAATAATTTAGAAAAATTTCATAAAAATCAGAAAGAGTATGTAAGCACTTTAGCGCATCAACTTTAAACAAAAGTCATCGTTTCATGCAACAAGAAATAGATTATACCAAATCTATCAAAAATACTCAAAAATGAAACGAAAATTTATGAAAATTAAACCCTTAAAGTTGAACAACTTCAATCACATCTAACATGATCTTATGCGTAATGCCTTTATCAAATCATCAATTTGGTAAAGAAAATGAAATACCAAGATCAATAGATGTTTGAAATCCCAGATAAGTTAGATAATATATCTAGACAATCTGTTGAAGAGAGTGGCTCTTTGAGCATCTTTCGTTAAAAATCCCACCTTATACCAACCTTGAAATTTGACAGAGTCAAGTATTTCAATATGCATTTCATTAATCAAATTGACAAAACCATGCTTGGTATTCATGTGGTAGCTGCACACAGTACTCGGACGACCGAGGTTAGCTCTTTCCTCCATGTGGTGGTAGTTTTCACACTCCTCATTGGGATGTAACTCTTTCCACATCTTTTGAGCATTTTACTTTTCTTTGACTCCCCCTCAATTGGCTATCAATTATTTAATATATAAGGTATTCAACCAAAAATTGATCTCGCATTCATACTCGACTAAAATAGTCAAATAAGATAATGACTATACCAAGAGATCATTGAGAGAGAAATTGACTTTGATCACTTAAAAGATGACTTAATTAACATAAATGATCATTGCAACATCGAAATATTATGATGTCAAAAGCATAATAGATTTCTAAATGCGTGAAAAGATGCATTAAAGTCAATATAACCAATGCTCAATTAATGTCCTATGTACAAACATAGATAAGAACAAAAACACAAAAAACAAAACCTAACCTAAGTTGGTTTCAAAAAGAGATCATTTCAAGGAAAGCATTCCAATTGCCTTACGCAAGTGAATAAATCGTTTTTGATCCAAAGGTTTTGTTAAAATGTCAGCTAATTGATCTTCAGTTGAAATATATGAAAGTTGAAGAATATTTGATTCAACTAGCTCTCTAAGAAAATGATATCTAAGTTCAATGTGTTTTGTTCTTGAGTGCAACACAGGATTTTTAGAAATGTTTATAGCACTTGTGTTGTCACAAAGAATTCACACAACCGAGTAGATTAAGCATCTAAAGATCACACATGATTTCTAAAATTTGATGCTTATAACTATCAAAAACTCCTATAATGAAGTATCTTCAAGATTATGATTATGGAGTAAAGTTGATAATCCATATAAAATTAATTTGGAGTGAATGAACGTGAAACCCTTTTATTCAATGCACTTGTTCAATAAAACCCTTTTGTTCAAAACAAAGTATAAAAACGAAGAGCATTGAAAAACATGTAATGCAAAGATTAAGAAAAATATGAAGGGAAAACCAATCAAAGCATTACATACAGTCATAAGCTATTTAGAACTTAAGACAAGGAAAGATATCACCTTTCCGAATCCAAAATCGCTGGATTTTGGGTTGTCTTGATTCGTTGTGGCCGGGGGTTGTCCGCTTTGACTGTTGATCCACCTTAGGTCTTTGCCTCGCAATAATCCACTTGTATGATTGATGTTGTGGCTCGGACCTTTGGTGGGTTGAGTGAACTCCTTTGACTTGATGTGTCTTTTGATTCCGTTGAGTCCGCTCCGTAGATGAAGTTGCCGAAGGATTTTTCTTTCTCTTTTTCGGGCAATTCTTCACCAAGTGTCCTTCAAGTCCACATAGGTGACAAGTTCTTCCTTTCAATTTCATTGTGGAACTTGAAGCATGCACAGTTTGGTCCTTTTTAAATCCCAAACCAACCTTGCTTGTTTGACCTAATCCGGACATACAATCTAGTTTCTTGGAACCGGTTGAAAGCCTTTGTATGTCGGATTTAAGTTCATGAACTTGCTTGGTCAAAGCTTGGTTGGTGACATGAATTTCTTCAAACTGCTTTTCAAGAAAACCAATCTTGTCCATATATGATTTTGCGTTCGTCTCCGATTGGTTTAACTTTTCTTGGAGGATTTTATTGTTATCCAATAACCGTCCTTGTTCCTCCTCGAGATCATGAAGTTTGATCTTTAAAGCTTGATTCTCGTCTTGAACTTCAAGTCGTTGCTTCCTCAACTTCTTGATATGCTTGGCCATCTTCTTTGATTCCGCAAGAAGTTGTTGGTATGCCTCAACGAGTTCTTCTTCGTCCGACTCCCCCTCACTTGATGACTCTCCTCCGGATGTTGATGTTTCATGCAAAATCAAAGGAATAGAGTCAGTGACTAAAGATGATAAGCACAAATTAGAAGAGGGAATTTGAGAGGCATGAAAAGCAACAATTTTTTCTTTTTCCTCTTCACTTGAGGTCGATTCATCGAAACTAGAATCGTCCCAAGTTTTTGCTTGCAAAGCCTTCTTTTTGTATGATTTCTTAGAAGGACAATCCGTTGAAATATGGCCGTAGCCTTTGCATCGATAGCATCGGATTTCCCCTTCGAAATCATCTTTTTCTTTTTCTTTAGAAGGTTTTGCAACGCCTTTGAGTTTAGAGGATTTAGAACCCGATGATCCTTTAGATGGTTTCGTGGATGAAGATCCATCGGTTCGATTCTTCCAAAATTTCCGACGAAATTTCTTTGTGATCCGCGCCAATTGTTCTTCAAAATCGGCAAAAGAGATTTCATCGTCGGAACTCGATTCGTCATCTTCTTCCTTTGTTGATTTGAATGCCCTGTAAGCTTAGAAGAAGACTTGGAAGAATTTTGATTAGTAGGAAAAGTCATCTCATAAGTTTGTAAAGCACCTACTAATTCCTCTACACTCATCTCATCCGGATGACTAACGGTTTCAATGGCGGTAACCTTTGCCCTAAACCGTTCCGGAAGAGTCCGAAGTATCTTTCTTACAATTTTCGACTCCGGGATCTTTTCTCCTAAATTAGCACATGTATTAATTACATCTTGAAGTCTAGTGTAATAATCTGTAAACAATTCATGCTCTTCCATATGAATAGAGTCAAATTGACTTGTAAGCATCTGGAGCTTTTGAATTTTTACAAGATTAGTACCCTCATGTGTAATTTTGAGAATATCCCAAATTTCCTTCGCGGTTTCACACGCGGAAATTCTTGTAAAACTCAGTCGAGGAAAGAGAATTAATAAAGCGTTCATACCTTTCCCATTGTAAGAAGATCTTTCGATTTCCTCTTTAGACCATCTAGAGCGAGGTTTTGGGGTAGTAGAATTTCCTACTTCCTCAACCGGATGCACCCAACCGTATTCAACGGTTTGCCAAACACGCTCATCAATAGAGATGAGAAAAGCTCTCATCCGCACTTTCCAATATGCATAATTGGTCCCATCAAAAAGAGGAGGTCTAAAAATATTACCACTTTCACCCACATGATAGATAAACCTAAAACCCGCTCTGATACCAATTGTTGGTTTTTATAATGTAGGATCCACAAGGATCTAAATAGGTACTATCAAACACCTAGAGGGGGGGTGAATCGGTGTAATACTTAAAAACCAAATCTCAGTGCAAAATAAAAACCAATGCGGAAAATAAAAATCAGCACACCGAGATTTACGTGGAAACTCCAATCCAGGAGAAAAACCACGGGACCAACACGCAATACACAATCCACTAAGAAAAGAAGAATAACAAGGTGATTACCGACTCCACGGACTCAAACCCCTCCTTCAACTTCTTCGGACCTTGCGCTCCACCGATTGCACGTCCACTGCACACGTTCGAATCCACGAACGCCACTCGAATCCACGAGCACACGTTTCGAATCCACGAAACGCCTTTAGCACACCGAATCCACGATGCCACGTCGAATCCACGACGCAAACTCAGCCGATAAGAATATTGGCTTCGATGGTGATCCTTTGCTTAGATTATCATTGAAGAACCATGGAAGGAATCTCTAAGCAAAGATTAGATCAATTCGACAAAAGATAGTTCTTGAAAGAACCATCGAATTGACCTAAAAGAGGCTATAAAGAAGAACGGTAAAAACCTAGCCTCTAGGGTTGCTCTCAAGTGTTTTCTTAATTGATCGGTTTGTTTTTGAGAAACCCTAAGTGTCTATTTATAGTTTAGAAACCTTTGGAAAGAGATAAGAATCAAAAACTTACCTTATCTGAAATTTTTCAGGACGGCGATCCGGATCGGATTTACTGCGATCCGGATCGTCGTAACGAGATTGACAATTCCAGAAAAACAAGGGTTCGGGATCCGGATTGCAATGCCCGATCCGGATCGTTCATGAATTTCAGCAAAATCCAATGTTCGGGATCCGGATCAGAATTGGCTTGGATCCGGATTGGATTTGCACATGAACAACACCCTTCGGGATCCGGATTGGATTGTCTGATCCGGATCCTGAACATGTCCCATGTCCAGTTTTTGATTTTTATGCAATTAAAAATTCATCCAAGTGTTTCTACACTATAAGAAGTATTCGGATCACCAAAATTATTTAGTTAAAC
>JAQOTM010000048.1:234167-455485 GCA_029168755.2 Tillandsia fasciculata | reverse complement strand
GGTCAAGATGGGCTATTTACACTTATTTTTTGGAGGTTGCTACAGTACTTTTACTGTTCCGGCGATCGCCGGCGGCGGCGCAGCCTCGGGCAGGCGGCACTGCGGCGGCGCGCGGCGCGGGCAGGGCGCGGGCAGGCGCCTGGGCGCGCGGGCAGGCGCGCGGTCCACGGCGCCGGCGTGCACTAGTGCGGGAGGCCACGTGGCGCTTCTTGATTGGATGGTCCAGGCGGCGCGGTCCACGGAGTTTTTTGGGTGCACGGTGGACCGACTGGATGACACGTGGCACTGTGTGATTGGTTGGTGTCGTGCACCCGGTCCACGGTGAAGGGTGGTTGCCTCGGGCCGCGTGCGCGCACGGGCGCCATGCCGCGCTGACGCCGCGGCACTGTGCGCGGTTGACCTTTGGAGGGACACGTGGCGGCATTTGGATGGATTTCTACGGATGTTTGCTGTTTTGGGGATACAACGGGTATTTTGGGAATTGTTTGTTTGGATGTCTTCGTGGATGCTAACCGAGGGAGCTTCCTTAGCCATTTTTGCCCTCTTCGAGACTCTTCCTCTCTGTGGACTGAGAAGAAGACTTCTTCTCCTTGAAGTGAGGATTACACCCGCCAAGTTTCAGATTTTTGGGTGGCACGGATTTCGAGATATCTATTTTCCCGGCGCGGCGCGACGTTTCCTTCCCGGTGTCCTCCTTCGTCGCAGCGGCAGTGTGATGACTCCCCTGGCCTACCCCGAGCTCCTTTTTCTATGATTTTTGTGCCGTTGGCTTCACGACAGGTAGGGCTTCATCTTTTATTTTGATCGCGCATTCCGATTTTGACTCCTTGGCACGGATCCCGAGGTAAGAATGGTTATCCTTTTTCTATGAGGGATTTTGGGACAGCAACGGATTGTGGAGGCGATATCTTCGCGTACGAGGGTCAGACGGAAACGCACCTATACAACTTTTTCATCTACAGATCGCGAGGAACACGCTCGTATTTTTCTTGGATTTTCTAGAGATTTATTTCGAGGTGAAAATCCCTGTTTACCTGTATTCAGTGCCACAGTATTTTGATACAGATTGTGTTGAGTGTACTAACTTGCCGAATTAATATCTTGACTTACCGAACTCAGATTTGGGCGTGCAAGCAGCCGTTTCGAAGGTATCGACACGAGGATCGCTGTGATATTTTTCTGGAAATTTTTTGGGCATTTTCAGCAGGTGAAAATTAAGCATCTTTGGGACTGTTGTTGTATGTGATTGTGAGAGCAATTTTTGGAATGAATGTGTAATGGTGGACTTTGTATTGCGCCCAGGAGAGTTACGGGTGTTGCTGGACTTGTTGGAGCGAGAGATTGGTTTATCTGTTTGGGCGAGAACACTCTTTGGACAGCGAGAAGGATTTTACAGACTTGGATTGCGCAATTCCAGGTGGGTGGTTGCTTTATCCCTCGTTCTGATACCCCACTAGGAATATTAGAGAGATCCTCTCTATTGGACATGTTGAATGATCATCTACTGCACATGCATGCTTAATAGGAATCATTGTGGGCCTATCATATGGAAAATACTATAGTGGAAGTCTGATAGTGATTGGAACTTATACATGCATATAGGAATATTATTGGCATTTAACTTAGCATGGTGGATTTACATTTGTGATGGGATATTATGAAATGTCTTGCGGAAGGGTACCACTTGAGGATATTTTGGACAGGCTTAGGGGGATGGTTTATATGATGGTGATTAGCAGATTATAGACAGGTGTTGTCGGATTATGATTTTAGCATGATGATTATACCCAGGTGAAGCTATTAATTGATACACTGGTCGAACCACTATTTGTCACATTTTTCTCCTATCTCTCATGAGGACATGGGCTGGCTTATTTGGACATTTTGTAGGGCCATTTCTTATCGCCACACTTTATGTTGGGATTTGATTTAGAAGAAATCTATTTCCTTCTTCTCCCCCTATTCTTTAGTCAGGTGACTATTTGTTGCTCGGGTTTGAGCAGGGGATTGGCATAGTGTAGCCGGGGCCTGGATTTTGGCTTCTTGGGTATTATGGCTACCGCGGATAGTAGGCGGTGGACCAGATGTCATATGTGGGACATGTTTGTGATCATGGGTGTTGTTGTGAACCCCTACTTTTGATTACCCACTAGGCGTTGGAGTAGCTTCTATGATTAGAAGGCTGATTACTAAATTGGGGGCTTTGGGCATGCAGTATAGACAGGCTATCCCTTATTTCCTATCCTTATATATTTTATCAGCATGCTTTAGCAAGGTAAAAACATATCGATATCTGCTTTATTTTATGTATACCATCTTGGGACATTTGCATGCTTGTATGGTCACCTAGATAGGCCACCTTTTTCTGCTACACTATCATGCTGGAATTGACATAGGAGAAACCCTTCTTGTTATTCTTTTCTTCTTTCATTTGAGGCTCAGGGTATTTGTAGCTCGTGCGCGAGCAGGTGGATGGGATAGTGTAGTCAGGTTCTTGGGTTTTGGGACAGGCAGGGTATTGCGGCAACCGCGGACATTGGGCGGTTGACCGGAGATTTCTTATGCATCAGATTAGGTATCAGGTCTCTTGTGGATGGAGTTCCCACGGTTTGTCTATCTTGCACCAGGTTGAGATCGGGTCTTTCTTTAGTGGATGGGTTTTTCACTTTGATAAGAGTCGTGATCCAGTCCTGCTGATTTATGATACTTATGTTACTGAGATACTTTTCCTCGTGTGGGTCGCTCCCCACGAGTGCCACTCCGGAGTGCGCGGCTGACAGACTTTGAGTCCTTGGGACTCCTTTGCTTCGGTGTTATACGTAGGCTGGCATATGTTACGGCTTTTTGGTGTTGGCATATTTCGTGAGTCAAGTCAGTGAGTTGAGTCGGAGTCTTGAAGTGATCAAATTGTCAATCAGCAATCGAAGACTTAGAGAAGATTCAACAAGAGCTCAAGTTGACACTTAGTATTTTGAGTCTTGAAGATTGAAGGTGAAGAATTGTGGATCATATATATCAATCTCAAGGAAAATGGATTCGGAATGCTTAGGTACGTTTAACTAAATAATTTTGGTGATCCGAATACATTTGAGTAGTTTAGAAACACTTGGATAAGGTTTCATTGCATAAAAATCAAAAACTGTTTTTCCAAGAAATCAGGTCCGGACCGTGGAATCCGGTCCGGACCCTGAACCTTGTTTTTTCAGGAATTCTCTGAAAAACAATGACAGTCCGGACCGCCGAATTCCAGTCCGGACCGTCGTGCGGGAAAAATTCTGTTAAGGAAGTTTTTGATGCTTATCTCTTTCCAAAGGTTTCTAAACTATAAATAGACACTTAGGGTTTCTCAAGAGGTACCGATTAATTAAGAAAACACTCGTGAGCAACCCTAGAGGCTAGGTTTTTACCGTTCTTCTTTTTAGCCTCTTTTAGGTCAATTCGACGGTTCTTCCAAGATCTATCTTTTGTCGAATTGATCTAAACTTTGCTTACAATTTCTTTCTACGGTTCTTCAATGATAATCTAAGCAAAGGATCACCATCGAAGCCTATATTTCTTTATCGGCTGAATTTGCGTCGTGGATTCGACGTAGCACCGTGGATTCGGTGTGTTGAAGGCGTTTCGTGGATTCGAAACGTGTGCTCGTGGATTCGAGTGGCGTTCGTGGATTCAAACGTGTGCAGTGGACGTGCAATCGGTGGAGCGCAAGATCCGAAGAACTTGAAGGAGGGGTTTGAGTCCGTGGAGTCGGTAATCACCTTGTTATTCTTCTTTTCTTAGTGGATTGTTATTGCGTGTTGGTCCCGTGGTTTTTGTTACGGAATTTGAGTTGGCGTATTTCGTGGAAAGTGTTAAGTCTTGAAGATTGAAGATGAAAGAACTTTGGATCATGTACCTCAATCTCAAGAAAGAAGAATTCAAAAGGATCAGGTATGTTTAACTAAAGATTTTTGGTGATCCGAATACTTCTTGTAGTGTAGAAACACTTGGAAGAATTTTTTATTGCATAAAAATCAAAAACTGGACATGGGACATGTTCAGGATCCGGATCAGACCTTGCAATCCGGATCCCGAAGGGTGATTGTTCATTGGCAATTTCAATCCGGATCCTAGGCATTCCGATCCGGATCCCGAACATGGGAGTTTGCTGAATTGTATGAACGATCCGGATCGGACTTGCGATCCGGATCCCGAACCCTTGGATTTCTGGAATCGTCAATCTCGTTATGACGATCCGGATCGCAGTAATTCCGATCCGGATCGCCGTCCGTAAAATTTCCAGAAAAGGCAGTTTTTGATCCTTATCTTCTTCCAATGGTTTCTAACCTATAAATAGACCCTTTATTCATTTTCTAGGGCATCATCGGATCGGAATATAATAGAAAAATATAGCCGAAAGAAAAATCCACATATAGAGAAGAAAGGAAATCAATAGATTTATTCTATGTTTCTTCATCTATATTGATTGATTTGATTCTAGGTTTTCCATACTCAGATTTTGAGTAGAATCAAATCAATGAATACTTAGATGGTATTTCCGATCTATTTCTAATCTAAGTATTCGGCGGATCATCACCACCCAAAAAACAACGATTTACCCTAAATCGGCGCGTGGACTCGCGTGGCCTTGTGGATTCAAGGTGCAACCGCTCTCGTGGATTCGGAGCGAGGTACGTTCGTGGATTCGAAGCGTGCTACTGGGTGAAGACCGTGGATTCGGTCGGACGTCGTGGACTCGACGTTGGACGCTGTGGATTCAGCGTTGGGCGCAGATCGTGGATTCGAGAAGCGTCGTGGAGCGAGCGGAGAAGATCTACTAGGAGCGTATGGTAAAAGGTTGAGTCGTCTGTGAGTACGTTATATCACCTTGTACGTGTGTTAATTCTAGTGGATTTCGCCGTGTTATCGGTCCCGTGGTTTTTTACTCCGGTTTGGAGTTTTTCCACGTAAAAATCTTGCGTGTTCATTTATTTTTCCGCATTGGGTTTTATTGCGCAATGATTTTTTGAGTGTTTATTGTTTACACCTATTCACCCCCCTCTAGGTGTTTTTTCCCCTATTTAGATCCATATTAGTATAACCCAACAAGTGGTATCAGAGCGGGAATAGGGTTGTAAACAATGGTTGAAGGTGGAAACATCAATCGACCCCCTTTCTTTGATGGAACAAATTATGCGTACTGGAAAGTACGGATGAAAGCCTTTTTAATTTCCATCGACGAAAGGGTGTGGCAATCAATTGAATTAGGATGGTCTAATCCAACTGAAATATTTCTGATGTTCGCACCTTAAAACCTAGGTCGAAATGGACCAAGGAAGAGATAGATTCTTCTTCTTACAATGGCAAAGGAATTAATGCTCTATTTAATGCTTTGTCACAAACAGAGTTCTCTCGCGTCTCGGCATGTGAGACTGCGAAAGAAATCTGGGATGTTCTTCAAGTTACGCATGAGGGAACTAACCTTGTGAAGATTCAGAAACTGCAAATGCTTACGAGCAAGTTTGACTCTATCTCTATGGCAGAGAATGAATCTTTCACTGACTATTACACACGATTGCAAGACATCGTAAACTCATGTGCTAACTTGGGAGAGAAGATTCCAGAATTTAAAGTTGTAAGAAAAATTCTAAGAACTCTTCCTGAACGATTTCGCCCGAAGGTCGCAGCCATTGAAACAATTAAACACCCGGACGAAATGCGTGTAGAAGAATTAGTAGGTGCTTTACAAACTTATGAAATGACATTTCCTACTAACTATTCTTCTGGAAAGGCATCCTCTTCTAAGTCTTCAGGTTATGCATTGAAATCAACTAAAGAAGAAGACGCGGATTCATCCTCCTCGGACGATGACGAGAACCTATCTATGGAGGACTTTGAGAAGCAGCTCGCTCTCTTGACAAGGAAGTTTCGCCGCAACTTTCGAAGGGGTAATTCAAGCAAAACTCCATCCTTCGGAAAGTCGAAGAAAGGCAAGGGTTCTTCAAGCTACAAGTCAAGAAAGCAAGAGAACTTCTCAAAGGATAAGAAAAGTTCAGAGGGACAAGTTCAGTGCTTCAAATGTCGAGGCTACGGCCACATTGCAACGGAGTGTCCCAACAAGAATCCGGCAAAGAAGAAAGCGATGCAAGTCATTACTTGGGATGACAACTCCACGTCAAATGAGTCATCCTCAAGTGATGAAGAAGACAACGCGACAGCTTTCCACGCGTCCACATCTTCACCCTTCATGTGCTTGATGGCTAGTACCTCCGATTCCTTGTCCAACTCCTCCCATGTTGACAAGAACGCTACGGACAGCGAATCGAGCAATTCTGAAGGTGAAGATTTTGCTCTTGCCTACCATAAGCTTTTGAGGGATTCAAAGAAACTGGCAAAGCAAAACCGGAGTTTGAGAGGGAGATTGCAGGATCTCGAAGAAGAAGCAAAAAGGGCATCTTCTCTCTCAAACGCTCTTGAAGTGGAAAGGGATAACTGTCACGCCCCGGGTGTAAACCAGAACCCAGGCCCGTCTACAGATCCGCCGTGCATGCGGTATTTCCCACATACACGAAGCGTCGGTAACCTGCTCAGATAAGAAATAATAGAGCATAATAATCAGAGCTGAAATAAAACTACTGTATCTCAGACAGATGCTGGAAGTAAAAGTACAACATTAAAATAAATACAAGTGTCTCTCCCAGCTCACTACTACAAAATACATACAGCTGGCAGAAGCCAGTCCCCAAAAAGAAAAGCAAGAAAACTGTCTGAGAAGATCTGGTACCCAAAAGATAAGCAGCTACAACCCTCGGTAGGCTCTCTAACTAGTCCGCGATGCGCTTGCCCCGATCAGTTGCTGATGTCCCAGCAACTCCCACAGAGGACTCTGCAAAACAAGGGAAAAGGAGGGAACAAGAAAAGCAATGGGGGTCAGTACTACTATAAACAGTAGCCTCCCCTAGTGGGTAAAGCCTCAGCTCAGATATGCCCACCAGGTGCTCAGAGGCAAAAAGGGAAAGGAAAAGAAAGGAGATGCAGATAGGTAAAGCAACTGATAAAGAGCTATCCCTAATATGCCTCTACAAGACCAACCAATAAGGATGGAGAAAAATGATGCATCAGAATCAAGACGCCTGTCATAATGACCCAATCTGACAGCCAGTGAACACTGGCACTGCCTGCTCTGCTGTCGAACTCAAGAAACCAGCATGGTGCCCGGCGCTCACACCGTGGAACTCAAGAAACCAGAATGGTGCCCGGCGCTCACACCGTGGAAAGCCTACTCCGGAGTGGCACTCGTGGGGAGCGACCCACACGAGCAAAGTATCACTGTATCAAGCATCTCTGTAACCACTGTCTCATAATAGCAGGACTGGATCGTGACTCAAAGAAGTGGGAACAACCCTCCACTAAAGTAAGCCCGATCCCCGAACACCCAATCTGATGCAATAGAAACAATCCGGTCAACCACCCAAGATCCGTGGTCGCCGCAACCCCCTGACAACTCAACCTGTCCCAAATCCCCAATACCTGCCTACACTGTCCAACATACGCTCGAACCTGAGCGATTAAGCCGCTAGTGCAACAATGAAGAAGAAAAGAGAAAAAGCATGGTTTCTCCTAAGTCAAGTCCCAAAATAGTGTAGCAGTAAAGGATGGCAATAACCATATGACCAATTAAATCATGCAATGTTCCAATATTTGTCCAATTCCAAATATAACAGTTTAGAAGCGACTTAAACTAGGGTGATCGTTTCCCATGAACAACATCAGTTTTGCAGTCCTCTATTCCTATGTGTCTCAAGTATACAGTTTCGGAATCAAATAAGCGGTTAACTCGAGTGATTAATCTAACAATAATATATTAGAGGTCTGATAACAATAATCAACTTCCTAGAGCATGCAAGTCTACCAATCAACACATTTGGCATTGTCATAACGAGGATACTCTGATATTCCTAGTGGGCATACAAAGAGAGAGAGTACAACAACCACCCACCTGAAGCGCAACTGTCCAAACCCGTACAGTCAGAAAATACCAAAATTCCAAATCCGCGCTCCCACAATTTTAGCACACCCGCAATACTCCTGGTACATCAAGGAATCCACTAATTACACTAGAGTCTCAATTACAGCACTAATTACCACATACAAACACAAGTACCAAACTGTCAAATTATCACCTGCAGAAAATGTCCAGAAAATTCCAATAAAAATATCACGGCGATCCTCGCGACGATAGCTTCGCAACGGTACCTTGCACGCCCAAATCCGAGTTCTGTACACCAAGATAAAAATTCAGCAAGAGGGCACTCTCATACACTAATCAGGATTAAGGGCTGATTACTGTTCACAGAGAAATCCTTAATTATCACCTCGAAGGAAAATTCACAAAAATCCACTAAAAATACGAGCGCGTTCCTTGCGATCCGTAGATGAAAAAGTTGTATAAGCTCGTTTCCGTCGGACGCTCGTGCGCAAAGATATGGCCGAAACACTCCGCTGCTGTCAAGGAATTCCATCAGAAAGAGGGGTCACTGTTTGCCTCGGGAACCGTGCCAAAACCTCGAAACGGGAAAGCGCGACCAAAACGAAAGATGAAGTCCTACCTCTTAGGAGTCCACTGGTGCAAGAATCACAGGAAAATGATGTCGGGGTAGCTCAGGGGAGCAAAAATACGAACGCTGCGCCGAAGAAGAACACAAGAAAGCAACGTCGCGCCGCACCGTAAAATGGGGAACCTCGGGATTCGTGCCACCAAAATTCCTAAATTTGGCAGGAAGATCCAGGACTAAAAGATGAAGAATTTTGCTAGAAATAGGCTCGGGCTGAAAGGCTCGGTTTGGGAGAAAACAGAGGAAGAAGGAGGCTCGGATTGGGGCTTAAATAGGCTGAGAAAAACAATTCAGAAAATACCCAACCTATCCCCACATTCGGGCGCATCCGGGAATTCGGGCGGCTACAGTAACGGGCCGGCCCAGGATTTCCGGGCGCGCACAGTGCGGCCCGGCCCACGGCACAGCCCAGTCCACTAAGCCGTTTGACCCCGCTGCACCCGGTGCACCTGAGCCAGCCACTGGTGGCGTGCCACGTGTCCCCGACAGGCCGTGCACCGCGCACGACGCGCCGTGCACCGCGCACGTCGCCGGCTGACCCGGGCGTACGGTCACCTGCCCCGGTCCTTGCGTGGACCGCGCGCACCAAGACCCACCAATCCCGAGCCGCCACGTGTCCACCCGGTCCACCGTGCACCCGGCCCAAATTCAGTGGACCGCGCCTGCTGCACCGGCCAACCGGAAGGCGCCACGTGGCCCGCCTCCGGTGCACGCTCCCCCGCGGTGGACCGCGCGCCTGCCCGCGCCCTGCCCGCGCCCTGTGCCGCCGCCTGCCGCCTGCCCGAGGCCGCGCCGCCGCCCGCCGGCGCTGCCCGCCGCCGCCGGCCGCCGCCGGCGATCGCCGGAAACACTGTTCCGGCGTGAACAGTACCCGCGAGCTCAAATTTGACAAGTAAATAGCCCATCTTGACCGTTTTCGCGCGCTGATTCCAAAAACGAGGTCCGTTTTGCCAAATTCTCACTCTAAAAATTGCCGAAAGCCCCCGGAAGAGTATTCTTGGTCCAAATCTCGCGCCGAGCCCAATCTCAATATCCGTTTCGCGCGCAAACACCTCTAAACAACCGATGGGGTCCCCAGATCACCGCGTGATCCAATTTAAGTCCAAAGTCCAACACTTGTGTCCAATCGTGCCCCGAACACCTCCAGCACCCCGCGTAGGCCTCCAGTGGCCACCCCAAAGCACCGCAACGGCTCTGCGGAGATCCAGGGCATCACATCCTCCCCCACTAAAAGAAAGTTTCGTCCTCGAAACTAAAGTCATTCCTCACACGGGATCACAACCAACAAGAGGGGTAAATATCCAATCATCCAACACTCAAGCTCCCAAAACTACCAAATACCTCAACCAGAGGCACTATGCAATCCTTGGGTCTCTAACCAGAACGAAACAAGGGAGAACACATCCAGAGGACCACGCCACCTCAACAAGGTACAGCTGGGCTAACTGCTCGGCCATCAAGTAGTCTGCACCGGTACAAGCATCTGCCCCTCCCAGGGCCTAAGATAATCCATCCACCAGTCCGTCGACACAAAAGCTCGATCCAAGTACCTCGGTACTCCTAACGTATCCGATATAAGTCCCCCAACTGATCCCGTAGCCTCCGATCTCAAATCCAAACCGTCAGGACGTAGAAGCACATCCCTAACCCTCCGGCATCAATACTCAGCCATGAGTAGTCGAGAGAACCAGACTGTAAAACAACCTTCGCGAAGATCCAATACCCTTGCAGCTCGTAACTCAAATCCCCCAAGCTTGACGGAAGGGTGCCAGCTCCCGATGATCGCTTCATCAAATTCTTAAGGGTCCTCAACTCCCAAACTGGTGTCATGCCCAACAACTCCGATAGGAGAACAGCTAGAAACTCACCACCAAAAAGGGGTATCACCAAGTCCCGATGCCGCCGCAGGTCCCTCAAACACACCGGCAAACAAGCTACTCACCCACTACGAGACATCCGCCTCGCTCACAAGGTCAAAACCAAAGAAGCGAAGATACCCTCAAGCAACCCAGGTACACCAACGCCTCCAGGCCTGGCTCTCACAAGAACCGTCCTCGCAGCATAATCAGCTGCCGCGAAAAGTAAACAACCGAGCTAGCCTAACCATCCTAAGTGCCAAACCAAGCCCCACAAGACCATCAGGCCTACAGGTAAAACCAAGGACTCAACCGCACCGGGCAGGACCCACAACACGTCCCTACGTGCTAAGGATCGGGAATACGACCTCCCGAACACCCGGTAACCGTCCTACCCTTAACCCAATGCAAGGAAGTACATGCACTCCTAACAAAGACTAGGATGCCCAAATGCAATACAATGCACAAACAATGCCGGTAAATACAGTAAAACCATACCTGCCCCCACAAAGTCTGCTGCTGCAAAATCCTCCACCTGAGTGGCGTAGACCGGACCGCCCTGATCCGGCAACTGCTGATCCGCAGGGTAAAAAGGTGGTGACCCGCTCGCTGGAGCATAAGGCCACTGAGCCGACCACTGCTGCTGGGGCGAAAGAGGAGCCGATGCAGATGAGGGTGCCGCTGAAGTCGAAAGGGGGCACGTAGCTCGAATGTGGCCTGGCTGTCCGCACTTGTAACAACTACCCCGCCTCTGATCACAGGTGTGCGACAAGTGAGGTCCTCTACAGAATATGCATCTGTCTCTATCACGAAACCGTGGCCGCCCCGTCTGCTGCTGTCTCTGAGTCTGATGCTGCGACTCCTGCTGCTGTTGCGATGGCCACTGGGATCCGCTAGGCTCTCGCTGCTCCACACGCCCACGGCTAGGTGACTGAGGCCGTGGCGGTCTCCATGAACCAGTCTGTCCCTCATCCTCGGGTGCCGGTCGTTTCCTCACGGAACTCAGTACGACCATCCCGCCTCGCCTTGCCACCTCTGCGTCGCCTCCCTCCACCCAAGAGGCATGCTCGACGGCCTCCTGAAGAGTCTGGTGTCGCTGTGCATGCACAAGGATATAAAGCTCGCTGCGGAGACCTGCCTCGAATAACTCGACCTGATGTGGTCCATCCCGGGCGACATAGGGCACACAATTAAACAGCCGCATGAACTCCTGATGGTAATCCTGAACTGACCGGTCGCCCTGCTGAATGCTTTTCAAATCATCCTCCAGCTTCCTCTTCACGCTGGTCGAAAAATAGGTATCCACAATCATACGCCGAAACTCGGACCAGGGTAGCTGTCGAGAAATCTGAAACTCCCGTGGCTCCACCCGACGCCACCAGAGGTCTGCATCTCCATCTAGGCAATGTACCGCCATATGAACTCTGTACCTCGGGTCGATGAAGAAATCCCGAAAAATCTTCTCCATCGCTGCTAACCATGTCCCAACCTCCCACGGCTGCATATCTCGCCCCGAGAACCTGGGCGGCCCGCGCTTACAAAACTTAACCAGTTTATCCGCGAAGTCCAGCTCCTCCGCCGGGGTCAAAGGCTGGGCCACGCCCTGAGCCCCACTACTCAAAGATGGCGCCGTCGGCACAAGTGGTTCCACAGGTGGTGCCGGGGTCTCTGACACTGTCGGAGGCGGCGCCCCACCCCGCGCCAGTAGCTGCTCAATCCGCTGCTCCTGCCGGCGGCTGCTCTCCGCCAATTGGGCCACCAAGGCCCTCAGCTCAGCAATCTCAGAAGATCCAGCCTGTCCTCGCTCAACAGGGGGTGTAGGGGCACCCCGGGTAGGAATCCGACGTCGGGGAGGCATCCTGTCAAACAGAGAACCACAGATCAATAACGAAACCGCACTCGACCCAATCTAGCGAAAGTCAAAGGCATCCTCCTATTTTTGTAACTTTATGTTGTCTGCAGCCAACATAACTGTCCCACAAAAATAGGGTATGCCAATCCCTCTCCCTCCCTGGAAGAGTCACAAAAGCACCTGACCAAATTGCCGACTTTCGCATAACGTCACGTCACTCACGTCCTACCTTCCTAGGGTCTGCCAAAAGCCTAGGGTTTCCTAAGTCCCAACTGACCTATCCCTAAGCTCTGATACCAACTTAATCTGTCACGCCCCGGGTGTAAACCAGAACCCGGGCCCGTCTACAGATCCGCCGTGCATGCGGTATTTCCCACATACACGAAGCGTCGGTAACCTGCTCAGATAAGAAATAATAAAAGAGCATAATAATCAGAGCTGAAATAAAACTACTGTATCTCAGACAGATGCTGGAAGTAAAAGTACAACAGTAAAATAAATACAGTGTCTCTCCCAGCTCACTACTACAAAATACATACAGCTGGCAGAAGCCAGTCCCCAAAAAGAAAAGCAAGAAAACTGTCTGAGAAGATCTGGTACCCAAAAGATAAGCAGCTACAACCCTCGGTAGGCTCTCTATCTAGTCCGCGATGCGCTTACCTCGATCAGTTGCTGATGTCCCAGCAACTCCCACAGAGGACTCTGCAAAACAAGGGAAAAGGAGGGAACAAGAAAAGCAATGGGGGTCAGTACTACTATAAACAGTAGCCTCCCCTAGTGGGTAAAGCCTCAGCTCAGATATGCCCACCAGGTGCTCAGAGGCAAAAAGGGGAAAGGAAAAGAATGGAGATGCAGATAGGTAAAGCAACTGATAAAGAGCTATCCCTAATATGCCTCTACAAGACCACCCAATAAGGATGGAGAAAAATGATGCATCAGAATCAAGACGCCTGTCATAATGACCCAATCTGACAGCCAGTGAACACTGGCACTGCCTGCTCTGCTGTCGAACTCAAGAAACCAGCATGGTGCCCGGCGCTCACACCGTGGAACTCAAGAAACCAGAATGGTGCCCGGCGCTCACACCGTGGAAAGCCTACTCCGGAGTGGCACTCGAGGGGAGCGACCCACACGAGCAAAGTATCACTGTATCAAGCATCTCTGTAACCACTGTCTCATAATAGCAGGACTGGATCGTGACTCAAAGAAGTGGGAACAACCCTCCACTAAAGTAAGCCCGATCCCCGAACACCCAATCTGATGCAATAGAAACAATCCGGTCAACCACCCAAGATCCGTGGTCGCCGCAACCCCCTGACAACTCAACCTGTCCCAAATCCCCAATACCTGCCTACACTGTCCAACATACGCTCGAACCTGAGCGATTAAGCCGCTAGTGCAACAATGAAGAAGAAAAGAGAAAAAGCATGGTTTCTCCTAAGTCAAGTCCCAAAATAGTGTAGCAGTAAAGGATGGCAATAACCATATGACCAATTAAATCATGCAATGTTCCAATATTTGTCCAATTCCCAAATATAACAGTTTAGAAGCGACTTAAACTAGGGTAATCGTTTCCATGAACAACATCAGTTTTGCAGTCCTCTATTCCTATGTGTCTCAAGTATACAGTTTCGGAATCAAATAAGCGGTTAACTCGAGTGATTAATCTAACAATCATATATTAGAGGTCTGATAACAATTAATCAACTTCCTAGAGCATGCAAGTCTACCAATCAACACATTTGGCATTGTCATAACGAGGATACTCTGATATTCCTAGTGGGCATACAAAGAGAGAGAGTACAACAACCACCCACCTGAAGCGCAACTGTCCAAACCCGTACAGTCAGAAAATACCAAAATTCCAAATCCGCGCTCCCACAATTTTAGCACACCCGCAATACTCCTGGTACATCAAGGAATCCACTAATTACACTAGAGTCTCAATTACAGCACTAATTACCACATACAAACACAAGTACCAAACTGTCAAATTATCACCTGCAGAAAATGTCCAGAAAATTCCAATAAAAATATCACGGCGATCCTCGCGACGATAGCTTCGCAACGGTACCTTGCACGCCCAAATCCGAGTTCTGTACACCAAGATAAAAATTCAGCAAGAGGGCACTCTCATACACTAATCAGGATTAAGGGCTGATTACTGTTCACAGAGAAATCCTTAATTATCACCTCGAAGGAAAATTCACAAAAATCCACTAAAAATACGAGCGCGTTCCTTGCGATCCGTAGATGAAAAAGTTGTATAGGCTCGTTTCCGTCGGACGCTCGTGCGCAAAGATATAGCCGAAACACTCCGCTGCTGTCAAGAAATCCATCAAGAAAGAGGGGTCACTGTTTGCCTCGGGAACCGTGCCAAAACCTCGAAACGGAAAAGCGCGACCAAAACGAAAGATGAAGTCCTACCTCTTAGGAGTCCACTGGTGCAAGAATCACAGGAAAATGATGTCGGGGTAGCCCAGGGGAGCAAAAATACGAACGCTGCGCCGAAGAAGAACACAAGAAAGCAACGTCGCGCCGCACCGTAAAATGGGGAACCTCGGGATTCGTGCCACCAAAATTCCTAAGATTTGGTAGGAAGATCCAGGACTAAAAGATGAAGAATTTTGCTAGAAATAGGCTCGGGCTGAAATGGCTCGGTTTGGGAGAAAACAGAGGAAGAAGGAGGCTCGGATTGGGGCTTAAATAGGCTGAGAAAAACAATTCAGAAAATACCCAACCTATCCCCACATTCGGGCGCATCCGGGAATTCGGGCGGCTACAGTAACGGGCCGGCCCAGGATTTCCGGGCGCGCACAGTGCGGCCCGGCCCACGGCACAGCCCAGTCCACTAAGCCGTTTGACCCCGCTGCACCCGGTGCACCTGAGCCAGCCACTGGTGGCGTGCCACGTGTCCCCGACAGGCCGTGCACCGCGCACGACGGGCCGTGCACCGCGCACGTCGCCGGCTGACCCGGGTGTACGGTCACCTGCCCCGGTCCTTGCGTGGACCGCGCGCACCAAGACCCACCAATCCCGAGCCGCCACGTGTCCACCCGGTCCACCGTGCACCCGGCCCAAATTCAGTGGACCGCGCCTGCTGCACCGGCCAACCGGAAGGCGCCACGTGGCCCGCCTCCGGTGCACGCTCCCCCGCGGTGGACCGCGCGCCTGCCCGCGCCCTGCCCGCGCCCTGTGCCGCCGCCTGCCGCCTGCCCGAGGCCGCGCCGCCGCCCGCCGGCGCTGCCCGCCGCCGCCGGCCGCCGCCGGCGATCGCCGGAAACACTGTTCCGGCGTGAACAGTACCCGCGAGCTCAAATTTGACAAGTAAATAGCCCATCTTGACCGTTTTCGCGCGCTGATTCCAAAAACGAGGTCCGTTTTGCCAAATTCTCACTCTAAAAATTGCCGAAAGCCCCCGGAAGAGTATTCTTGGTCCAAATCTCGCGCCGAGCCCAATCTCAATATCCGTTTCGCGCGCAAACACCTCTAAACAACCGATGGGGTCCCCAGATCACCGCGTGATCCAATTTAAGTCCAAAGTCCAACACTTGTGTCCAATCGTGCCCCGAACACCTCCAGCACCCCGCGTAGGCCTCCAGTGGCCACCCCAAAGCACCGCAACGGCTCTGCGGAGATCCAGGGCATCACAATAACCTAGCCAAAGTGAATGTTTCCCTTCAAGAGAAAAATGAGCTTTTTGAGAAAGAACATGAGAAATTGGTGGATAAAGCGAATCATTTCTCAAGGCTCTACGACGAGGCTCAACGGGATAAAATGGAAATGACAAAGACCATTCTCCAACTAAAGGACGATTTAAAGCGATTCTCTTCAGGAAGGAGTAAGTTGGATAGACTTCTTGGTCTTGGTCAAACAAATCGGTTCGGCCTCGGATACACTCAAACTGGAGACAGTCCAAGTTCGAGTGGGACAGTATTTGTGCCTCAGTCGGTACCTCCTCCTCCGACACTGGAATTCAAGACAAGCAACGACAACAAGCCTACTTCATCCTCCTCGGGATCGTCAAGATCTAAGGTATGTTTTCGTTGTGGCATTTCAGGGCACATAAGGAGAAATTGCAAGACGGGAGCCAAACGCTCACCTCAAGCACCTCTTGCAATGACTACCACAAAGGTGATTCCTCGAAAATCAACTGCAAATCATTTGAAGGAAAAGAGCCTTGGTAGTTCACCGCGCAAGACGACTTCATCAAGGAGCAGCAATCGCGCTAACAAGACGCTTTCACCTAGGCGAGTAACTTCACGACCATTACCGACGCATTCCAAAAAGGTTTGGGTGCGCAAAGGTGAAATTTTCCCTTGTCTCGTTACCAATATCTCCTTGCATGCATATGATAGTTCGTCTTGGTATCTGGATAGCGGGTGTTCCCGTCATATGACCGGTGACAAAAACTGTTTTCAAACCTTTGAGAAAATCTCCGGAGGACTTGTTGTTTTCGGAGATGGTCGGTCTTCCAAGATTGTTGGAAAAGGAACTATCGCTATTCCGGATGGCCCGGTTCTAAATAATGTGTTATTTGTTAATGGCCTTAAGACTAACCTCATAAGCATAAGTCAACTTTGTGACAATGGTTATTCAGTTAATTTTTCATCTGATGAATGTACTGTAACTGACAAGAACCATGTCTTCTTTTTAAAAGGGGTTAGATCAGAAAACAATTGTTATGTAGTTCCTCATAAAATTTCTGAAAAGTGTAACCTAGCTTCTTTGAAAAATGAAACTCTTTGGCACGAAAGGCTAGGTCACATAAACTTTAAGGAACTTGCTAGAATTTCAAACAAAGATGTGGTCAAGGGGGTTCCTAAACTTTCTTTTGAACAAAACATTGTGTGTGGCGGTTGCCAAAAGGGAAAACAGTCTAGGACTGCACACAAGAACTTGAACCACATAGGTACAAAACGGCCTTTGGAACTTTTGCACATGGATTTAATGGGGCCAACTCGTCAACCATCTTTGGGAGGTAAATGGTATATTTTCTTATTGGTTGATGATTTCTCTAGATATTCTTGGGTAGCATTTTTAAAAGAGAAAGCTGATACTTTTGATTCTTTTCACGAGATTTGCCATCGTATTATGATTGAAAAGAATGAAAAGATTACTCGTGTTAGAAGTGATAGAGGTGGAGAATTCATAAATTCTAAATTCATTGATTTTTGCACTTCAAACGGCATTAAACATGAATTCTCGGCACCCTATACACCTCAACAGAATGGTGTAGTCGAGCGCAAAAACAGGGTCGTACAGGAGATGGCTCGTGTTATGCTTCATAGCCGGAACCTACCGTTATATTTTTGGGCTGAAGCGGTGAACACGGCTGTCTATGTAATTAATCGAGTGTATTTGCGCCCGGGGACTTTGAATACACCATATGAGCTATGGTTTTGTAGAAAACCTAATATCAAATATTTTCGTATCTTTGGGAGTCGGTGTTTTATTTTACGTGACCGCGAAAATCTTGGAAAATTTGACTCTCGAAGTGACGAAGGGATTTTCTTAGGTTATTCTACAAACAGTAGAGCATATCGAGTTTTTAACTTAGAATCTAAGACGATCGTAGAATCGATAAATGTTAAGGTAGATGAAGCTTTTCACTTTGCATCTGAAAAATCTACCCTCGATATCTCTCTTGATGATGATACACCTGCTAATGCATCTTCTCTAACAATTCTTTCGATAATAATGATGCATCTAACGGTTCTTCAAGTTTATCTGATGTGCAGGAATCATCTCAAGTACCTCCGACTACTCCTTTACCTCAAACGTTACGCATCTCCAAGGATCATCCTGAATCGAACATCATTGGAGACCCACAAGAAGGAGTCAGAACTCGGAGACAATTGGTTTGCGGATTCGCTTGCTACGTATCTTTAATCGAACCAAAGAATGTCGATGAAGCTCTTCAGGATGACTACTGGATTGAAGCAATGCAGGAAGAGCTCCATCAATTTGAGCGAAACAAAGTCTGGGAATTAACGAAGCCTCCGAAGCAACACAATGTGATAGGTACCAAATGGATTTTCAAGAACAAGAAAAATGAAGATGGTACTATCATCAGGAACAAAGCAAGACTAGTTGCTCAAGGCTACTCTCAAGTAGAAGGTATAGACTTTGATGAAACTTTCGCCCCTGTAGCTAGACTCGAGTCCATTCGTATCTTATTTGCGATAGCTTGTCATTTTAAAATCAAATTATTTCAAATGGACGTTAAGAGCGCCTTTTTAAATGGGTTTTTAAATGAGGAAGTTTATGTGGCTCAACCGAAAGGTTTTGTGGACCATAAACTACCTAACCATGTTTTTCGTCTGAAAAAGGCTCTTTACGGTCTGAAACAAGCACCGCGAGCATGGTACGAAAGGTTGACAAAGCACCTTTTGGAAAAGGGCTATACTCGAGGGGGAGCTGACAGGACTCTCTTTGTGAAGCATTATCAAAACAATTTCATTGTAGCACAAATCTATGTCGATGACATTGTATTTGGCGCAACAAGAGATAATGATGCTTCTAAATTCGCGGAGACCATGGAAAGCGAATTTGAGATGTCCATGATGGGCGAATTGACTTATTTTCTTGGATTACAAGTTAAACAAAATGATGAAGGTATTCACTTGTGTCAATCCAAGTATGCAATGGAGTTGGTCAAAAAGTTTGATCTAGAAAATTCTAAGGATTTTCCAACTCCAATGGGAACTAGCCATAAGGGACTTGGAAGTGAATCACATAGTGAGAATGTAGACGAGAAACTGTATCGAAGTATGATTGGAAGTCTACTTTATCTCACGGCTAGTCGCCCGGATATATCCTTCAGTGTTGGGATTTGCGCGAGATATCAATCAGCACCGAAGGAGGTTCACCTGAAAGCGGTGAAACGGATCATCCGATACATCAAAGGAACGATAAATCTCGGAATTTGGTATCCTATGGGAACAAGTTTGGACATTGTTGGATACTCAGATGCCGATTGGGCAGGATCAGTGGATGATCGGAAAAGCACGAGTGGTGCATGCTTCTATCTTGGCCATTGCCTTGTTGCATGGCACAGTAAAAAGCAGAATTGCATAGCACTCTCGACTGCCGAAGCGGAATACATTTCTGCGGGAAGTTGTTCAACCCAATTGATATGGATGAAAAGCGTGTTGAGCGATTTCCGGATTTCAGCAACTTCGGTAACCATTCTATGTGACAACACTAGTGCTATTAACATTTCAAAAAACCCTGTGTTGCACTCTAGAACAAAACATATTGAACTTAGATATCATTTTCTTAGAGAGCTAGTTGAATCAAATATTCTTCAACTGTCATATATTTCAACTGAGGATCAATTAGCTGATATCTTAACAAAACCTTTGGATCAAAAACGTTTTATTCACTTGCGTAAAGCAATTGGAATGCTTTCCTTGTAATAATCTCTTTTTGAAACCTTTGCTTAGGTTAGGTTTTGTTTTGTTTTGTTTTGTTCTTTATCTATGTTTTGTACATAGGACATTAATTGAGCATAAATCATAATTGACTTTAATTGCATCCTTTTATGCATTTAGAAATTTATTATGCTTTTGATATCATAATATTTCAATGTTGCAATGATCATTTATGTTAATTAAGTCATCTTTTAAGTGATCAAAGTCAATTTCTCTCTCAATGATCTCTTGGTATAGTCATTATCTTATTTGATTGCTTAGTCGAGTATGAATGCGAGATCAATTTTTGGTTGAATACCTTATATATTAAATAATTGATAGCCAATTGAGGGGGAGTCAAAGAAAAGTAAAATGCTCAAAAGATGTGGAAAGAGTTACATCCCAATGAGGAGTGTGAAAACTACCACCACATGGAGAAAAAGAAAAAGAAAAAGATACCCCATGAATGCAAAGCAAATTTTTGTTTTAAAAATTGTTGATGAAATGCATATTGAAATACTTGACTCAGTCAAATTTCAAGGTTGGTATAAGGTGGGATTTTTGATAAAAGATGCTCAAAGAGCCACTCTCTTCAACAGATTGTCTAGATATATTATCTAACTTATCTGGGATTTCAAACATCTATTGATCTTGGTATTTCATTTTCTTTACCAAAATTGATGATTTGATAAAGGCATTACGCATAAGATCAGGTTAGATGTAATTGAAGTTGTTCAACTTTAAGAGTTTTAATTTTCATAAATTTTCGTTTCATTTTTGAGTATTTTTGATAGATTTTGTATAATCTATTTCTTGTTGTATGAAACGATGATTTTTGTTTAAAGTTGATATGCTAAAGTGCTTACATACTTTTTCTGGATTTTATTGAATTTTTCTAAATTTTTCTGGAGAAAAAGTTGAAGCCGATCCGGATCGGGGTAAGTGATCCGGATCCCGAACGCAGGCTTTTTCCTGCGGGTAGCCGATCCGGATCACATTCACGATCCGATCCGGATCACGGCTAGGGTTTTAATAAGAACAAGAGGGTTTTGATTTCTTTTGCTACAATCTTTTGTTCTCAAGCCTCCAGAGTTTCTCTCTCAAGAAATCTTCCATCTTGGAGCTTTCCTAACTCAAGTTTTTCAATTTCAAGTAAGTTTTATTGATCAAAATCTCGGTTTTTCATTGTTTTCCTTATTTTGCTCAAAACGTGAGTAGAAATCATGGAACTTTTTCGTTTGTGAATGGTTTTTGGTCAAATTTCTTTTGAAATAAGAACTCTGGGTAGATTAGTTTTGATTATATGCTGGGTTTTCTCAAGATTAACGAATTTTTGGGCTTCGATTTCTGAAAATTCTGTTTTTAGGGCATAAAAGAGGAATTTTTGAAAATCATGCGATTGATCCACTTTTAAAATTCTTTTTGCAAAACTAATTTGATTCTTGGCTTCTCTACATGATTATGATTGTTTGGGTACAATTTTTCAAATTTTTCAAAATTAACAATTTTTCATGTGTTCTTGAGTTGGTTTTTCACAGGACACTTTCTAAACTCAAAGTACTTTCAACAATGGCATTCTCTTGGATAATCTTGCTGTTGGTCACTATGGTGCATACTCGGGCCACAAACAAATTAAAGAGAGCTAAGAAAACACAACAAAAGGGTGAGTTTGTTCAGGTCAGTGACACAGAAGTGGATTGTCATGAGGTAGATTGGACTGAATTGACAGATGATGATGACTCATTGCCTGAGCAAAAGGCGTCTGATGGTTCAAAAGGAAAAACACCCATGGACACAGGAAAAGCACCTATGGCTGCACCAACCATCTCTGTGAAAAGAAAACGATTAACTAAACGCTTTGGACTACGACGAGACGCTGATATTGACACGCCAAAAGTTCCTGACTCCCCGCCTCGTGTGGAAGGAGTGTTCGTCAGCATGGATCGCCTTCGAGCTTTTGAACGTCGTGAATGCATCGGAGAACGACATGTCAACATTGAAGCTCTCCGGAATCACTCACCAGAGTTTGGAGCTTTAATTGAGCAAGCTAATCTCATCCAAGTCTGCCGTTTCCCCGAATTACTTGGATATTGTTTGTATCGTGTAAGGACTTTTTACACGAATGCAAGACATCTTCAAGAAGATAAACCTGGGTCTATGCATTTCTATACAAATATCCAAGGGATGAAGATTAAGATCACTCCGCAGTTAATTGGCGAGGTACTTGGAATGGAATCCAACACATCGAGGACCAACTATTTGACCGGAAGAAGTTTGACGAATGACTTGTGGCAAACCGTGATAAGAGGAATTTGTTTGGAAGGAACTGAATCAGTGGATGGTAAAAGTGTGAAATCCAAACATCTTCGACTGGAGTACCGATTTCTTAATTTCATCACGTGTTACAACATTCTACCTAACATGCAGACCAAGGTAGTAAGATGGGATAGACTGCTGTTCTTATATCTCATAGGTCATCCCTCTGAGGCTGTAGGGTTGAACATGAACATTCCCTACATAATTTGGAATCGTATGTCAAGATATGTTGTGCATCCTCATCCGTCTGAGCGACTTCCATTTCCTTTAATCATAATGAGGATCTTGCAAAAATATGACATTGATATAAGCGCGACATCTTATCAACACTGTTGGGGTATGATAGATGAGTCAACAATTGTGAAGTCACTTCACAAATTACCACATGTTACTCCGACACCCTCCACTGGAAAGGAACCGTGTGCCGGAACTTCCGCATCACCATCACAACCAGCACCCGCACCAGCGGATGAAGCATCAGTCTCATCCATCTACAAAGAACAACAACGATTATCCCTTGAGCAGGAACAGATTTCGAAGGAACAGAAGAGAATTTCCAATGAGCTTGAGCTCATCACGGCAGCTCATATTACCATAACTAAAAAGGTCAATTCAATGAACAAGCTGGTGAAAAAGATGTTCTATAAGATGGACTGCACGAGCTCTGAAGACTCTGAATCTGATGATTGACTACTTTTTGCCTCATTTTCTTTTTAATCTTTTTGTGCAGGATTTTACTTTTTAGGTCTTAGTTTTGTTCTCTTCTTTTTAGTTCTCAGGTTTTTCTTGATATTCGAACTTTTAGCTCTCCTTTAACTTTGTAGTTTTGACTACATTTTTGGCTTTGTTTGTGACAAAAAGGGGGAGAGAGTTTAGAGAGAACTTGAACAATGATGATGTGAAAATTGAATTGTGTGAACATCAAGGTAAGTATATCTTCAACTTCAACTTTGCATGTGATTTAATGCATATTTGATGCATGTCCCTACTAACTATTCGACTAACTATTTGGGCATGTAATATGACTAACAAGTTGATGTTGGACTAACATGTTTGTGACATTTGGCTTTTTGAATGCATAGAAGATATGTTGGTTTTTGACTATGATTCTCTTACATATCTGAATTCTCAAATGTCATGATGATCAGATAAACTCTATCTCTGTACTTGGTTTTGTATGTTTCAATTCTTGAGGTATCTAACGATTTCTTTTTGTCAAGAATGATTTCTTTTTGCAGAGAGTACAGATGTCTAAGTCTAGAGTCTGTTTTAGGAGTTTATCTCATGTTTTTAATTTTTGGATCTCATTGTAAATTTTTGTTGTATGGTGATAGCAACAAAAATATCTTTTTGAATTTTCTTTAGTGGATTTGTGTTTTGTCACGAAACCGCCAAAGGGGGAGATTGTTACGGAATTTGAGTTGGCGTATTTCGTGGAAAGTGTTAAGTCTTGAAGATTGAAGATGAAAGAACTTTGGATCATATACCTCAATCTCAAGAAAGAAGAATTCAAAAGGATCAGGTATGTTTAACTAAAGATTTTTGGTGATCCGAATACTTCTTGTAGTGTAGAAACACTTGGAAGAATTTTTTATTGCATAAAAATCAAAAACTGGACATGGGACATGTTCAGGATCCGGATCAGACCTTGCAATCCGGATCCCGAAGGGTGATTGTTCATTGGCAATTTCAATCCGGATCCTAGGCCATTCCGATCCGGATCCCGAACATGGGAGTTTGCTGAATTGCATGAACGATCCGGATCGGACCTTGCGATCCGGATCCCGAACCCTTGGATTTCTGGAATCGTCAATCTTGTTATGACGATCCGGATCGCAGTAATTCCGATCCGGATCGCCGTCCGTAAAATTTCCAGAAACGGCAGGTTTTTGATCCTTATCTTCTTCCAATGGTTTCTAACCTATAAATAGACCCTTTATTCATTTTCTAGGGTATCCACATACATCGGCAAACATCGGAATATAATAGAAAAATATAGCCGAAAGAAAAGATCCACATATAGAGAAGAAAGGAAATCAATAGATTTATTCTATGTTTCTTCATCTATATTGATTGATTTGATTCTAGGTTTTCCAAACTCAGATTTTGAGTAGAATCAAATCAATGAATACTTAGATGGTATTTCCGATCTATTTCTAATCTAAGTATTCGGCGGATCATCACCACCCAAAAAACAACGATTTACCCTAAATCGGCGCGTGGACTCGCGTGGCCTTGTGGATTCAAGGTGCAACCGCTCTCGTGGATTCGGAGCGAGGTACGTTCGTGGATTCGAAGCGTGCTACTGGGTGAAGACCGTGGATTCGGTCGGACGTCGTGGATTCGACGTTGGACGCTGAGGATTCGGCGTTGGGCGCAGATCGTGGATTCGAGAAGCGTCGTGGAGCGAGCGGAGAAGATCTACTAAGAGCGTATGGTAAAAGGTTGAGTCGTCTGTGAGTACGTTATATCACCTTGTACGTGTGTTAATTCTAGTGGATTTCACCGTGTTATCGGTCCCGTGGTTTTTTACTCCGGTTTGGAGTTTTTCCACGTAAAAATCTTGCGTGTTCATTTACATTTCCGCATTGGGTTTTATTGCGCAATGATTTTTTGAGTGTTTATTGTTTACACCTATTCACCCCCCTCTAGGTGTTTTTTCCCCTATTTAGATCCATATTAGTATAACCCAACAGTTTTTCTCCTGGATTGGAGTTTCCACGTAAATCTCGGTGTGCAGTTTTTTTATTTCCGCATTGGTTTTTATTTTGCACTGAGATTTGATTTTTAAATATTACACCTATTCACCCCCCTCTAGGTGTTTGATAGTACCTATTTAGATCCTTGTGGATCCATATATTAAAAACCAACAAGTGGTATCGGAGCGGGTTTTAGGTTTATCTATCATGTCGGGTGAAAGTGGTAATATTTTTAGACCTCCTCTTTTTGATGGGACCAATTATGCATATTGGAAAGTGCGGATGAGAGCTTTTCTCATCTCTATTGATGAGCGTGTTTGGCAAACCGTTGAATACGGTTGGGTGCATCCTGTTGAGGAAGTAGGAAATTCTACTACCCCAAAATCTCGCTCTAGATGGTCCAAAGAGGAAATCGAAAGATCTTCTTACAATGGGAAAGGTATGAACGCTTTATATAATTCTCTTTCCTCGATTGAGTTTACACGAATTTCCGCGTGTGAAACCGCGAAGGAAATTTGGGATATTCTCAAAATTACACATGAGGGTACTAATCTTATAAAAATTCAAAAGCTCCAGATGCTCACAAATCAATTTGACTCTATTCATATGGAGGAGCATGAATTGTTTACAGATTATTACACTAGACTTCAAGATGTAATTAATACATGTGCTAATTTAGGAGAAAAGATCCCGGAGTCGAAAATTGTAAGAAAGATACTTCGGACTCTTCCGGAACGGTTTAGGGCAAAGGTTACCGCCATTGAAACTGTTAGTCATCCGGATGAGATGAGTGTAGAGGAATTAGTAGGTGCTTTGCAAACTTATGAGATGACTTTTCCTACTAATCAAATTTCTTCCAAGTCTTCTTCTAAGCTTACAGGTATTGCGTTCAAATCAACAAAGGAAGAAGATGACGAATCGAGTTCCGATGATGAAATCTCTTTTGCCGAGTTTGAAGAACAATTGGCGCGGATCACAAAGAAATTTCGTCGGAAATTTTGGAAGAATCGAACCGATGGATCTTCATCCACGAAACCATCTAAAGGATCATCGGGTTCTAAATCCTCTAAACTCAAAGGCGTTGCAAAACCTTCTAAAGAAAAAGAAAAAGATGATTTCGAAGGGGAAATCCGATGCTATCGATGCAAAGGCTACGGCCATATTTCAACGGATTGTCCTTCTAAGAAATCATACAAAAAGAAGGCTTTGCAAGCAAAAACTTGGGACGATTCTAGTTACGATGAATCGACCTCAAGTGAAGAGGAAAAAGAAAAAATTGTTGCTTTTCATGCCTCTCAAATTCCCTCTCCTAATTTGTGTTTATCATCTTTAGTCACTGACTCTATTCCTTTGATTTTGAATGAAACATCAACATCCGGAGGAGAGTCATCAAGTGAGAGGGAGTCGGACGAAGAAGAACTCGTTGAGGCATACCAACAACTTCTTGCAGAATCTAAGAAGATGACCAAGCATATCAAGAAGTTGAGGAAGCAACGACTTGAGGTTCAAGACGAGAATCAAGCTTTAAAGATCAAACTTAATGATCTCGAGGAGGAAAAAGGACGTTTATTGGAGAACAATAAAATCCTCCAAGAAAAATTAAACCAATCGGAGACAAACGCTAAATTATATATGGACAAGATTGGTTTTCTTGAAAAGCAGTTTGAAGAGATTCATGTCATCAACCAAGCATTGACCAAACAAGTACATCAACTTAAATCCGACATACAAAGGCTTTCAATGGATTCCAAGAAACTTGATTGTATGTCCGGATTAGGTCAATCAAGCAAGGTTGGTTTGGGATTTAAAACGGACCAAACTGTGAAGGCTTCAAGTTCCACAATAAAATTGAAAGAAAGAACTTGTCACCTATGTGGACTTGAAGGACACTTGGTGAAGAATTGCCCGAAAAAGAAAAAGAAAAATCTTTCGGCAACTTCATCTGCGGAGCGGACTCAACGGAATCAAAAGACACATCAAGTCAAAGGAGTTCACTCAACCCACCAAAGGTCCGAGCCACAACATCAATCATACAAGTGGATCATTGCGAGGCAAAGACCTAAGGTGGATCAACAGTCAAAGCGCACAACCCCCGGCCACAACTGTTACGGAATTTGAGTTGGCGTATTTCGTGAATGTATTAAGTCTTGAAGATTGAAGATGAAGAAACTTTGGATCATATACCTCAATCTCAAGAAAGAAGAATTCAAAAGGATCAGGTACGTTTAACTAAAGATTTTGATGATCCGAATACTTCTTATAGTGTAGAAACACCTGGAAGAATGTTTAATTGCTTAAACATCAAAAACTGGACATGGGACATGTTCAGGATCCGGATCAGGCTTGCAATCCGGATCCCGAAGGGTGTTCGTTCATACACTGGTTCAATCCGGATCGCAGCATTCATGATCCGGATCCCGAACACAGTTTTACCTGTTTGCTTGCTCGATCCGGATCAGGAACTGCAATCCGGATCCCGAACATGATGTTTTGGTAAAACTGTATGAACGATCCGGATCGGGACTACGATCCGGATCCCGAACAAGCAATTTTCTGGAAACCGTCTTTTGTGCTTCTGCAATCCGGATCGCCAAATCCAATCCGGATCGCCGTCGGTAAAACTTTCCAGAAAAGTTTGTTTTTGATCCGTATCTTCTTCCAATGGTTTCTAACCTATAAATAGCCCCTATATTCATTTCTAGGGCATCCGCAGAATCGGCCATTACAGAAAAATATAGCCGAAAGGAAAAATCCACATATAGAGAAGAAAGGAAATCAATAGATTTATTCTATGTTTCTTCATCTATATTGATTGATTTGATTCTAGGTTTTCCATACTCACATTTTGAGTAGAATCAAATCAATGAATACTTAGATGGTATTTCCGATCTATCTTTAATCTAAGTATTCGGCGGATCATCACCACCCAAAAACAACGATTTACCCCAAAATCGGCGCGTGGACTCGCGTGGCCTTGTGGATTCAAGGTGCAACCGCTCTCGTGGATTCGGAGCGAGGTACGTTCGTGGATTCGAAGCGTGCCATTGGGTGAAGACCGTGGATTCGGTCGGACGTCGTGGACTCGACGTTGGACGCTGTGGATTCAGCGTTGGGCGCGGATCGTGGATTCGAGAAGCGTCGTGGAGCGAGCGGGAAGATCTACTAGGAGCGTATGGTAAAAGGTTGAGTCGTCTGTGAGTACGTTATATCACCTTGTACGTGTGTTAATTCTAGTGGATTTCGCCGTGTTATCGGTCCCGTGGTTTTTTACTCCGGTTTGGAGTTTTTCCACGTAAAAATCTTGCGTGTTCTTTTATTTTTCCGCATTGGGTTTTATTGCGCAATGATTTTTTGAGTGTTTATTGTTTACACCTATTCACCCCCCTCTAGGTGTTTTTTCCCCTATTTAGATCCATATTATTATAACCCAACAAGTGGTATCAGAGCGGGAATAGGGTTGTAAACAATGGTTGAAGGTGGAAACATCAATCGACCCCCTTTCTTTGATGGAACAAATTATGCGTACTGGAAAGTACGGATGAAAGCCTTTTTAATTTCCATCGACGAAAGGGTGTGGCAATCAATTGAATTAGGATGGTCTAATCCAACTGAAATTTTAGATGATGTTCGCACCTTAAAACCTAGGTCGAAATGGACCAAGGAAGAGATAGATTATCTTCTTACAATGGCAAAGGAATTAATGCTCTATTTAATGCTTTGTCACAAACTGAGTTCTCTCGCGTCTCGGCATGTGAGACTGCGAAAGAAATCTGGGATGTTCTTCAAGTTACGCATGAGGGAACTAACCTAGTGAAGATTCAGAAACTGCAAATGCTTACGAGCAAGTTTGACTCTATCTCTATGGCAGAGAATGAATCTTTCACTGACTATTACACACGATTGCAAGACATCGTAAACTCATGTGCTAACTTGGGAGAGAAGATTCCAGAATTTAAAGTTGTAAGAAAAATTCTAAGAACTCTTCCTGAACGATTTCGCCCGAAGGTCGCAGCCATTGAAACAATTAAACACCCGGACGAAATGCGTGTAGAAGAATTAGTAGGTGCTTTACAAACTTATGAAATGACATTTCCTACTAACTATTCTTCTGGAAAGGCATCCTCTTCTAAGTCTTCAGGTTACGCATTGAAATCAACTAAAGAAGAAGACGCGGATTCATCCTCCTCGGACGACGACGAGAACCTTTCTATGGAGGACTTTGAGAAGCAGCTCGCTCTCTTGACAAGGAAGTTTCGCCGCAACTTTCGAAGGGGTAATTCAAGCAAAACTCCATCCTTCGGAAAGTCGAAGAAAGGCAAGGGTTTTCAAGCTACAAGTCAAGAAAGCAAGAGAACTTCTCAAAGGATAAGAAAAGTTCTGAGGGACAAGTTCAGTGCTTCAAATGTCGAGGCTACGGCCACATTGCAACGGAGTGTCCCAACAAGAATCCGGCAAAGAAGAAGGCGATGCAAGTCGTCACTTGGGATGACAACTCCACGTCAAATGAGTCATCGTCAAGTGATGAAGAAGACAACGCGACAGCTTTCCACGCGTCCACCTCTTCACCCTTCATGTGCTTAATGGCAAGTACATCCGACTCACTGTCCAACTCCACTGTTGAAAAGATTGCAACGGACGATGAATCAGATGATTCGGAAGGTGAAGATTTTGCTCTAGCCTACCATAAGCTTTTGAGGGATTCAAAGAAACTGGCTAAGCAAAACAAGGGGTTGAAAGGGAGATTGCAGGATCTCGAAGAAGAAGTAAAAAGGGTAACCTCTCTCTCAACCGATCTTGAAGTGGAAAGGGATAATCTGATTAAAACAAATGTTTCCCTTCAAGAGTCCAATGAGCAACTCGAGAAGAATTATATGGATATGGTGAACAAAGCGAATTACTTCTTGAAGCTCAACGGCGAGGCTCGACAGGAAAAATTGGAAATGACGGAGACCATACGCCAACTGAAGGATGACTTAAAGAGATTTTCTTCTGGAAGGAGTAAGTTGGACAGACTTCTTGGTCTTGGTCAAAGAAATAAGTTCGGCCTCGGATACACTCAAACTGGAGACATTCCAAGTTCGAGTGGGACAGTATTTGTGCCTCAGTCGGTATCTCCTCCTCCGACACCGGAATTCACGACAAGCAACGACAACAAGCCTACTACATCCTCCTCGGAATCGACAAGAATCAAGGTATGTTTTCGTTGTGGCATTTCAGGGCACATAAGGAGAAATTGCAAGACGGAAGCCAAACGCACACCTCAAGCACCTCTTGCAATGACTACCAAAAAGGCTATTCCTCGAAAATCAACTGCAAATCATTGAAGGAAAAGAGCCTTGGTAGTCACCGCTCAAGACGACATCATCAAGGAGCAGCAATTCTTCAAGCAAGACGCTCTCACCTAGGAAATCAACTTCACGATCATTACCGACGCATTCCAAAAAGGTTTGGGTGCGCAAAGGTGAAATTTTCCCTTGTCTTGCTACCAATGTTTCCTTGCATGCATATGATAGTTCGTCTTGGTATCTGGATAGCGGGTGTTCCCGTCATATGACCGGCGATAAAAACTGTTTTCAAACATTTGAGAAAAACTCCGGAGGACTTGTTGTTTTCGGAGATGGTCGGTCTTCCAAAATTGTTGGAAAGGGAACGGTAGCTATTCCAGATGGCCCGGTTCTAGATAATGTGTTATTTGTTCATGGCCTTAAGACTAACCTCATAAGCATAAGTCAACTTTGTGATAGTGGTTATTCAGTTAATTTTTCATCTGATAAATGCACTGTAACTGACATGAACCATGCTTTCTTTTTAAAGGGGGTTAGATCAGAAAACAATTGTTATGTAGTTCCTCTAAGATTTCTGAAAAATGTAACCTAGCATCTTTGAAAAATGAAACACTTTGGCATGAAAGGCTAGGTCACATAAACTTTAAGGAACTTGCTAGAATTTCGAACAAAGATGTGGTCAAGGGGGTTCCGAAACTTTCTTTTGAACAAAACCTTGTGTGTGGCGGTTGCCAAAAGGGAAAACAGTCTAGGACTGCACACAAGAACTTGAACCACATAGGTACAAAACGGCCTTTGGAACTTTTGCATATGGACTTAATGGGGCCAACTCGTCAACCATCTCTGGGAGGTAAATGGTATATTTTCTTATTGGTTGATGATTTTTCTAGATATACTTGGGTAGCATTTTTAAAAGAAAAAGCTGATACCTTTGATTCTTTTCTCGAAATCTGCAATCGTATTATGATTGAAAAGAATGATAGGATTACTCGAGTTAGGAGTGATAGAGGTGGGGAATTCATAAATTCCAAATTCATTGATTTTTGCACTTCTAATGGCATTAAACATGAATTCTCTGCACCTTACACACCTCAACAAAATGGTGTAGTCGAGCGCAAAAACAGGGTCGTACAGGAAATGGCACGTGTTATGCTTCACAGCCGGAACTTACCTTTTTATTTTTGGGCTGAAGCGGTGAACACTGCTGTTTATGTTATTAATCGCGTGTATTTGCGCCCGGGGACATTGAATACACCATATGAACTTTGGTTTTGTAGAAAACCTAACATCAAATATTTTCGTATCTTTGGGAGTCGGTGTTTTATTTTACGTGATCGTGAGAATCTTGGAAAATTTGACTCTCGAAGTGACGAAGGGATTTTCTTAGGTTATTCTACAAACAGCAGAGCATATCGAGTTTTTAACTTAGAATCTAAGACGATCGTAGAATCGATAAATGTTAAGGTAGATGAAGCTTTTCACTTTGAATCTGAAAAATCTACCCTCGATATCTCTCTTGATGATGATACACCTGCTAATGCATCTTCTTCTAACAATTCTTTCGATAATAATGATGCATCTAACGGTTCTTCAAGTTTATCTGATGTGCAGGAATCATCTCGTGTACCTCCGTCTACTCCTCTACCTCAAACGTTACGCATCTCCAAGGATCACCCTGAATCGAACATCATTGGAGATCCACAAGAAGGAGTTAGAACACGGAGACAATTGGTTTGCGGATTTGCATGCTATGTATCTCAAATCGAACCAAAGAATGTTGATGAAGCTCTCCAAGATGACTACTGGATTAAAGCAATGCAGGAAGAGCTCCATCAATTCGAGCGAAACAAAGTCTGGGAATTAACGAAGCCTCCGAAGCAACACAATGTGATAGGTACCAAATGGATCTTCAAGAACAAGAAAAATGAAGAAGGTACTATCATCAGGAACAAAGCAAGGTTAGTTGCTCAAGGCTACTCTCAAGTAGAAGGTATAGACTTTGATGAAACTTTCGCCCCTGTAGCTAGACTCGAGTCCATTCGTATATTGTTTGCGATTGCTTGTCATTTTAAAATCAAATTATTTCAAATGGACGTTAAGAGCGCCTTTTTAAATGGGTTTTTAAATGAGGAAGTTTATGTGGCTCAACCGAAAGGTTTTGTGGATCATAAACTACCTAACCATGTTTTTCGTCTGAAAAAGGCTCTTTACGGTCTGAAACAAGCACCGCGAGCATGGTACGAAAGGTTGACAAAGCACCTTTTGGAAAAGGGCTACACTCGAGGGGGAGCTGACAGGACTCTCTTTGTGAAGCATTATCAAAACAATTTCATAGTTGCTCAAATCTATGTCGATGACATTGTTTTTGGCGCAACAAGAGATAATGATGCTTCTAAATTCGCGGAGACCATGGAAAGCGAATTTGAGATGTCCATGATGGGCGAATTGACTTATTTTCTTGGATTACAAGTTAAACAAAACGATGAAGGAATTCACTTGTGTCAATCCAAGTATGCACTGGAGTTGGTCAAAAAGTTTGATCTTGAAAATTCTAAGGATTTTCCGACTCCAATGGGAACTAGCCATAAGGGACTTGGAAGTGAATCACATAGTGAGAATGTAGACGAGAAACTGTATCGCAGTATGATTGGAAGTCTACTATATCTCACGGCTAGTCGCCCGGATATATCCTTCAGTGTTGGGATTTGTGCGAGATATCAATCAGCACCGAAGGAGGTTCACCTGAAAGCGGTGAAACGGATCATCCGATATATCAAAGGTACAATCAATTTCGGAATTTGGTATCCTATGGGAACGACTTTGGATATTGTTGGATACTCAGATGCCGATTGGGCTGGATCGGTGGATGACCGGAAAAGCACGAGTGGTGCATGCTTCTATCTTGGCCATTGCCTTGTTGCATGGCACAGTAAAAAGCAGAATTGCATAGCACTCTCGACTGCCGAAGCGGAGTACATTTCTGCAGGAAGTTGTTCAACCCAATTGATTTGGATGAAAAGCGTGTTGAGCGATTTCCGGATTTCAACATCTTCGGTAACCATTTTATGTGACAACACTAGTGCTATTAACATTTCTAAAAACCCTGTGTTGCACTCTAGAACAAAACATATTGAACTTAGATATCATTTTCTTAGAGAGCTAGTTGAATCAAACATTCTTCAACTGTCATATATTTCAACTGAGGATCAATTAGCTGATATCTTAACAAAACCTTTGGATCAAAAACGTTTTATTCACTTGCGTAAAGCAATTGGCATGCTTTCCTTGAAATAAACTCTTTTGAAACCTTTGCTTAGGTTAGGTTTTGTTTTTGTTTTTGTTTTGTTCTTTATCTATGTTTTGTACATAGGACATTAATTGAGCATAAATCATAATTGACTTTAATTGCATCCTTTTATGCATTTAGAAATTTATTATGCTTTTGATGTCATAATATTTCAATGTTGCAATGATCATTTACGTTAATTAAACCATCTTTTAAGTGATCAAAGTCAATTTCTCTCTCAATGATCTCTTGGTATAGTCATTATCATATTTGATTGCTTAGTCGAGTATGAATTCGAGATCAATGGTTTGGTTGAATACCTTATATATTAAATAATTGATAGCCAATTGAGGGGGAGTCAATGAAATGTAAAATGCTCAAAAGATGTGGAAAGAGTTACATCCCAATGAGGAGTGTGAAAACTACCACCACATGGAGAAAATGAAAGAAAAAAAAGATACTCCATGAATGAAAAGCAAATTTTTGTTTTGAAAATTGTTGATGAAATGCATATTGAAATACTTGACTCAGTCGTATTTCATGGTTGGTATAAGGTGGGATTTTTGATATAAGATGCTCAAAGAGCCACTCCTTCAACAGATTGTCTAGATATATTATCTAACTTATCTGGGATTTCAAACATCTATTGATCTTGGTATTTCATTTTCTTTACCAAAATTGATGATTTGATAAAGGCATTACACATAAGATCAGGATAGATGTAATTGAAGTTGTTCAACTTTAAGTGTTTTAACTTTCGTAAATTTTCGTTTCATTTTTGGGTATTGTTGATAGATTTTGCATAATCTATTTCTTGTTGTATGAAACGATGATTTTTGTTTAAAGTTGACATGGTAAAGTGCTTACATACTTTTTCTGGATTTAATGGAATTTTTCTGAATTTTTCTGGAGAAAAAGTTTGAAGCCGATCCGGATCGGGGTAAGTGATCCGGATCCCGAACGCAGGATTCTTCCTGCGGGTAGCCGATCCGGATCACAATCACGATCCGATCCGGATCACGGCTAGGGTTCTTATAAGAACAAACAGGATTTGATTTCTTTTACCCTAATCTTTTGTTCTCAAGTCTCTAGAGCTTCTCTCTCTAGATTTCTTGCATCTTGGAGCTTCAAAACTCAAAGTTCTTCGGATTCAAATAAGTTTTATTGATCAAAACTTCGGTTTTTCGCAGTTTTTCTCTTTTTTCATCAAACGTGGATGGAAAACTTGGATCTTTTTCGTTTCTAAGTAGTTTTTGATCAAATTTCTTTTAATATAAGAACTCTGGGTCAATTAGTTTTGCTTTTATGCTGGGTTTTTACCTGATAACGAGTTTTTAGGCTTCGATTTCTAAAAATTCTGTTTTAGGGCATAAAAGAGGAATTTTTGAAAATCATGGATTGATCTATTTTTGAAATTCTTTTTGCAAAACGAATCTGATTTCTAGCTTCTCTACATGATTATGATTGTCTAGGTACAATTTTTCAAATTTTTCAAAATTGACGATTTTTCATGTTCTTGAGTTGGCTCTGCACAGGACACCTCTTAAACTCAATCCTGATGGCACTCTCTTGGTTAATCCTGCTACTGGTTACGATGGTACATACTCGAGCAACCAACAAACTGAAACGAGCCAAGAAACTCCAACGAAAGGGTGAAGTGGAAGTTATAAGTGACACAGAACTTGAAGAAAACCCTGATGAAGTACACTGGGATATGTTGACAGATGATGATGATGATGAGGTATTGCCTACTAAATCTAACCAAAAAGGAAAAGCACCCATGGACACTGGGAAAGCTCCTATGTCTGCTCCAACTATCTCTGTGAAACGGAAACGACTTGCTCGACGTTTTGGACTAAGACGGGACACTAATGTTGACACGCCGTTAGCTCCTGACTCTCCGCCACGTGTTGAAGAGGTAGTCGTTAATACTGACCGTCTTAGAGCCTTTGAACGACGTGAATGCATCGGCGAACGTCATGTCAACATTGAAGCCCTTCGCAATCATTCACCAGAATTTGGAACCTTAATTGAGCAAGCTTCTCTTATTCAAGTCTGCCGATTCCCTGAACTTCTAGGATATTGTTTGTATCGTGTGAGAACCTTCTACACGAATGCGAGACATCTTCTCGAGGATGAAAATGGGTCTATGCATTTCTATACAAACATCCAAGGAATGAAGATTAAAATCACACCGCAGTTAATTGGTGAAGTCCTTGGAATGGAATCTAGCACATCGGGGCTTAACTTTTTGAAAGGAAAGAGTTTGACAACTGCATTGTGGCAAACTGTGATCGACAAGATCTGTTTGGAAGGAACTAAATCAGTTGATGGAAAGAGTGTCAGATCCAAACATCTACGACTGGAGTACCGTTTTCTAAACTTCATAACATGTTACAACATTCTGCCCAACATGCAGACCAAGGTTGTGAGATGGGAGCGGCTGCTATTCCTATATCTCATAGGTCATCCCTCTGAGGCTATTGGATTGAACATGAATATTCCCTATATAATTTGGAACAGAATGTCAAGATACATTGTGCATCCTCATCCTTCTGAGCGACTTCCATTTCCTCTACTCATCATGAGGATCTTACGAAAGTTTGATATTGATGTAAGCTCAACATCATATCAGCACAGTTGCGGGATGATAGATGAATCAACAATTGTGAAGTCACTTCACAAATTACCTCATGTTATTGGAAAGAAACCTTGTGACGGCACCTCGGCCTCAACGTCTCGACAAGAACCCGGCACGGATGATGAAGCATCATTGACCTCGATCTTCAAGTTGCAACAACAACTATCTGTCAAGCAAGAACAGATCTTGAAAGAACAACAAAAATTTGCAATGAGCTTGAAATAGTCACGGCAGCTCACATTACTATCACTAAAAAGGTCAATTCTGTGCACAAGCGAATGACAAAGATGTTCTACAAGATGGGTTGCACAAGTTCTGAAGACTCAGATTCTGACAACTGATCATTTTTGACTCATTTCTTTTTCTTTTCTTTTTGTGCAGGATTTTTAGGTTTTAGTTTTATTGATACTTTTAGTTTAGTTCTCAGGTTTTTCATATTAATGGAACTTTTTAACTCTCCTTACATTTTGTAGCTTTTGCTACGTTTTGGCTTTGTTTGTGACAAAAAGGGGGAGAGAGTTTGAGAGAATTTGAACAATGACGATGTGAAAATGTGTGACTATGATGTGAACATTAAGGTAAGTATGACTCCAACTTCAACTTTGGTTTTTATCTTGTGATTTGTTGCATGTCCCTACTAACTATTTGACTAACTATTTGGGCATGTAATATGACTAACAAGTTGATGTTGGACTAACATTTTGACATTTGGTTTTTGAATGCTTAGAAGATATGTTGGTTTTTAACTATGATTCTCTTACATATCTGAATTCTCAAATGTCATGATGAGAATAAACTCTATCTCTGTACTTGGTTTTGTATGTTTCAATTCTTGAGGTATCTAACGATTTGTTTGTCAAGAATGCTTTCTTTGTGCAGAGATTACAGATGTCTAAGTCTAGAGTCTGTTTTAGGAGTTTATCTCATGTTTTTAATTTTTGGATCTCCATTGTAAATTTTTGTTGTATGGTGATAGCAACAAAAATATCTTTTTGAATTTTCTTTTGTGGATTTGTGTTTTGTCACGAAACCGCCAAAGGGGGAGATTGTTACGGAATTTGAGTTGGCGTATTTCGTGAATGTATTAAGTCTTGAAGATTGAAGATGAAGAAACTTTGGATCATATACCTCAATCTCAAGAAAGAAGAATTCAAAAGGATCAGGTACGTTTAACTAAAGATTTTGATGATCCGAATACTTCTTATAGTGTAGAAACACCTGGAAGAATGTTTAATTGCTTAAACATCAAAAACTGGACATGGGACATGTTCAGGATCCGGATCAGGCTTGCAATCCGGATCCCGAAGGGTGTTCGTTCATACACTGGTTCAATCCGGATCGCAGCATTCATGATCCGGATCCCGAACACAGTTTTACCTTTTGCTTGCTCGATCCGGATCAGGAATTGCAATCCGGATCCCGAACATGATGTTTTGGTAAAACTGTATGAACGATCCGGATCGGGGACTACGATCCGGATCCCGAACAAGCAATTTTCTGGAAACCGTCTTTTGTGCTTCTGCAATCCGGATCGCCAAATCCAATCCGGATCGCCGTCGGTAAATCTTTCCAGAAAAGGCTGTTTTTGATCCGTATCTTCTTCCAATGGTTTCTAACCTATAAATAGCCCTATATTCATTTCTAGGGCATCCGCAGAATCGGCCATTACAGAAAAATATAGCCGAAAGGAAAAATCCACATATATAGAGAAGAAAGGAAATCAATAGATTTAGTCTATGTTTCTTCATGTATATTGATTGATTTGATTCTAGGTTTTCCATACTCACATTTTGAGTAGAATCAAATCAATGAATACTTAGATGGTATTTCCGATCTATCTTTAATCTAAGTATTCGGCGGATCATCACCACCCAAAAACAACGATTTACCCCAAAATCGGCGCGTGGACTCGCGTGGCCTTGTGGATTCAAGGTGCAACCGCTCTCGTGGATTCGGAGCGAGGTACGTTCGTGGATTCGAAGCGTGCCACTGGGTGAAGACCGTGGATTCGGTCGGACGTCGTGGACTCGACGTTGGACGCTGTGGATTCAGCGTTGGGCGCGGATCGTGGATTCGAGAAGCGTCGTGGAGCGAGCGGGAAGATCTACTAGGAGCGTATGAAAAAGGTTGAGTCGTCTGTGAGTACGGTATATCACCTTGTACGTGTGTTAATTCTAGTGGATTTCGCCGTGTTATCGGTCCCGTGGTTTTTTACTCCAGTTTGGAGTTTTTCCACGTAAAAATCTTGCGTGTTCATTTATTTTTCCGCATTGGGTTTTATTGCGCAATGATTTTTTGAGTGTTTATTGTTTACACCTATTCACCCCCCTCTAGGTGTTTTTTCCCCTATTTAGATCCATATTATTATAACCCAACAACAACGAATCAAGACAAGCCAAAATCCAGCAATTTTGGATTCGGAAAGGTGATATCTTTCCTTGTCTTAAGTTCTAAATAGCTTATGACTGTATGTAATGCTTTGATTGGTTTTCCTTTCCTATTTTTTCTAATCTTTGCATTACATGTTTTCAATGCCCTTCGGTTTTATGTTTTGTTTTTGAACAAAAGGTTTTTAACGAACAAGTGCATTGAATGAAAAGGGTTTCACGTTCATTCACTCCAAATTAATTTTATATGGATTATCAACTTTACTCCATAATCATAATCTTGAAGATACTTCATTATAGGGGTTTTTGATAGTTATAAGCATCAAATTTTAGAAATCATGTGTGATCTTTAGATGCTTAATCTATCTCGGTTGTGTGAATTCATTGTGATAAACGTGAGAAAACCGATAGACTAAAATTTGGGATTTAATTCTTTCACGTAAGAGATTGCATTCTTACAAGGGTAAATAAATGTATTATAAAAGATGTGGAAAGAGTTACATCCGAAAGGAGTGTGAAAACTACCACCACATGTAGGAAAGAGCTGCCACCCCGGTCGTCCGGTTTGTGTGTGAAGCTACCACATGTTAATGATGCTTGGAAAATATTTTATGAGAATTTTTAGTTGAAGCATTCGGAGATTTAAATTCAAAGTTCTTATTTTAAACAATCTCCTGGTTGGTATAAGGTGGGATAGTTGAAAAGGATGCCCAAAGAGCCACCCTTAGGTATTTTAGTGCTTATCTCAATTTGAAAGGGTAGAATTCAAGATTGATGTCATTTGGAAATCTCCGTAAGTCATCTTTGTAAATCCGTTACATCTTGATAGAGTTTGGATCTCAAGATTATTTTTGATGACTTGTGTTTGATGAATATAACATGAAAAACTGTTTATAATGTTTTATCTTTGTTTTTCATGATTTAGGAGTAAATCTTTTTAATTTTGTGAAATTAATTGGATTGAATGACATCTGTGTGAATTCATTGTTTAAAGCACTTAAATTAATTTCTTGATGGAATACAAATCGGTATTTGAAAAGTTTTTTAAAAAAATTTGGATTTGTTTCAAGAATTTTTGTGATTAGTGCCTCCGAGTACCGGTACGAAATCTGTGTTTTTGTTATATACCAGAACTGAGCTTTTATCTCTCTTTCTCTGTGAACTAATACTGGTAGTGATTTCCTTTTGTCTGGCATGTTCACTGTTTGACAATTTGTGACAAAAAGGGGGAGAACAGAAAATAATGATCGCATCACAAAGAGGGAGAACATAGATGCTCAAGACAGGGGGAGAGCATGGAGAACAGAGATGATGCTCAAGATAGGGGGAGATAAAGAAAAGATTGAAAGAGCCGAAAAACAAAAGAACCAAAAGGACGAATCAAATGTAGGATTTAAATTTCTAACGACTAACGTTTGATTTGTTTGGAGTTTTGTTTTGCAGGATTTACATCACTTTAAGACTCCAAGTCCTAAGTCATAGAGTATGTTCTAGAACTGTTTGGTTCAAATGTAATTTTGTATTTATTGGATCTTTCACGCAAAGAAAATCAATGTTTTGGTGATGACATTGAATTTCGAATTTTTTGGTTTAAGATGAGTGACTTGAGCGCGTTTTATGTATTTTTGGGTTTTGTCACGAAATTGCCAAAGGGGGAGATTGTTACGGCTTTTTGGTGTTGGCATATTTCGTGAGTCAAGTCAGTGAGTTGAGTCGGAGTCTTGAAGTGATCAAATTGTCAATCAGCAATCGAAGACTTAGAGAAGATTCAACAAGAGCTCAAGTTGACACTTAGTGTTTTGAGTCTTGAAGATTGAAGGTGAAGAATTGTGGATCATATAGATCAATCTCAAGGAAAATGGATTCGGAATGCTTAGGTACGTTTAACTAAATAATTTTGGTGATCCGAATACATTTGAGTAGTTTAGAAACACTTGGATAAGGTTTCATTGCATAAAAGTCAAAAACTGTTTTTCCAGGAAATCAGGTCCGGACCGTGGAATCCGGTCCGGACCCCGAACCTTGTTTTTTCAGGAATTCTCTGAAAAACAATGACAGTCCGGACCGCCGAATTCCAGTCCGGACCGTCGTGCGGGAAAAATTCTGTTAAGGCAGTTTTTGATGCTTATCTCTTTCCAAAGGTTTCTAAACTATAAATAGACACTTAGGGTTTCTCAAGAGGTACCGATTAATTAAGAAAACACTCGTGAGCAACCCTAGAGGCTAGGTTTTTACCGTTCTTCTTTTTAGCCTCTTTTAGGTCAATTCGACGGTTCTTCCAAGATCTATCTTTTGTCGAATTGATCTAAACTTTGCTTAGAATTTATTTCTACGGTTCTTCAATGATAATCTAAGCAAAGGATCACCATCGAAGCCTATATTTCTTTATCGGCTGAATTTGCGTCGTGGATTCGACGTAGCACCGTGGATTCGGTGTGTTGAAGGCGTTTCGTGGATTCGAAACGTGTGCTCGTGGATTCGAGTGGCGTTCGTGGATTCGAACGTGTGCAGTGGACGTGCAATCGGTGGAGCGCAAGATCCGAAGAACTTGAAGGAGGGGTTTGAGTTCGTGGAGTCGGTAATCACCTTGTTATTCTTCTTTTCTTAGTGGATTGTTATTGCGTGTTGGTCCCGTGGTTTTTCTCCTGGATTGGAGTTTCCACGTAAATCTCGGTGTGCTGTTTTTTTATTTCCGCATTGGTTTTTATTTTGCACTGAGATTTGATTTTTAAATATTACACCTATTCACCCCCCTCTAGGTGTTTGATAGTACCTATTTAGATCCTTGTGGATCCATATATTAAAAACCAACAGCATACCCGTCGCGGCAGAGCAGGCAGTACCAGTGTTTACTAGTGGTCATATTGGGTTATTCAGACAGGCATTTATATTCTGATGCACACTTTTAGCTATTTTCTTAGCTCGACATTTAGAGGCATACTAGTGGTAGCTTTTCATCAGGAGTCTTATTCTTTTTGGCATACCACCTTTATTTTCTTTTGCCTCTGGTAGACCTAGTGGGCGTGTCAGAGTTGAGGTTTTACCCACTAGGGGAGGCTACTGGTTTACTAGTAGTTCTCACCCCCATTCTTCTTTCCTCTTTTTCTTTCCCCTTGTTTTGAAGTGTCTTCTGCGGGTGCTACTGGGCTTTCAGTGGCGGGTCGAGGAGAGAGGACGGCTAAGTAGATAGATCTCGAGGCAGGATGAGCGTGTTAGCTGGACTGTTGGTGTACCCATGTTTTCCTCAGACGGTTGTACTTTCACTTTTGGGACTGGCTTTGGCCAGCAGGTGGTATTTATCTTTGTGAGCTGGGAGGGACTGATGTATCATTTTTTACAGATGTATTGTATTTTATTTCCAGCTTCAGTCTGAGATGTGTTAGTTTTAGTTCAGCTCTGTTTTTATTGCTCTTTTATTATATCTCTTATATCTGAGCAGGTTACCGACGCTTCGTGTACGCGGAAAATACCGCGTGCACGGCGGATCTGTAGACGGACTCGGGTTCTGGTTTCCACCCGGGGCGTGACACTGATGGAGAATGGATGTGTAGCATACATGGCCTTGGTGGACTTAGCAACTCGACCCTCGGCACTGCTCTCGGATATCCCTATCGTAAGGGATTTTTCAGACATTTTTCCGACCGAACTGTTCGGGATGCCCCCCGAGCAAGAAACCGAATTCACCGTCGAGCTTCTCCCGGGTATGCAACCTATCACCAAGGCACCATATCGAATGGCGTTTGCAGAATTAAGAGAGCTCAAGGCACCACTAGAAGATCTTTTGGATAAGGGGTTTATCAGGCTAAGTGTGTCGCCTTGGGGCCCACCCGTTCTCTTCGTGCGGAAAAAGGATGGGAGTTTGCGTCTTTGCATCGACTACCGGGAGATAAACAAGGTTACGGTGAAAAGCAAGTATCCCTTGCCTCGGATTGATGACCGGTTCGACCAACTACAAGGAGCGACAGTATTCTCGAAGATAGATTTGCAGTCTGGCTACCAGCAGCTTAGAGTTCGAGGTGAGAATATACCTAAAACAGCCTTTCGAACTTGATGTGATCATTACGAGTTTACGGTTATGCCGTTTGGACTTACGAACGCGCCAGCGGTGTTCATGGATAGGACGAATAGGATATTCAAACCCTTCTTGGACCCATTTGTAGTGGTCTTCATTGATGACATTTTAGTCTACTCACGAACAGATGAGGAACATAAGGAGCATCTGCGAGTAATCCTTCAGACTCTCAGGGATCAAAAGTTATTTGCTAAGCTCAAGAAGTGTGAGTTCTAGCTTCGTGAGTTGAGCTTTTTAGGACACATAGTTTCCGCAACGAAAATTGCGGTGGATCCTAAGAAGGTGGAGTCAGCAACTAACTGGCCCCGACCGACTACAGTAACGGAAGTCCGAAGCTTCTTAGGTTTGGCGGGGTATTATAGACGCTTCGTGGAAGGTTTCTCAAAAATTGCCACCCCTCTGAGTAGTCTAACCCGAAAAGGGGAGAAATTTGTGTGGACGACTCCGTGCCAGGAGAGCTTCGAGGAACTCTAGGACATGCTAACACGGGCACCCGTGCTTACATTACCGACACCCGGTGAGGACTTCGAGGTTTATTGTGATGCATCACGGAGCAGTCTTGGAAGTGTGCTGATGCAACAGGGAAAAGTCATAGCCTACGCATCAAGACAATTCAAGGATTATGAGCAAAATTACCCTACTCACGACCTAGAACTCGCAGCGGTCGTTTTCGCTTTAAAACACTGGAGGCACTACCTTTACGGAGCTCATTGCAACGTGTTTTTCGATCACCAGAGCCTTAAATACATTTTCACGCAAAAAGATTTGAACTTACGGCAGAGACGTTGGTTGGAATTGTTGAAGGATTATGATTTGACCATTCAGTACCACCCTGGAAAGGCAAACGTAGTAGCCGATGCCTTGAGCAAGAAGGGTCAGACAGAAAAGTTACCAGTGAACACTATCACTCAGCAAGACCGGTTAATCGCGGAGTTCTCGCGGTTGAGGTTGGAGATTGTGTTGGCGGGTGCTGTTTCGCGACCTTTGTCCCTGGTGGTCAAGCCTACCTTGTTTGAGAAAATTTTGGAAGGTCAGAAGACGGACGTTCAACTACGGCTTGTTCCGGACAGGATTTCCTTCGGACCGGGAGGGCGACTTTTCAGTCGGTGCAGACGGTGCAATGCGGTTCCGAGGACGCATTTGTGTGCCCGATCTACCTGATCTAAAGGAAGAGATATTATCTGAGGCGCATTGCGCTCCTTATGCGGTGCATCCTGGTGGTACGAAGATGTACAGGGACCTTAAGCAGACTTTCTGGTGGCCTAAATTGAAGGGAGACGTAACGCGGTTCGTGGCACACTATTTGACTTGTCAACAAGTAAAAGCCAAACATCAGCGCCAGGCGGGGAAGCTGCAACCTCTACCCGTGCCAGAGTGGAAATAGGAGCAGATCACCATGGATTTCGTCACCGGATTTCCACGATCACAGCAAGGACACGACGCGGTCTGCGTCATTGTGGATCGATTGACAAAGTCGGCCCATTTCCTACCCATTCATACGACGTGGACCCGAGACCGTTTAGCGCAAGTCTACATCAACGAGGTGGTGAGGTTGCACGGGGTACCGGCATCGATTACTTCGGATTGAGACACGCGGTTCGTGTCAAATTTTTGGCAGAGTTTGCAGCGGGCTTTGGGAACCAAACTGCACTTCAGCACGACTTTTCACCCCCAGACCGACAAACAATCAGAACGGGTGATCCAGATCCTCGAAGATATGATTCGAGCTTGCATGCTCGATTTGGAAGAAGGATGGTCACGCTATCTGCCCCTAGTGAAATTCGCCTATCTGTTGGGATGACTTGGGGGAGCGGAAGTTTCTGGGCCCGGACTTAGTGGAGGAGACCGAGGCAAAGGTGCGCCTTATCAGGCAGTGGTTATTGACCGCCCAGAGTCGGCAGAAAAGCTATGCAGACCAGAGACGACGCGACTTGGAGTTTCAAGTAGGGGAACACGTGTTGCTCCGGGTTTCCCCATCCAAGGGTATCAAACGGTTCAGTTTAAGAGGCAAATTGAGCCCGCGGTTCGTTGGTCCTTTTGAGATCTTGGAGCGCGTTGGCCCAGTAGCTTATCGCTTAGCATTGCCACCAAATCTTGACCGCGTGTTCCATGTCTCAATGCTTGGGAAATACGTCCCTGACCCGTCGCATGTTCTCGACGTTTCTACTATCGAATTTCGTGAGGATTTGAGCTTTGATGAAACACCGGTCCGAATCCTGGCACGTGAAGATAAAAAGTTACGCAGCCGGACTCTTTCCCTATGTGAAGGTGCTATGGAGTAATCATGAAGAGCACGAGGCGACCTGGGAATTGGAGTCGAAGATGAGAGAGTGTTTTCCAAACTTGTTTAGCGTGGGTTGAGGTTAAGTTTCGAGGACGAAACGTCTTTTAAGGGGTATGTGATGTAATATCACGAACTATCTTGTGTTTATTTAACCATTTTTGATTAAATTAGTTGTTTAAGGGATTAATTAGAGGGATTTCCTGGGTACAGCATCGATGCGTGCGGGTATTTTTCGGTGTTAGAGCTCGAAAAACGGGGAACGGCAAAGCGATCGGATCTGAAATCCGATTTGCGGATCCCCCGGAATGGGATTTTTGTTACGGCATTTTGGTATTGGCATATTTCGTGAGTCAAGTCAGTAAGTTGAGTCGGAGTCTTAAAGGGATCAAATTGTCAATCAGCAATCAAAGACTTAGAGAAGATTCAACAAGAGCTCAAGTTGACACTCAAAGTCTTGAGTCTTGAAGATTGAAGATGAAGAATTGTGGATCAGTTACATCAATTTCAAGAAGAAAGTATTCAAAAGTATCAGGTACGTTTAACTAAATAATTTTGGTGATCCGAATACTTTCTTATAGTGTAGAAACACTTGGAAGAATGTTTAATTGCATAAAAATCAAAAACTGGACATGGGACATGTTCAGGATCCGGATCAGATGATCCAATCCGGATCCCGAAGGGTATTTGTTCATGTGCAAATCCAATCCGGATCCAAGCCTATTCCGATCCGGATCCCGAACATTGGATGTTGCTGAAATTCATGAACGATCCGGATCGGGCCTTGCGATCCGGATCCCGAACCCTTGGATTTCTGGAATCGTCAATCTCGTTACGACGATCCGGATCGCAGTAATCCCGATCCGGATCGCCGTCCTGAAAATTTCCAGATAAGGTATGTTTTTGATTCTTATCTTCTTCCAATGGTTTCTAACCTATAAATAGACACTTAGGGTTTCTCAAGAACGGGGGACAAATACCGAAAACACTTGTGAGCAACCCTAGAGGCTAGGTTTTTATCGTTCTTCTTTATAGCCTCTTTTAGGTCAATTCGATGGTTCTTTCAAGAACATATCTTTTGTCGAATTGATCTAATCTTTGCTTAGAGATTTTTTCCATGGATCTTCATTGATAATCTAAGCAAAGGATCACCATCGAAGCCAATATTCTTACCGGCTGAGTTTGCGTCGTGGATTCGACGTGGCATCGTGGATTCGGTGTGCTGAAGGCGTTTCGTGGATTCGAAACGTGTGCTCGTGGATTCGAGTGGCGTTCGTGGATTCGAACGTGTGCAGTGGACGTGCAATCGGTGGAGCGCAAGGTCCGAAGAAGTTGAAGGAGGGGTTGAATCCGTGGAGACGGTAATCACCTTGTTATTCTTCTTTTCTTAGTGGATTGTTATTGCGTGGACATCCAACCGGTCAGCGCAAGGTCCGAAGAAGCTGAAGGAGGGGTTGAGTCCGTGGAGTCGGTAATCACCTTGTTATTCTTCTATTCTTAGTGGATTGTTATTGCGTGTTGGTCCCGTGGTTTTTCTCCTGGATTGGAGTTTCCACGTAAATCTCGGTGTGTTGATTTTTATTTTCCGCATTGTTTTTATTTTGCACTGAGATTGGTTTTTATAATATTACACCTATTCACCCCCCTCTAGGTGTTTGATAGTACCTATTTAGATCCTTGTGGATCCTAAATAACTCTACAATTGGTATCGGAGCGGGTTTTAGGTTTATCTATCATGTTGGGTGAAAGTGGTAAAGTGCGGATGAGAGCTTTTCTCATCTCTATTGATGAGCGTGTTTGGCAAACCGTTGAATACGGTTGGGTGCATCCTGTTGAGGAAGTAGGAAATTCTACTACCCCAAAACCTCGCTCTAGATGGTCCAAAGAGGAAATCGAAAGATCTTCTTACAATGGGAAAGGTATGAACGCTTTATATAATTCTCTTTCCTCGACTGAGTTTACAAGAATTTCCGCGTGTGAAACCGCGAAGGAAATTTGGGATATTCTCAAAATTACACATGAGGGTACTAATCTTGTAAAAATTCAAAAGCTCCAGATGCTTACAAGTCAATTTGACTCTATTCATATGGAAGAGCATGAATTGTTTACAGATTATTACACTAGACTTCAAGATGTAATTAATACATGTGCTAATTTAGGAGAAAAGATCCCGGAGTCGAAAATTGTAAGAAAGATACTTCGGACTCTTCCGGAACGGTTTAGGGCAAAGGTTACCGCCATTGAAACCGTTAGTCATCCGGATGAGATGAGTGTAGAGGAATTAGTAGGTGCTTTACAAACTTATGAGATGACTTTTCCTACTAATCAAATTTCTTCCAAGTCTTCTTCTAAGCTTACAGGTATTGCATTCAAATCAACAAAGGAAGAAGATGACGAATCAAGTTCCGACGATGAAATCTCTTTTGCCGATTTTGAAGAACAATTGGCGCGGATCACAAAGAAATTTCGTCGGAAATTTTGGAAGAATCGAACCGATGGATCTTCATCCACGAAATCATCTAAAGGATCATCGGGTTCTAAATCCTCTAAACTCAAAGGCGTTGCAAAACCTTCTAAAGAAAAAGAAAAAGATGATTTCGAAGGGGAAATCCGATGTTATCGATGCAAAGGCTACGGCCATATTTCAACGGATTGTCCTTCTAAGAAATCATATAAAAAGAAGGCTTTGCAAGCAAAAACTTGGGACGATTCTAGTTTCGATGAATCGACCTCAAGTGAAGAGGAAAAAGAAAAATTTGTTGCTTTTCATGCCTCTCAAATTCCCTCTTCTAATTTGTGCTTATCATCTTTAGTCACTGACTCTATTCCTTTGATTTTGCATGAAACATCAACATCCGAGGAGAGTCATCAAGTGAGGGGGAGTCGGACGAAGAAGAACTCGTTGAGGCATACCAACAACTTCTTGCGGAATCAAAGAAGATGGCCAAGCATATCAAGAAGTTGAGGAAGCAACGACTTGAGGTTCAAGACGAGAATCAAGCTTTAAAGATCAAACTTCATGATCTCGAGGAGGAACAAGGACTTTTATTGGATAACAATAAAATCCTCCAAGAAAAGTTAAACCAATCGGAGACAAACGCAAAATCATATATGGACAAGATTGGTTTTCTTGAAAAACAGTTTGAAGAAATTCATGTCACCAACCAAGCTTTGACCAAGCAAGTTCATCAACTCAAATCCGACATACAAAGGCTTTCAACCGGTTCCAAGAAACTTGATTGTATGTCCGGATTAGGTCAAACAAGCAAGGTTGGTTTGGGATTTAAAAAGGACCAAACTGTGCATGCTTCAAGTTCCACAATGAAATTGAAAGGAAAAACTTGTCACCTATGTGGACTTGAAGGACATTTGGTGAAGAATTGCCCGAAAAAGAGAAAGAAAAATCCTTCGGCAACTTCATCTACGGAGCGGACTCAACGGAATCAAAAGACACATCAAGTCAAAGGAGTTCACTCAACCCACCAAAGGTCCGAGCCACAACATCAATCATACAAGTGGATCATTGCGAGGCAAAGACCTAAGGTGGACCAACAGTCAAAGCGGACAACCCCCGGGCACAACGAATCAAGACAACCCAAAATCCGCGATTTTGGATTCGGAAAGGTGATATCTTTCCTTGTCTTAAGTTCTAAATAGCTTATGACTGTATGTAATGCTTTGATTGGTTTTCCCTTCATATTTTTCTTAATCTTTGCATTACATGTTTTCAATGCTCTTTGTTTTTATACTTTGTTTTTGAACAAAAGGGTTTTTATTGAACAAGTGCATTGAATAAAAAGGGCTTCACGTTCATTCACTCCAAATTAATTTTATATGGATTATCAACTTTACTCCATAATCATAATCTTGAAGATACTTCATTATAGGAGTTTTTGATAGTTATAAGCATCAAATTTTAGAAATCATGTGTGATCTTTAGATGCTTAATCTATCTCGGTTGTGTGAATTCTTTGTGACAACACAAGTTGAGCATTGGTTATATTGACTTTAATTGCATCTTTTCACGCATTTAGAAATCTATTATGCTTTTGACATCATAATATTTCGATGTTGCAATGATCATTTATGTTAATTAATTCATCTTTTAAGTGATCAAAGTCAATTTCTCTCTCAATGATCTCTTGGTATAGTCATTATCTTATTTGACTGCTTAGTCGAGTATGAATGCGGGATCAATTTTTGGTTGAATACCTTATATATTAAATAATTGATAGCCAATTGAGGGGGAGTCAAAGAAAAGTAAAATGCTCAAAAGATGTGGAAAGAGTTACATCCCAATGAGGAGTGTGAAAACTACCACCACATGGAGGAAAAAGAAAAGAAAAAGATACCCCATGTATGCAAAGCAAATTTTTGTGTTTAAAAATTAATGCTGAAATGCATATTGAAATACTTGACTCGGTCAAATTTCAAGGTTGGTATAAGGTGGGATTTTTGATAAAAGATGCTCAAAGAGCCACTCCTTCAACAGATTGTCTAGATATATTATCTAACTTATCTGGGATTTCAAACATCTATTGATCTTTGTATTTCATTTTCTTTACCAAATTGATGATTTGATAAAGGCATTACGCATAAGATCATGTTAGATGTGATTGAAGTTGTTCAACTTTAAGTGTTTTAATTCTCGTAAATTTTCGTTTCATTTTTGAGTATTTTTGATAGATTTAGTATAATCTATTTCTTGTTGTATGAAACGATGACTTTTGTTTAAAGTTGTGCGCTAAAGTGCTTACATACTCTTTCTGATTTTTATGGAATTTTTCTAAATTATTCGGATAAAAAAAATTTGGATCATATACCTCAATTTGAAAGGGTAGATTTCAAGATTGATGTCATTTGGAAATCTCCGTAAGTCATCTTTGTAAATTCGTTACATCTTGATAGAGTTTGGATCTCTAGATTATTTTTGATGACTTGTGTTTGATGAATATAACATGAAAAACTGTTTATAATGTTTTATCTTTATTTTTCATGATTTAGGAGTAAATCTTTTTAATTTTGTGAAATTAATTGGATTGAATGACATCTTGTTAATTCATTGGTTAAAGCACTTAAATTGATTTCTTGATGGAATACAAATCGGTATTTGAAAAGATTCTAAAATCTGGATTTGTTTCAAGGAATTATTTGATTTTTGCCTTTTGGTACCGGTACGCAATCTGCATTTTTGTTATATACCGGAACTGAGCTTTTATCTCTCTTTCTCTATGAACTAATGTTGTTAGTGATTTCCTTTTGTCTAGTATGTTCACTGTTTGACAATTTGTGACAAAAAGGGGGAGAAGAGAAATGACGGAGATGAGATCATCAAGAGAGGACAAACGAAAATGGAAAAATGGGGGAGAACGAAAAATGATGATCCTATCACAAAGGGGGAGAACATAAATGCTCAAGATAGGGGGAGATAAAAGAAAAGATTGAAAGAGCCGAAAAACAAAAGAACGAAAAGGACGAATCAAATGTAGGATTTTAATTTCTAACGACTAACGTTTGATTTTGTTTGGAGTTTTGTTTTGCAGGAATTACATCACTTTAAGACTCCAAGTCCTAAGTCATAGAGTATGTTCTAAGACTGGTTCAAATGTAATTTTGTATTTATTGGATCTTTCACGCAAAGAAAATCAATGTTTTGGTGATGACATTGAATTTCGAATTTTTTGGTTTAAGATGAGTGACTTGAGCGTTTTTATGTATTTTTGGGTTTTGTCACGAAATTGCCAAAGGGGGAGATTGTTACGGCATTTTGGTGTTGGCATATTTCGTGAGTCAAGTCAGTAAGTTGAGTCGGAGTCTTAAAGGGATCAAATTGTCAATCAGCAATCAAAGACTTAGAGAAGATTCAACAAGAGCTCAAGTTGACACTCAGTGTCTTGAGTCTTGAAGATTGAAGATGAAGAATTGTGGATCAGTTACATCAATCTCAAGAAGAAAGTATTCAAAAGTATCAGGTACGTTTAACTAAATAATTTTGGTGATCCGAATACTTTCTTATAGTGTAGAAACACTTGGAAGAATGTTTAATTGCATAAAAATCAAAAACTGGACATGGGACATGTTCAGGATCCGGATCAGATGATCCAATCCGGATCCCGAAGGGTATTTGTTCATGTGCAAATCCAATCCGGATCCAAGCCTATTCCGATCCGGATCCCGAACATTGGATGTTGCTGAAATTCATGAACGATCCGGATCGGGCCTTGCGATCCGGATCCCGAACCCTTGGATTTCTGGAATCGTCAATCTCGTTACGACGATCCGGATCGCAGTAATCCCGATCCGGATCGCCGTCCTGAAAATTTCCAGATAAGGTATGTTTTTGATTCTTATCTTCTTCCAATGGTTTCTAACCTATAAATAGACACTTAGAGTTTCTCAAGAACGGGGGCCAAATACCGAAAACACTCGTGAGCAACCCTAGAGGCTAGGTTTTTACCGTTCTACTTTTTAGCCTCTTTTAGGTCAATTCGATGGTTCTTTCAAGAACATATCTTTTGTCGAATTGATCTAATCTTTGCTTAGAGATTTTTCCCATGGATCTTCATTGATAATCTAAGCAAAGGATCACCATCGAAGCCAATATTCTTACCGGCTGAGTTTGCGTCATGGATTCGACGTGGCATCGTGGATTCGGTGTGCTAAAGGCGTTTCGTGGATTCGAAACGTGTGCTCGTGGATTCGAGTGGCGTTCGTGGATTCGAACGTGTGCAGTGGACGTGCAATCGGTGGAGCGCAAGGTCCGAAGAAGTTGAAGGAGGGGTTGAATCCGTGGAGACGGTAATCACCTTGTTATTCTTCTTTTCTTGGTGGATTGTTATTGCGTGGACGTCCAACCTGTCAGCGCAAGGTCCGAAGAAGCTGAAGGAGGGGTTGAGTCCGTGGAGTCGGTAATCACCTTGTTATTCTTCTATTCTTAGTAAATTGTTATTGCGTGTTGGTCCCGTGGTTTTTCTCCTGGATTGGAGTTTCCACGTAAATCTCGGTGTGTTGATTTTTATTTTCCGCATTGTTTTTTATTTTTGCACTGAGATTGGTTTTTATAATATTACACCTATTCACCCCCCTCTAGGTGTTTGATAGTACCTATTTAGATCCTGGTGGATCCTAAATAACTCTACAATTTTGAGGATTTCGGTACTCGTAGGATGTGATGACCTGGATCTCTGCAGAGCTATGGTAGAGTTATTGGTGACTTCGGGGGAGCCTGTACTATGTTTCGGGAAGTGGTTGTGCATGATTGGACACAAGTGTTGGACCTCGAGCCTTATTGGATCACGTGGGTGATCGGCTGACCCCGTCGGATGTTTAGAGGTGGTTTCGCGCGAAATGGTTATCAAATTTGTATTCAGCGCGGAAAAACGCTTGGAAATGGCTTTTTGTTTGCTCAATTCTGAGTCCGGATGTCCAAAAGCGGACTCCCGGAAGTTTTGGGCAATTGTGGTGCCTGCGGGAGCCTCCGGCAAATTTTAGAGGCGGATTTTGGTGAAACGGACATCGTTTTTAGAATCAGCGCGCAAAAACGGTCAAGTTGGACTATTTACTTGTCGTTTTTGAGCTTGCGGGTACTGTTCACGCCGGAACAGTGTTTCCGGCGATCGCCGGCGGCAACCGGCGGGGGCGGCGCGGCCTCGGGCAGGCGGCAGGCGGCGGCATGCGGCGCGGGCAGGCCGCGGGCAGGAGCGCAGGTGCGCGGGCAGGGGCGCGGTCCACCGCGGAGGTCGTGCACCAGGGCGGTGCCACGTGGCGTCTTGTGGTTGGTTGGTTTTGAAGGCGCGGTCCACGGAATTTGGGCCAGGGTGCACGGTAGACCGGGTGGACACGTGGCATGAGATGGTTGGTGCGGTGCTGTGCTCCCGGTCCACGCGACTGGTGGGGCAGTTGACCGGGGCAGGTGGCCGTACGGCGGGGCAGGTGGCCGTACGGCCCGGGTCAGCCGCGACGTGCGCGGTCCACGGCGCGACGTGCGTGGTGCACGGTTTGCCGGGACACGTGGCGCGTGGCCATTTGCGGGCGCTTGTGCTCCGGGTGCAGCGGGGCTCGGCAGTGTGGTTGGCTGGGCCGTGTGGTGGACCGGGCCGCACTGTGCGCGCCCGGAAATCATGGGCCGGGCCGCACTGTGTGCGCCCGAAACTTTTCGGGCGCCCGGAAAAAGGGACATGGCTGGTATTTCTTCAATTGTTCTTTTCAGCCTATATAAGCCTCCAACCCGAGCTCCACTCTTTCTTCTTTTTCTCCCAACCCATTCACCTTCAGCCCGAGCTCCCTCAAGCAAAGATTTTCATCTCTAAGTGCTTGATCTCCCTGCCAAGTTCTAGGATTTTAGGAGGCACGAATCCCGAGGTTCCCCATTTTACGGTGCGGCGCGACGTTGCTTTCTAGTGTTCTTCTTCGGCGCAGCGACAGTGTTTTAGCTTCCCTGGGCTACCCCGAGATCATTTTGCTGTGATTCTTGCACCGGCAGACTCCTAAGAGGTAGGACTTCATCTTTCGTTTTGGTCGCACTTTCCCGTTTCGAGGTTTTGGCACGGATTCCGAGGCAAACAGTGACCCCATTTTCTGTGTGGACTTCCTTGACAGCAGCGGGGTATTTTGGCCATATCTTTGCGCACGAGCGTCAGACGGAAACGAGCTTATACAACTTTTTCATCTACGGATCGCAAGGAACGCGCTCGTATTTTTATTGGATTTTTGTGAATTTTATTTCGAGGTGAAAATTACTGTTTTCTCAGTGAACAGTAATCTGTCCTTAATACAGATTTTTGTATGAGTGTGCCCCCTTGCCGAATTTTTATCTTGATGTACAGAACTCAGATTTGGGCGTGCAAGGTACCGTTTCGAAGCTATCGACGCAAGGATCGCCGTGATATTTTTATTGGAATTTTCTGGGCACTCTCTGCAGGTGATAATTTAACAGTTTAGAATTCGAGGTTGTATGTGGTTATAAGTGCTATAATTGGGAGCCTAAGTGTAATTAGTGAGCTTTGTATTGTACCAGGAGCATTGCGGATGTGCTAATATTGTGGGAGCAAGGATTTGAAGTTTTGGTTTTTTTCTAGCTGTACGGACTTGGACAGTTGCACTTCAGGTGGGTGGTCGTTGTTTACCTCTATTTTGACATGCTCACTAGGAATATTAGAGTAATTCCTTTATTTGGACTTGCATGCTTTAAAATAATATAATTGTGAGCCATCACATGAAAAGTACTATTGTGGATATCTGATAATGGTTGGGACTTAGAGATGTTGTATGGATAGAATTTTAGCACTCAACCTTGCATGTGGAATTTACTTTCATGATGGGATAATATGAAATGACTTGTAGGAGAGCACCACTTGAGGATCTGTTGTACATGCATAGGTGGATGATTTATGTGAGATTAATTTGGTGGATATAGCATGTTGGAACAGGATTATTGGGACACTTTCTTTTATCGCTCCTGAGAACTTATGCATGCTTGTTTGGTCACCTAGATAGGCCACCTTTTTCTGCTACACTATCATGCTGGAATTGACATAGGAGAAACCATGTTTGTTTTCTTTTCTCCTTCTTATTTAGACCTTTGAGTCTGGTTGCTCGGGTTCGAGCAGGGGTTTGGGATAGTGTAGCGAGGACCTGATGGTCGGTGATAGATTGTGATTGTGGGTATTGCGGCGATCGCGGATTTTGGGCGATCGACCGGATGTTCATTTGTGCATCAGATTGGGGGATCTGTGTTTCTTTTAGTGGAGGGTGTGTTCCACCGGGGCTTTACAGTTGTGATTTACTCCTGCTTTTGGTACTTATTTTACCGGCGCGGTTATTGCCCAGTAGTGCTTTCCTCGAGTGGGTCGCTCCCCTCGAGTTCCCCTCCGGAGGCCGGGGCCAGACTGTTATTGACGGATTCGCTATCACATCGGCGCGGCTTATTTGCCCGATGATGAGGGCGGCGGCAGGAGCTTTGCTATCACATCGGCGCGGCTTACTTGCCCGATGATGAGGGCGGTACAGATGGGTTAATCTGGGACGGGTGGTTATTGTTGGATATGGTTATTCCAGTTTAGGACTGCATTTTTAGAGGCATAGTAGTGGTAGTTTCATTTCTTCGGTAGTCATTATTTCTTACCACTCTTCTTTTCCTTTTCGCCTCTGGTAGACCTAGTGGGTGCGTCAGAGTTTGAGGTTTTACCCACTAGGGGAGGCTACTGGTTTACTAGTAGTTCTCACCCCCATTCTTCTTTCTCTTTTCTTCTCCTTTGTTTTGCAGAGCCTTCTGCGGGTGCTGCTGGGCTTACAGCGGCGGGTCGAGGAGAGAGGACGGCTGAGTAGCTAGACAGTGGACCCGACAGTGAGTTAGCTAGACTTGTACCTTTCATGTATCTTATCTCAGACTGTTGTACTTTTACTTTTGGGGTCTGGCTTCTGCCAGCTGTTTGTATTATAGTGGTGAGCTGGGAGAGACATCTGTATTTTATTTTACTGTTGTACCTTTTACTTCCAGCTTCTGTCTGAGATACAGTAGTTTTAGTTTAGCTCTGATTATTATTATGCTCTTTTATTGCTATTTCTTATTTGAGCAGGTTACCGACGCTTCGTGTATGTGGGAAATACCGCATGCACGGCGGATCTGTAGACGGGCCCGGGTTCCGGTTTACACCCGGGGCGTGACAGATTAAGTTGGTATCAGAGCTTAGGGATAGGTCAGTTGGGACTTAGGAAACCCTAGGCTTTTGGACAGACCCTAGGATGATAGGGCGTGAGTGGCGTGACATTTTGCGAAAGTCGGTGATTTTTATAGTTAACTCTTCCTGTGAGTGAAGAGGGATCGACATAGTCTATTTCTGTTGAACCATTATGTTGGCTGCAGACAACATAAGGTTACAGAAATAGGGGGATGTCTTTTGACTTTCGCCAGATTGGGTCGTGTGGGGTTTTGTTGCTGATGTTTGGTTTCTTGTGGCAGGATGCCTCCACGACGTCGGATTCCCACCCGGGGTGTCCCTTCGCCCCCTGTTGAGCCAGAGCAGCCTACACCCCCCGAGCTTACTGAGTTGAGGGCCTTGGTGGCCCAGTTGGCGGAGGGTCAGCGCCGCCAGGAGCAGAGGATTGAGCAGCTGCTTGCTCAGAGGGAGGCACCACCCCCAGCTGTTCCTGAGGTCCCTGTGCCTCTTGTTGCACCTTTTGTGCCGTCAGCGCCATCTTCGAGTAGCGGGGCTCCTGGAGCTATTCAGCCTTTGACTGCGGAGGAGGAGCGGGATTTTGCTGACAAACTCGCTGTGTTTGTCAAGCGGGGACCACCTAGATTCTCGGGGCGGGATGCTCAGCCCCGGGCTGTTGGGATTTGGCTTTCTGCGATGGAGAAGCTTTTTCGGGACTTCTTCATCGACCCGAAGTATCGAGTGCACATGGCGGTGCACTGTTTGGACGGAGATGCTGATTTTTGGTGGCAGCGAGTTGAGCCACTGGAGTTCCGGATCACTCGGCAGTTACCTTGGGAGGAGTTCAAACGGATGGTGTTGGACACCTATTTTTCTACCAGTGTGAAGAAGAAGTTGGAGGACGATTTGAAGAATCTGCAGCAGGGCGATCGACCGGCCCATGCCTATTTTCAGGAGTTCAGGGAGTTGCTGAACTGTGTTCCTTTCGTCGCCCGTGACGGTCCGCACCAGGTAGAGTTGTTTGAGGCAGGCCTTCGTCCAGAGACTTACACACTTGTGCATGCTCAGAGATTTCAGACCTTGGAGGCAGCCGCAGAGCATGCACAGTGGGTGGAGAGAGGTGATCAGGAGGTGGCTAGACGGAGGGCCGCGGTCGCGCAGAGTTCTGACAGGAAGCGACCAGCCCCAGAGGACGAGGGACAGGCTAGTTCATGGAGACCATCGCGGCCTCAGTCATCTAGCCGTGGGCGTGCGGAGTCGCGAGAGCCCAGTGGACCCCAGAGGTCATCGCGGCAGCAGCCGGAGTCTCAGCATCAGGCACAGAGACAGCATCAGTCGGGACAGCCACGGTTTCGCGACAGAGACAGGTGTATTTTCTGCGGGGGACCCCATTTGTCGCACACCTGTGATCAGAGGTGGGGTCGTTGTTATAAGTGTGGACAGCCAGGCCACATTCGAGCTTCGTGCCCCTTTTCAACTTCAGCGGCACCGTCATCAGCATCGGCCCCTTTTCCGCCTCAGCAGCAGTTGTCAGCTCAGCGGCTGTATTCTCCAGCGAGCGGTTCACCATCTTCCTACTCTGCGGATCATCGGTCGCCTGCTCAGAGCGGTCGGGTCTACGCCGCTCAGGTGGAGGACTTTGCAGCAACCGACCTTGTGGTGGCAGGTATTGTTTTGTTTTGTTTTGTTTTGTTTACTGGCTTTAGTCTTGCATTGTTTTGCACTTTAGCATCCTTGTCCTTTGTTGGGTGTGCATGTACTTCTTGCATGGGTTAGGGGTAGGACGGTTACCTTGTGTTCGGGAGGTTTATATTCCCGATCTTTGGCACGTAGGGGCGTGTGGTTGGTCCTGCCCGGTGCAGTTGAGTCTTCGTTAGTACCGGTGGACCTGATGGTCTTAACCTGGTGGCGGGACTTGGTTTGATTTTGTGCGTGAAGTGGATGTTTCGCAGTGGTTGAGTAGCCTTTTTGGCTGGTGTGGTTGAGGGACTTACATTGGATATCGCGGGAAGTAGAGAGGTACTTGGATCGAGCTAGTGTGCCGATGGACTTGTGGTTGGATTATCTGAGGCTGAGGAGGAGCGGATGCGTATACCGATGTGGACTACTTGGTAGCTCGAGCGGTTAGTCTAGCTGTACTTGGTTGAGGTAGTACGGATTCTTGGAGTGCTCACCTTTATTTTTGTTCTTGTTAGAGACCCGAGGATTGTATCGTGTCCCTGGAGGAGGTATTTGACAGCTTTGGGAGCTTGAGTGGCGGATGTTCGGATAATTACCCCCTCTATTTGGTTGAGTTTTCGTGTTGAGGAACGACTTTAGTTTCGAGGACGAAACTTTCTTTTAGTGGGGGAGGATATGATGACCTGGATCTCTGCAGAGCTATGGTAGAGTTATTGGTGACTTCGGGGGAGCCTGTACTATGTTTCGGGAAGTGGTTGTGCATGATTGGACACAAGTGTTGGACCTCGAGCCTTATTGGATCACGTGGGTGATCGGCTGACCCCGTCGGATGTTTAGAGGTGGTTTCGCGCGAAATGGTTATCAAATTTGGATTCAGCGCGGAAAAACGCTTGGAAATGGCTTTTTGTTTGCTCAATTCTGAGTCCGGATGTCCAAAAGCGGACTCCCGGAAGTTTTGGGCAATTGTGGTGCCTGCGGGAGCCTCCGGCAAATTTTAGAGGCGGATTTTGGTGAAACGGACATCGTTTTTGGAATCAGCGCGCGAAAACGGTCAAGTTGGACTATTTACTTGTCGTTTTTGAGCTTGCGGGTACTGTTCACGCCGGAACAGTGTTTCCGGCGATCGCCGGCGGCAACCGGCGGGGGCGGCGCGGCCTCGGGCAGGCGGCAGGCGGCGGCATGCGGCGCGGGCAGGCCGCGGGCAGGAGCGCAGGTGCGCGGGCAGGGGCGCGGTCCACCGCGGAGGTCGTGCACCAGGGCGGTGCCACGTGGCGTCTTGTGGTTGGTTGGTTTTGAAGGCGCGGTCCACGGAATTTGGGCCAGGGTGCACGGTAGACCGGGTGGACACGTGGCATGAGATGGTTGGTGCGGTGCTGTGCTCCCGATCCACGCGACTGGTGGGGCAGTTGACCGGGGCAGGTGTCCGTACGGCGGGGCAGGTGGCCGTACGGCCCGGGTCAGCCGCGACGTGCGCGGTCCACGGCGCGACGTGCGTGGTGCACGGTTTGCCGGGACACGTGGCGCGTGGCCATTTGCGGGCGCTTGTGCTCCGGGTGCAGCGGGGCTCGGCAGTGTGGTTGGCTGGGCCGTGTGGTGGACCGGGCCGCACTATGCGCGCCCGGAAATCATGGGCCGGGCCGCACTGTGTGCGCCCGAAACTTTTCGGGCGCCCGGAAAAAGGGACATGGCTGGTATTTCTTCAATTGTTCTTTTCAGCCTATATAAGCCTCCAACCCGAGCTCCACTCTTTCTTCTTTTTCTCCCAACCCATTCACCTTCAGCCCGAGCTCCCTTAAGCAAAGATTTTCATCTCTAAGTGCTTGATCTCCCTGCCAAGTTCTAGGATTTTAGGAGGCACGAATCCCGAGGTTCCCCATTTTACGGTGCGGCGCGACGTTGCTTTCTAGTGTTCTTCTTCGACGCAGCGACAGTGTTTTAGCTTCCCTGGGCACTACAAGAAAATAGATCTTTTGTGGCCAATATTTTGTGGCCAATTAATGAACCCTACTATATTAACATTTTTTGTGGCTATTTCCAACGTTTCCTCACTATTAATCTTAACTCAAATTTTCATATACATACCGTAGGAATTTAGTAATGAGCGCCGCTAATTCGATGCAGTATTTGCGGCCATCGCTAGATTTTGGCCACAATAATAGTAAGAAATAATTGTGACAAATATTATCGCCACATATTACTTTTCAATTCACCATTTGTCACCATCGATAACGTTGGGCCACTAAAATAATAATAATTAACTGTGGCGAATTTGTATGGCCACACATTTATGCACTATTTGTGGCCAACAATAAATTTTGGCCACAATAACAATAAGTAATTATTGTGGCAATTTTTATCGCCACATATTTACTTTTCAATTCACCATTTGTTACCATCGATAACGTTGGGCCACTGAAATAATAATAATTAACTGTGGCGAATTTGTATGGCCACACATTTATTAAGATTTTCGTGGCTATTTTCAACTTGTCTTCACTATTAATCTTAATCAGAATTTTCGTATACCTACGGTAGGGGTGTTTTAATGATCGTCACTAATTCGATGCGCTATTTGTGGCCAACAATAAATTTTGGCCACAATAACAATAAGTAATTATTGTGGCAAATTTTATCGCCACATATTTACTTTTCAATTCACCATTTGTTACCATCGATAACGTTGGGCCACTGAAATAATAATAATTAACTGTGGCGAATTTGTATGGCCACACAGTTATTAAGATTTTCGTGGCTATTTTCAACTTGTCTTCACTATTAATCTTAATCAGAATTTTCGTATACCTACGGTAGGGGTGTTTTAATAATCGTCACTAATTCGATGCACTATTTGCGGCCAAGAATAAATTTTGGCCACAATAACAATATGTAATTATTGTGGCAAATTTTATCGCCACACATATTCAATTCATTATTGGTAACGTCGATAAAATTTGGCCACTTAATGTAAGACTCGTAAAAATTAAATGCAAAAGAAACCTAAGTGTTTGTGTATCGGTGTGCAAATTGCAGTTTTCGGAACACGGTCCCCCGACTTACAAATCCGAGTTTGATCTCGATAATCTGGAATCACCAGTGCGACCGTCTCATCGAATTGATAAAAAATGGTATAAACCAATTTTCGATCGGACGGTCGCACTGGTGTCTCGAAATCAACGAAGAGTGAAGTGGGGCCCACAACTTAAGTTGTGAATAGTAACTGTAATAGTCAGATTTTTCTATTTTTAAATAAATAGAAAGAAAAGTGAAATTCAGTCTTGGTTCGGGTTTAAAAAATCTAAAATGACCTGATTGGTCAAACGCCGGTGTGCAACTTGCACAATTTACGAAGCAAAAAGGCTATTTTTCAATCCGGACATGATCTTGAAAATCCGAGATCACCCTTGCGATCGTCTCGTCGAACTGAGCGAGATTCATATTCAGCAAATTTCGATCTGACGGTCGGATCTTACAGAAATTAGCGAAGAAGCGGACGAATATCGCGACTAATGTAACAGTACTGGCCTGTGCAAAGTACTTTAAGTGAGTTACTGTAGATAAACAGTAACCGCTAAACTCGGGACTCCCTCGATTGCAACGTTGGCTAATTTACTGTTCGGACTTCGAACATAGCAATCCAAATAGTCGTTTTGATCGGTTTCATCGATCTGAACGCAATGGCGCTGACGGAATTTCCGTTTGACGATTCTAGAGTCTCGAAAAGCGTGATAAACTGTATTTTTGTACAGTAATCATGGAACGAGGTTTTATCCGGGCGTCGCGTCAAGAAACGAAAACCACTACCTAATAGATTTCATCGAGCCGGACGTCGTGGCGAAGTCCGTTTTTCGATTTGACGACTCAAATGCCTCGAAAAGCGTGAAAATTGTGAAAAATAGTATATTTTACACAGAGACCCCTATATTTTATGCTCCGAAATCCGTGCTGCTTTAGGGAGAAGGACCTAAGTGTGAAATAGAGTTGCTGTGAAGGACTTGGGTTAAAATATCAAGTGTGGATGGGGTACTTAGCATTTTGTTACAAAATTTTATATACATGTACTATTAATTAGCTTTGCTTCGACAACCCTAATCCCTAAAGCCCTAGACACCAGCCGCTTGCTGTGACCCTGGCCTTCATCTCCCTCTGAGTGTTCCTCGACGGTTACTTCGCCAGCCGCCGCCTTCCCTCGCCGGAGATGACAAAGAAGCAAAGGAATGCTTAATCTCGGGTTAGGCTGGAGTGAAGAGGCTAGGTTTGCACCAAAACTACTCTGAAGGCATCTCTGTGCCTTGGAGACCCGAGCCGAGGAGCGCCGGTACCTAGCTCCGCCGCGCGCCGCCGGCGGGGATTTCATCTTCTTCCTCTTTGCCGACGAGGTAAGCCTCTCTCCTCCTTGGGTTTTCTTGTGACTTGAACCCATGCAAGCATTTTCTGACATTGAGAGGGCCATACCTGTGAAGCCTCGGGCCCTCTCGTGCTCCGGTTAACCGGCGGGATAAACCAAGTCGCCGGAAACCAAATTCCGGCCAGATCTGAGCGGGGAGCTCATCCAACCGTTGGAAACGAGATCGGCCACGTTGGGAAGGATTATATGGTCGAATGCAACCCCTCCACAAAATTTTAGGACCATCGGACGAGAATCGGCGCCGTTCGTTGATGCCCTAGATCCGGTCATCTTCCTCCTTGGCCGAACTTCACCGGCCGGCGCCGCCGCTGCCCGACACCTCCGGGCATACCCCTGGCAAGCTTCACAGCACCAAGAGGGACCATTATATCCAAGTTGGAGGGCCTCCCGTGCTTCGGGTCGAAATCCGCCATTAAAGCGCCTCGAGCTTGGCCGAGCTTCGCCGCCGCACGCCGCCGGCGCTTTCCGCCGACGACCAGTGACCCAGGTATGTTCACTTGAGTCGTGGGAAGCTTCCTATCATGTTGCATGGGAGTTTGAACGTGTGACTTCTCCTCTCTGTAGTTGCACCTTGGAACAACCCGAGGTTGAGCTCCGGCCGCCGCCGACGCCTCTGGGCTCCGGCCATCCACCCAGGTAAGTTGTTTGGACCATAAGCATTATTTCCATCAATTTATTTTGAGACAAGAGCTGCTGGAAGAAAAGATCTTCCAACTTGTGTTTTGGTGGGTTTTTTATGGTGTTTCTCGGCCGCCGCCGCCTCCGGCCACCGGCGCCGGGGCTAGCCTTGTCCAGATCTCTTCTGGGACATTCATCTAACCAGTGCTCCACTTTACAGGTGTTTGGCACTAGGTGTTAACCCAATTGCCTCAACCCGAGCCTTTGTGCTTTGAGTGGTGTTGCTCCGGCCAACTCTCCGGCCACTTTCCGGCAAGACTCAGGTGAGCACAGTCTTTCTCAGTCCCCTTTATGCATGATGCTCACAGTAGATCTCAAGTTTATCAAGTGTATCATTAATTGTAGCAACAAGTCTTTTTGGACCTTAAGAGTTAAATGGCCAACTTTGTATTTGGGCCCTGTTCTGGCCCAAGCCTGTGAGCATGAGCTTCGTCTCGTTGTAGCAGACGCGCTGAAATTTACGGCGCAGTCTTTGGCCTCCTGGATTTAGAGAACGAGTCAAAACCAATTTAAAACGAAGTTATTTATGCGATTTAGTGAATATTATAGGTCATGTTGCAAATGTAACTTCATGGCTGTCTTCGGACAGTGTGTACGCACCCTCCAATCATTTCGTTAGAGATCCCTAGGCTTTCGTTGAGCGGAAAACGGATATCGTTCCGTAAATCGGCAAAATCGTTAGTTTACGGTTTCTGGCGCGTGTTTCGCGTACCACGGAGTAAAAGAACAGTTATTGGACATTTAACGAGTCTCTTTGGCGTACCATGAAAGTCTCTATTGACCCTCTAGATCATAATGCTCATACTAATTACTGCTGAGAATGAGTAGATAGATTAGTCTTGCAATATAACCTAGTGTGGACTTAGTTTTTATGGATCTTACTGTATTCTCGGGCTTCGTACCACCTTCTAACAGCGAGCACGGATTCGCTTACGTCGACTGGTATCGACTGGTGTTTACGGTATAAGTTAAAACCTCTCGGATTGAGAGAACGAGTCGAAACAAGGGTTATTTCGGTATATTTATGCAAATTTATAAAACTCTAAGGACTAAATTGCAAATATATCTTCATGGGTGAAAGTTTTAAGTTTGATTTGAAATATAGTATTTTCAAAAAATTCAAATTAGAAATTGATTGCATTACGACAAATAATTGATACCTGATTGTACAATTATAACTTGAGTTCTTTTTTGAATCAAATAATTATAAAACTTGAGTTCAAATTTAAATCAAATAAAACAAACAGTAATTCAAATTAGAAATTTATTGTATTACCACAAATAATTTATAATTGATTGTACAATTAAAATAAATGGTAATTTCGAAGTCACATCTAATAATATCTAAATATACTGCAGATATATAAATATTAAGATGGATAAGACTTGGATGGATATGGCTAATAGGCAAGATTCGAAATACATAACAGGAGTGAATAGTTTTCTTGACTTTGCATTTGCACATGCGGCGAGAGGAGATAAAGTTCGGTGCCCTTGTTATAAATGTGTCAATGGTGCTTTTCAAACTCGAGATGTTGTATTTGGGCATCTTATCTTGCATGGGATATTAAAGGATTACAAATGGTGGTCGTGCCATGGGGAAGAACACCCAGATCAGAGTAGCGAAAGCACCGATAATGATAACAGAGATAGTGAAGAGGAGAGTAGTGATGAGATGCATGAACTTTTACAAGATTTGAATCCATCTGAAAATATAAATGACTCTGTGCATTTGAACTTGGAGGAACCAAATGAGTCTGCAAAAAGATTTTACCAATTATTAGAGGATGCAAAACAAGAATTATATCCTGGATGTAAAGAGTTCTCTAAGTTGGAGTATATTGTAAATTTATTACAACTTAAATGCCTTCATGGTTGGAGCGATAAATCATTTACTGCGCTACTCCAATTGAAGAAAAGGGCACTTCCTTCTGGTGAAACACTTCCGAAAAATTATTATGAAGCAAAAAAGTATATTCGGGATCTAGGTTTGGATTATATTAAAATTGATGCATGTAAAAATGATTGTATTCTTTATTGGAAAGAATATGAAAAATATGAAAGTTGTCCAGTATGCCAAACTTCTAGGTGGAAATATGGTGCTGATGATCAAAATAATACTCATGGTCGTAAAATGAAGAGTGGAAAACAGATTTCTGAAAAAACTTTGCGTTATTTTCCTCTCATACCAAGATTACAAAGATTGTATATGTCATCCAAGACAGCTTCTCAAATGCGATGGCATAAAGAAAAACGACATGATGATGGGATTTTAAGGCATCCAGCAGATTCCTTGGTATGGAAGTCGTTTGATGAATTGCATCCTTCCTTTGCTTCTGATCCACGTAATGTTCGGTTAGGATTAGCAAGTGATGGCTTTAATCCTTTCGGATTGATGAGTACTTCATATAGTATATGGCCAGTTATTTTAGTTGTATACAATTTACCGCCATGGATGTGTATGAAAAGCTCTTATTTCATAATGTCTATGCTGATTCCGGGTCCACGAGCGCCAGGGAATGATATTGATGTCTATTTACAACCCTTAATAGATGAATTAAATAATTTATGGAATGTGGGAATTGAAACTTATGATGCATTTAGTAAATCTAATTTCCAGCTCCATGCTTCATTATTGTGGACTATAAATGATTTTCCAGCATATGCCAATTTATCTGGTTGGAGTACTAAAGGAGCACTGGCTTGTCCAAATTGCAATAAAAATACATGCTTTCTTCGATTAAAGTATGGACGGAAGATGTGTTATATGGGACATCGGCGTTTTTTGAAACCCGATCATAAATGGCGAAAAGATAAAAAGGCATTTGATGGAACGATAGAAAATCGACAAGCTCCAAAACAAAAATTGGATAGTGATGAAATACTTGAACAGTTAAGCGAGGTTACAAATGTGAGATTTGGCAAGTTCAGAGATAAAAGAAAGCGGAGTGAGCCTACCTTAATTTACAATTGGAAAAAGAAAAGTATATTTTTTCAATTGCCTTATTGGAGAACACTTCTACTGCATCATAATCTTGATGTGATGCACATTGAGAAGAATATTCATGACAATGTTGTGGGTACACTATTTGGTATTGATGGAAAAACAAAAGATACTTTAAACGCTCGACTTGACCTTAAAGAAATGGGAGTGCGATCTGAGTTACATCCTATAAATAATGGTGATAATTATGTTATTCCTCAAGCATGTTACACTTTAACTTTAAAAGAAAGACGAGATATTTGTGATTTTCTACTTAACTTGAAAGTGCCAGATGGATATTCGTCCAATATCTCTCGATGCGTCAATAAAAAAGAAGGAAAGTTATCTGGAATGAAAACTCATGATTGTCATGTTTTTCTTCACGATCATCTAGCACCAGCTTTTCGCGGTATTTTACGGAAAGAGGTATACGAACCACTAGTGGAACTAAGTGTATTCTTTAAAGAGCTATGTTCGAAGACTTTACAGTTGGATACATTAGAAAGATTGGAGGAAAATATTATAATTACACTTTGCAAATTGGAAAGGATCTTTCCACCTGCATTTTTTGATATTATGCTACACTTGCCTATTCACCTCCCATACGAAGCAAAATTGGCTGGTCCTGTGCATTATCGCTGGATGTATCCATTTGAAAGGTAATATGTGTTATTTATTTTATAGTTTATAAATTTTTACTATTAATACTATCAGAAATAGAATAATTTAAGATTATTTTGTGATAGGTTTTTGCGCAAGTTGAAGTCGTATGTGCGTAATAAAGCACATCCAGAAGGATCTATTGCCGAAGGCTACATTGCAGAGGAATGTTTAAACTTTTGTTCTAAATATTTGAATAGAGTTGAGACAAAATTCAATCGACCTGAGAGAAACTTTGAGGGTTATGAAGATCATACCTCAAAGTTATCCATTTTTCGACGAAATGGAAGGCCACTTAATAATGGCAAGGGAATTTTCAAGAAACTAACTCAGGAAGAATGGAATCGTGCTCAACTTTATGTCCTAAAAAATTGTGATGAAGTTCAATCTTTCCTTGAGTAAGATTAATCACAAATAATTAATTTGAGTATTTTTTTAATTTGTTAGTTATTTATCTAAACTACTAATTATATTTCTTTGCTAATTCACATAGAGAACATCGGATAGAATTGGAAAAGGAGGATTCTATTAATGTGACAAAACGACAGGATGCAACATTTGTTAAATGGTTTAAACAACGAGTAAGTGAATGTACTATAATTATATACTGAGTAATTCTTTTTTATTAATAATTATTTAATTTTTCTATATATTTGTCTCGTAACAGGTAACACACTTATATCATGAAAGTACTGAAAACGTGAGTGTCGAACTTTTAAATTTAGCTTGTGGACCAAATAAAATGGTGAATCACTATACGGGCTACATAGTCAATGGCTATAGGTTTCACACTCATAAGCGTGAGAATAGACGCCAAACTCAAAGTAGCGGTGTTGTCGTCAAAGGTGATGAGCAATCGGAGAATAGAGAATATTATGGAGTTTTACAGGATATTATTGAATTGGATTATGACGGAGGAAATAAAATAATAATGTTTAAGTGTGACTGGTGGGACACTTATAATGAGGGTAGAGGTTTTAAGAAGGAAGCCAATGGAATCACCCTTATTAATTTTACTCGACACTTGGCCGTCAACGAGCCTTATGCCTTAGCATGTCAAGTGGAGCAAGTTTATTACGTAGCAGATAATAAAAATTCTGATTGGCGGTTGGTTATCAAGACAACACCTCGAAACTTCTATAATTTTCCTATCACTGATGAAGAGTCAATTGATGATGAAGAACTTATTTTGGAACAAGTTGATATGGAAAGGAATATAACTTCTAATTCATTACCAGAATATATTGCTAGTAATGATGATGTCATTTCTTCTTTGAGGAGAAATGATGTTGATAGCATTATTATCAATAAAGATCATCAATTGTTCGAAGAAATAGAACAAATTGCACAAGATGAAACTTTAGTTGGTGAAGACGTAGAGGGGGATGAACAAATGGAAGATGCCGAAGATGAATAGGATTGCACGATTAATTGGTATGATATTGTCTACGGTAAGTTGTCTTGTATACTTTCTTTTATTATATGTTCTCCTTTTTATAATTCTTTCTATAAAAAATATTTCTATCCTCTATAAACTTCAATTATATTTTTTGTTCTCTTAATCTACAATTGTTATTTTTCTAATGATTTTTTTTACAGATAAAATGTCGAGCAGAGCAAGACAAGGAAATAGTAGGAGTCGGGCTGTATCTCAACAGGCCAATCCATCACCATCAAATGAAGAGTCTGGGGAGCATCACCCACGAATGGAATCTAATATACCACAACCTCGAGCAGATCATCTATCAACAGATTCACACAATGCAATCAATGGGAGTAGTGCTGGTATTACTAATTACTTAAAGCATAGTTTCTTTCTAAAACTTATTTACGTTAATCTTTTCAATTCCATACAAATTATTTATTTTTTGAAAATATAGCTAATATTCATATTTGTTATTTTGTAAAATAGCGAATTTTATTGTTTTATGTCAGCTTCGTGTACTAATAGAAAGAGAACACGTGGAAAGACTATGGGTATAAAGTGGGCCAAAATAAGAAAATCAACTGAGACGACCAAACCACCGTTAAAGATTCCATCAGACTTACGACGAGTAGTTGGTGAAAATGCCCAACAATTCATCACGGAGACATCTCAAATAGTCAAACAACATGCGCCATTGAATGTTGATAAGTGGAGTAAAATTCCTACTTATACAATTGATAAGATGGTTCAACTTGTTCATGTAAGTATTGATTAGGATTTTCTCTTTTTACTTTGTTTTAAATAAAATCTTTTATAGTTACTATATTTCTAATTATTTGTTTATTTGTTTTTGTTCTTTTTATATTTATACTACTATTTTAAAGGAAAAATTTGCCCTTCCGGACGAGGTTCATGTTCTTGGTGTTATTGTGCAACAACTTCGTAATCATTTCAATGCATGGCGTCATCGTTTGTATAAATTTTATTACAAAAAGTATAAGACTGATGAACAAAGGCGAGCGCATTGTCCGGAGGAAATTGATCAAGAGGATTGGAATTGGCTTATTAACTATTGGAACGATCCAAAGTTTAAGGTAACAAAGAATTTTATAGTTCTAAATATATTTTATTTTTTTTATTTTATATATATATGATTTACTAACTATTTTCTCAAATTAATAGCGTATTAGTGAGGCAAACCATGCAAACAGAAGCAAACAAACTATGGTTGCGCGTGTGGGTACAATGTCGATTGCTAGGACTATACATAATATGGTAATTTCTTCTTTCTATCTAATAGCCTATTAATTTTACATTCGAGATAATTTTTAATTCTTATTTTTAAAGTGTAATTATTATCTAAAATAGTTTCTATGTGCGTTAACAGAGGAACCCTGTAGAAAACTTTACATCGGAGCAAATGATAGAGCGAGAGGAAAAGCCCGAATATATGAGGCTGTGGGAAAAGGTGAGGAGGAAGAGAGATGGCAGTTGGGTTGATAAAGATGCTGAAGATGCATATGAGCGGATGAAAGAACTTCATGATGATCAATTAAAAAATTATGGAAAAAACACTCTGTCCACGGAACAAGCATATACATTAGCACTTGGTCATCGATCTAGCTATATTCGTGGTATGGGCCGAGGTCCTACTCCTATTGAAAGTGGTGGTTCTAGAGGACAAAGGATTCGTGCGCAAGTACGAGCAGAGATGGAAAAAGAAATGTCAACACGAATTCAAATTGAGGTGGAGGAGCGGATGAGCCAACGGGATAGAGACGCCGAGGCACGAATTACTGAAATGGGTGAGCGGATGAGCCAAAAGGAGAAAGAAGCTGAGGCACGAATTGCTGAAATGCAAGCACAGATGCGTGACGAGATGAATTCTCAAATGCGTAATATGATGGAACAACTTTCACAGATGGGATTGCCTGTTCCTATTCAGCCAACATCGACAAGAAAGGTAAGTTGGAGTATAAATTAGCAATATATTTCACTTTTTTGATAAAATAAATAGATAATATATATGCATAATTCTTATCATTATTCTTTTTTATTCTACAGGACTAAACCTTGCAAGCTCAAGATTTCCGAGTTGGATCATCTCAAGAATTTCATTTCACTTTTAGCCTAGAATTTTTATTATCTTTATTCTAATGTAAACGATTAACTGTTAACTTATTTTGATTATGTCAGTTGAACATATATTTGATTTCTGTATTTTGTTGAACATATCTTGATTATTGTGATTGATATTATGTTTAAATCCTGATTGAGTAGTATTCAACTATTATTGTGCAGCAATAATGTGTAAAATTTATTTTTTTTTATTTAAATTAGTACTACAATTTTTTGTGGCTAAATAATAAATAGCCATAATATATGTAATTTGAAAACTTCACTGGAACAATATTTGTGGCCGACTACTTAATTTCGCCACTATATTTATACTATATTTTGTGGGCAACATTATATTTGGCCATAAAATGTGTGGCATTATGTGCGGCCATCAAATAAATTTGTCACAATATTTTCAACATTATTTGTGGCCGACTACTTAATTTCGCCACTATATTTATACTATATTTTGTGGGCAATATTATATTTGGCCATAAAATGTGTGGCATTATGTGTGGCCATCAAATAAATTTGTCACAATACTTTCAATATTATTTGTGGCCGATTACTTAATTTCGCCACTATATTTACACCACGTATTGTAGCCAATGTAATATTTGGCCACAAATTATATGATGTCTTTTGTGGCCAAAAGTAATTTTGGCCACAAAATATTAGAATATTAATTATTATTTTAATCACTATCTGTAGCCATATGGTAACTTTTTGTAGAGGAACCCTGTAAGATTTTTGTGACGAATTCTATCGCCACAAATTCATAATACTTTTTGTGTCCAAAAGTAAATTTTGGCCACAAAATGTTAGAATATTAATTATTATTTTAATCACTATCAGTAGCCATATGGTAACTTTTTGTAGAGGAGGTTAGAAGTTTTGTGACGAATACTATCGCCGCAAATTATTAATACTTTTTGTGGCGAATTATTATTTTGGCCACAATAACCTTTTGTAACACTCCTACTGTGGCGACGTTGTGGCGAAGCTAATTTGGCCACAATAGATATTTTGTGACCAATTTGTCATTTATTGTGGCCATTAGTTTCGCCACAATTTGTAAATTTTCTTGTAGAGTTATATTAAAATGAGAATATTTTGTTATATTTTGTAATCTTACAAAAGTCATCCAAACTATTTTTCTGAAAAAAAAATAGGGCGCCTGATTTTAACATATATCCTATTTTTACAAGATTTTCAAATAAAACTTTTTTTTTAATATTATTTTGATTTTAAATTTATTATAATTTAATCTTAATAGATATTTATTGACTTACAGGAATTAACAGAATTCATCGTATACAGTATACAGTTCTACATTCCATATAAGATACCTATTATAAAATAATAATAATAATAATAATATAAGACTATCTCACAGATTTATCTTCCCAATGAATGCATAGTATATTTAGTCATTGTTTAATTTGTGTTAATTAACAATTAAGTTTACAGATCTGAGAGCTCAAACAGTAGAGAAGGCTTTTTGGGCCATAGCTGATCTTGAGGTGATTTGTTCACACTCTAAAAGCTTTTCTTAGTGTTGGTGTGCGTGTCGATCTTAGTTGGTGACTCTTACCTGTTACTTTCATAGCATCTTTTCTCTACTTTTGATATGGGCAAAATTACACTTTCGATTCGGCTGGCGGACAAACCACTGCTAGGCTCGGGCGCGATCTGGTTTGTCCGTCTTGTGATGTTTCTCGAAATGCAGACTGAATCTGATTTTGTCTCGGACACGGATCGTTTCCTCTACTCGAAATGCAGACTGAATCTGATTTTGTCTCGGACACTGATCGGAGAGGAAACGATTCAATTAGGTTCAACCCTCGAAAGATGGTCTTGAGCCTTTCAAATGCTAGCCGAATCCAGAAGTTTTCAGCCTCTTCAAGTTACGGTCGTTGATCAGGCAGAAACTAAGTTAAATAGAACCGCTATGCACGAGTGATATCCAAAGCAGTGTTTTGGCCTAAAGATGTGCCTTGATGCTTTAAAAACTAGCCACTATCCTCACAAGCAAAAGATCTCTACATTACAGTTACTCCTAAGACTTCGTTTGATTTCAAAATTAATAAAAAATAATAAAAATTATTTATATTATTCCGCCAAACGATGTAAGAAAATGATAAAAATTATTCCGATCAATCAAAATTTTCTAAATAATTTTAGAATAACCGGGAAATAATTGTTCCAACTTATTAGAGGAATAAGACTATTCTCATGCAATAGTTTGCTTATTAAAAATAATTAAAGTAATATAAAAGTATGACTATATTATATATATAATTTTATAATATTTTAAAATACCTTATAATAATAATAATAATAATAATAATAATAATAATAATTATTATTATTATTATTATTATTTTATAATTATTATTATAAAATTATTATTATTATTAGCCATGGTACTATTATTATATTATATAATATCATATTATTTTTATTACTTTTATAAATTTATTTATAGTATGTATTATCCTAAAATATACCATATAATATAAAATAAAATATTATATATTATATAAGGTAATAAATATATTAAATATATAATGTTCCAAAATATATTGTTTTTAATTATTTATATGTAATATTTTTGAAGTATTTTTATATATTATTATTGAAGTGTGTTATATAATAATATTGAAATATTTTATATAATAGTATTATATAGAATATTTTATTTATTTTATATTTAAAAATATATTATTTTTATATGTATTATTATACATATATTAAATATTATATATATAAAAGATATAGATAAGGACAATTTTGATATTAAAAAAAAAAATAAATAATCTTTTGTACTATTCTTCATTATTCTTAATAAAATTACCCAATAAAATTTTGATTATTCCAAAAAATAACAAAATATCAAGCAAAACACAATTTTTTTTTTATACCACTATATCTGTAAAGTACCGAATTTTCGGCACATAAATAAATATAAATAAAAATGATATGAAATACCATTTTTATGAAAATTGGGGAAGTAAAGAATATTTGAAAGCGAGTTGGGCCCAAATCGGGATTAAAATGAGAGTTCTGGAATTTTATTCGAAAAAGGGGGCCCAGATTTTTAGTGGAAAATTCACAATGTCGAAAAATTTCGAGAAAATTACGGGAGCCCCGTAAATATGTTTTAAGGCCACAGAAAAAGTTTCGCGTTGATCGGAAGCCGGATAGTGAGAACGGGCTCCGCCAACAGTGTTGAAAAATTCTGAGAAAATTATGGGAGCTTCGTAATTATGTTTTAAGGCCACAGTAAAAATTTTGTGTTGATCGGATACCCGGATTATGAGAACGGGGTCCGCCAATGAATCTGAATACAGGGAGGCTTTTGGGGACCCAGAAATGGCCCAAAGTGAAAATTTAAATTTTTCTGTGGTAAATTAAGCTAAAACGAACCTGCTTGTCAAATTTGGACGGAAACGGACGAGAAACGAACAGAAAACAAGATAAAAACGGATAAAACATGGTCGCGCGTTGGGCGCCATGTGGCCGCGCCTACTGGCTGCTGCGGGTCGCAGGCCCGCGTGGGGGCGCGCGCCCATGTGGCGCGCGGGTGCAGGAGGCGCGGCTGGAGGCAGATTTGAATTTCAAATTCAAATTATACCGCCACATGGCAGTTTTCGATTGGGGGGCTCCGTGGACCGGGTCTACGGAACCTCTTCTTCTTCTCTTCTTCTTCTTTCTTCCTTCTCCCCGCGCAGCATTCTCTTTTCTCATTTTCTTCTCCACCCGAGCACTAGAGAGAGAGAGAGAGAGAGAGAGAGAGAGGGGAAGGAAATCTCGTGGGTTGGAGCGGCACGTCGGCGACCTCGTGAAGCGCGCGAAGTGCTCCAAAAATCAGATGGGCGGCGCGGTGCTGTCGAGGTAAGTCCCGCGTATTATTTTGCGGTATTTTTGGCACAGTTTTGAATTTTTCTTTTGGATTTTGGATTTGACTCCATGCCCACGTGCGTGTTAGGGACCGTGTATACTGTGCCGTTTTACTGCGCGGACTGTCGGAGGCATTTTGGTGCGCCTCGTTTTGCGTGCAAGCCTGTGTGAAAAATGCACCGTTTTGCGTGCGGATTCGGCAAAAATGCGCAGTTTTGGGCGCAAACTCGAAAAACGTGCACCGTTTTGCGTGCAACGTTGAAAAAGAAAAGTGCACCGTTTTGCGTGCAGATTATTTTGTCGCGCACCGTTTTACGTGCAGTTTATAATATTATACATCGTTTTTCGTGCAGGGATAGAAAAATATGTACCGTTTTGCGTGCAACCTTATAGTTAAGCGTGCATCGTTTTGCGTGCAGATCATTTTGTCGCGCACCGTTTTACGTGCAGTTTATAATATTATACATCGTTTTTCGTGCAGGGATAGAAAAATATGCACCGTTTTGCATGCAATCCTACAATAGAGCGTGCACCATTTTGCGTGCAAATTTGAGGTACGTGCATCGTTTTGCGTGCCGACTGCGTTATCGCGTATCGTTTTGCGTGCAGTTTATAATATTATACATCATTTTTCGTGCAGGGATAGAAAAATATGCACCGTTTTGTGTGCAATCTTACAGTTAAGCGTGCAGCGTTTTGCGTGCAGATCATTTTGTCGCGCACCGTTTTGCGTGCAGTTTATAATATTATACATCATTTTTCGTGCAGGGATAGAAAAATATGCACCGTTTTGCGTGCAACCTTACAGTTAAGCGTGCACCGTTTTGCGTGCAGATTATTTTGTCGCGCATCGTTTTGCGTGCAGTTTATAATATTATACATCATTTTTCGTGCAGGGATAGAAAAATGTGCACCGTTTTGCGTGCAACCCTACAGTTAAGCATGCACCGTTTTGCGTGCAAATTTGAGGTACGTGCACCGTTTTGCGCGCAGGTTGAATTAACGTGCACTGTTTTGCGTGCAGGTTGAAATGGCGCGCACCGTTTTGCGTGCGAGTTTTTAATAATGTGCACCGTTTTGCGTGCAGATAAGGAGAACGTGCATCGTTTCGCGTGCAGACTCGAGGGAGGTGCATCGTTTTGCGTGTGTAAGCTCGAGGGAACAAGTGGAATCGCGCGGAGACCAATTGCAAGTGTCTACAAGCAATTGGGAACACCACAAGGTGGGGGATTCTGCCGAAATTGGGTGACCTCTCCCCTTGCTCCTTTGCTTTTTGATCTAGAAGCATGATAGTAGCCTGTTAGAGGCGTTAGGTAATTATGATTAAGATTGCATGTTTAGAGGAATACAGATGAAAAGTGCAACTGTTGGTTGCCAAAGACAGATGATATATGTGCATGTGTAGAGAAATTTAGAGAAAAAGTGATATTTATGATTTATCCAAATAGGGGATAAACTAGTATGTGTAGATGGAAACAGATGAAAAATGCAACTGTTGGTTGCCAAAAAGGAGATAATTAATTTGCATGTGTAAAAAGAATTAGGGGAAAAATGCAATTCTTGACTTATCTAAATTGATGATAATTGCATGCATAAAGGATAAATATTATTTTTATGATGGATATGAAAATAATTGCATGCGTAGAAATGAATAATTATGTGATGACTGTGATCATGTTAGGGTACAACCCTAGGAATCTTGTGACATAAGGGAACGGAACTTGTTGGTAGTAAGACTAGGAGAAAACCTAGTTTAGGGGTTTGACGAGTGACATCAAACATAGGAGTTATCCTAGGAATTAACGAGTGGCATTGTCTTAGGAGATAACCTAAGGACATTGGATAGAGTGATCAACATAGAGTCAAGGAACTCTAGGATGAATATAATCTGGAACTTAGGTAAAGGGAACCTAGGTTGAGCTAGAAGAGTTTAAACTCACAGACAGAAAAATAGAGTCAAGTTGACTCTAAGATTCAGTAAGGAGTCAAGAGAATGGAAAAATGGATCAAGTGTGGAGACATGAAAGGGAAAACAGAAAGTTAGAGTCAATGTAACTCCAAGATAATAGTGGAACATGAAATTAGAGTCAGTGCAACTCTAAGTTAATAGTGGAACAGGAAAATAGAGTTAAGTTAACTCTAGGATTTAATGAGGAATCAGGAAAGTGGGATAAGATCCCAAGGTTAAAGAGTTGATCAAATATAACCTTAGAAAGTCATAGGGTGTCTGGGCAAATGGATAATAACTTTAACTTCAATTTGAGTTAAAGAAATAAAAGAGAAATGTTTAAGAGTCCAGGAGACTCTCTGGTTATCCTTATGGCAAGACCTAGGATAAGAGGAAAAATTGTTGCAAAAAGGCAAAGATTAAAAGCAAGCTAACAGTGGCTAAAAGCATAAAGAAAATGTAAATGGCGCCTTCGAATTTGAGACTCGTCAAGTGGAGCAGGACTCCCTGGGCAGTGACCCGTCGGACGAGGTACTTTCGAAGGGCTAAAAGTGAAAGCAAGGAGCTAAATGCTCAAAGAAAAGAGAAAGTGATTTGCCAGTGGCAAAAAGGGAGCTATAAGCTCGAATAAGAAAGAAAAGCAAGTGTTCAAAGGCAAAGAGGCTAAGAACTAAAGTAAAAAGAAAAGAAAGAAAATATAAAGATAAAACGGGCGGACCTACGGTGAAACCAGCCCATGTTGGAGGTACGGGCAGTATCCCTCTCCCGGGTAGAGACCCGTTCGGGACGTTTCTTCCGTAGGATGGGGTAACACTTGCGGGTGTTATCGGCAACCTTAGAAATCTTATCTTATGGTAGCAGGACTACCGGGCTGGGGCCCGTTGGATAAGAAATTTCTGAGGGTTAACTTGAACTAAAGCACCAGAATTTAAAGAATAAAGAAAAATAGAGTGGCCAAGATGGCCGGGTTAGTTTGACCCTGTATACAGCGGCATAGTGGCCGAGTTGGTGCTTAGCAGCCTAGTGTGGCTAGACAGAGTAGTGCTGGGTCGATGAGTATACACAGATAGTGTAGTGACCTATTATATTGTAGCCTAGTATGGCTAGACAGTGTAGTGCTGGGTTGATGAGTATATACAGACAGTGATGTATTATATTGCATAGCTGCATTGATATCGAGGATTTTAGTTTCCTAGCACTATTATTATTGCTTCCATTGGACCAAGTGGTGTAGGACACTTTTTCTCGGTGGTTGAACCCACTGGGAACTCAGATGTAGTTCTCACACCCCTTGGGTGACTCCCCCCCCACAGGTTCGGGTATGGATGCAGCGATCGTGACGGTTCAGATGCAGACGGCGAGGCATACGACAGGGGCAAGAGCCCAGCAGCATAGAGACCTAGAGGGTCTAGCAGAGGTACCATTTTTATATTTCTTGAGTGAACCTTGTATGGTGAGGAATTTATGTAAAAAGAATTGTAATAATTTTATTTGCAAGTTCAGGATTGTAAAGTGTAATCAATTTAAATTATGGTTCACTCTTGTATGCTTTCATTTCTGTGTTAACTGTTTGTTACTGAATGAAAGTTTAAATTTGTAGTGATTTTTAGTACTCTGATATTGAGCTTCCGCATACACTAGTTGTGTTATTATGGATGTTACCGTTCCTTTCGGGTAAAAAAGGGTCTTACCCGATTGGCGGGTCTGTTGGCGTGCCCGAACCGTACAAATTGGCGGGCTCGGGGCGTGACAATATCTCTATATCCTAGAATAATAAATTATTTCAAAAATAAAAATATTTATTTCTTCAAATATTATTTCATTACCAAACGCTTTATTAATTCTACTCCCCCAGTGCAAAGATGGTAAAAATATAAGTTTTGATGGTCAAAGTTAACATGGAGAAAACGAAATTGTTCTATACCAGCAGACTCGAAAACAAGGGGGCTAGACTCACAGGGATTCTGGACTGTAAAGTTGGAGCCCTCCTGACGAAATATCTAGGCCTGCCACTATCCTACAAGAGCCTCAGGAAGGAGGATTGGAGAAGGGTGATTGATAAGATTCAACAAAGAATAGAGGGGTGGCAGGCAAAGTTACTCTCTAGGGGTGGTAGGCTTACGCTAGTTAACGCGGTGCTGACCAACATACCTATCTACCAATTCTCTATTTTTAAAGCGCCTAAATGGGTAATTAAGTGCGTCGAAGCCCTTAGAACGGATTTCTTTTGGTTCGGCTCTGCCGAGGTACATGGGTGGGGACGGCTAGTCGCCTGGAGAAACGTGTGCAGGACTAAGATTGAAGGAGGCCTGGGTATTCTGGATCTGAGTGCTATGAATGTGGCTCTCCTTTGTAAATGGTGGTGGAGGTTCTTCTCGACACCAGACCTGCAGTGGTGTAAGCTTATCTAAGGCCTTTATTATTTGATTAGAAAACCTCTAGGAGGGGAGCTCTTTTAGGCCAAGCTTGCAATGGTGGAGGGATGTCCTTAGCATCAGAGAGTTTTTTAAAGAGGGGGTTTCCTACCGGCTCGGTGATGGGAGACTCATGAGTTTTTGGACGGACAGGTTGTGGTGGCCCAGGTTCCCATGCAGCTTTTCCGGTGAATCCATTATGTAGAACACCTAGTGTTGGTGTGTCTGGCCCATAGTGCATCAAAGGGATGACACAGATGGACCCTGTGAGGTATCTTTAGCTGTTTTGGCCTTCGGCAACATTTGCCAAAATTTTGAAAAGGTTTTTGGCCAAACAAAGGTTAAATTTGGATTCAGCGCGGAAAAACGCTTGAAAATGGCTATTTGCTTGTTTGATTATGAGTCCGGAGGCCCAAAAACGGACTCCCGAAAGTTTTTCTTGGATTTCGGTGCATGGGAGGGGCCGTGGACCGCCGGCCTGCCACGTGGCGGCCTGTGATTGGCCGGTTTACGGCGTTCGGTCCACAGAGCATCGCGGCTGGGTGCACAGTGTAGGTTTTTATAATATAGGATCCACAAGGATCTAAATAGGTACTATCAAACACCTAGAGGGGGGTGAATAGGTGTAATATTTTAAAAACAAATCTCAGTGCAAAAATAAAAACCAATGCGGAAAATAAAAACAGCACACCGAGATTTACGTGGAAACTCCAATCCAGGAGAAAAACCACGGGACCAACACGCAATAACAATCCACTAAGAATTGAAGAATAACAAGGTGATTACCGACTCCACGGACTCGACCCCTCCTTCAAGTTCTTCGGACCTTGCGCTCCACCGATTGCACGTCCACTGCACACGTTCGAATCCACGAACGCCACTCGAATCCACGAGCACACGTTTCGAATCCACGAAACGCCTTTAGCACACCGAATCCTCGATGCCACGTCGAATCCACGACGCAAACTCAGCCGGTAAGAATATAGGCTTCGATGGTGATCCTTTGCTTAGATTATCATTGAAGAACCGTAGAAAAATCTCTAAGCAAAGATTAGATCAATTCGACAAAAGATAGATCTTGGAAGAACCGTCGAATTGACCTAAAAGAGGCTAAAAGAAGAACGGTAAAAACCTAGCCTCTAGGGTTGCTCTCGAGTGTTTTCGGTATTTTTTCCCCACGTTCTTGAGAAACCCTAAGTGTCTATTTATAGGTTAGAAACCTTTGGAAAGAGATAAGAATCAAAAACTTACCTTATCTGGAATTTTTCAGGACGGCGATCCGGATCGGATTTTCTGCGATCCGGATCATCGTAGCGTGATAGACAATTCCAGAAAACAAGGGTTCGGGATCCGGATTGAAAAGCCCGATCCGGATCGTTCATACATTTCAGCAAAATCCCATGTTCGGGATCCGGATCGGAATTGGCCTTTGATCCGGATTGGATTTGCCAATGAACAAGCACCCTTCGGGATCCGGATTGGATTGTCTGATCCGGATCCTGAACATGTCCCATGTCCAGTTTTTGATTTTTATGCAATAAAAAATTCATCCAAGTGTTTCTACACTATAAGAAGTATTCGGATCACCAAAATTATTTAGTTAAACGTACCTGATCAATCCGAATCCATTTTCCTTAAGATTGATGCAATTGATCCACAATTCTTCACCTTCAATCTTCAAGACTCAAAACACTGAGTGTCAACTTGAGCTCTTGTTGAATCTTCTCTAAGTCTTCGATTGCTGATTGACAATTTGATCACTTCAAGACTCCGACTCAACTCACTGACTTGACTCACGAAATATGCCAACACCAAAATGCCGTAACAATCTCCCCCTTTGGCAATTTCGTGACAAAACCCAAAAATACATAAAAACGCTCAAGTCACTCATCTTAAACCAAAAAAAAAATCGAAATTCAATGTTATCACCAAAACATTGATTTTCTTTGCGTGAAAGATCCAATAAATACAAAATACATTTGAACCAAACAGTCCTAGAACATACTCTATGACTTAGGACTTGGAGTCTTCAAGTGATGTAATTCCTGCAAAACAAAACTCCAAACAAAATCAAACGTTAGTCGTCAGAAATTAAAATCCTACATTTGATTCATCCTTTTGGTTCTTTTGTTTTTCGGCTCTTTCAATCTTTTCTTTATCTCCCCCTATCTTTTCTTTATCTCCCCCTATCTTGAGCATCTATGTTCTCCATGTTCTCCATGTTCTCCCCCTGTCTTGAGCATTTATGTTCTCCCCCTTTGTGATACGATCATTATATTCTGTTCTCCCCCTTTTTTTTGTTTGTCCTATCTCGATGATCTCATCTCCGTCATTTCTCTTCTCCCCCTTTTTGTCACAAATTGTCAAACAGTGAACATACTAGACAAAAGGAAATCTAACAACATTAGTTCATAGAGAAAGAGAGATAAAAGCTCAGTTCCGGTATATAACAAAAATGCAGATTGCGTACCGGTACCAGAAAGCAAAAATCAAAAAATTTCTTGAAACAAATCCAGATTTTAGAATCTTTTCAAACACCGATTTGTATTCCATCAAGAAATCAATTTAAGTGCTTTAACCAATGAATTCACACAGATGTCATTCAATCCAATTAATTTCACAAAATTAAAAAGATTTACTCCTAAATCATGAAAAACAAAGATAAAACATTATAAACAGTTTTTCATGTTATATTCATCAAACACAAGTCATCAAAAATAATCTTGAGATCCAAACTCTATCAAGATGTAACGGATTTACAAAGATGACTTACAGAGATTTCCAAATGACATCAATCTTGAATTCTACCCTTTCTTAAGATTGAGGTGTATGATCCAAATTTCTTTCATCAGAATAATTTAGAAAAATTCCATAAAAATCAGAAAGAGTATGTAAGCACTTTAGCGCATCAACTTTAAACAAAAGTCATCGTTTCATGCAACAAGAAATAGATTATACCAAATCTATCAAAAATACTCAAAAATGAAACGAAAATTTATGAGAATTAAATCCCTTAAAGTTGAACAACTTCAATCACATCTAACATGATCTTATGCGTAATGCCTTTATCAAATCATCAATTTGGTAAAGAAAATGAAATACCAAGATCAATAGATGTTTGAAATCCCAGATAAGTTAGATAATGTATCTAGACAATCTGTTGAAGAGAGTGGCTCTTTGAGCATCTTTCATTAAAATTCCACCTTATACCAACCTGGAAATTTGACAGAGTCAAGTATTTCCGTATGCATTTTATTTAATTCAAAAATTGAAAAACCTTGCTTGGTATACATGTGGTAGCTGCACACAGTACTCGGACGACCGAGGTGGTAGCTCTTTCCTCCATGTGGTGGTAGTTTTCACACTCCTCATTGGGATGTAACTCTTTCCACATCTTTTGAGCATATTACTTTTCTTTGACTCCCCCTCAATTGGCTATCAATTATTTAATATATAAGGTATTCAACCAAAAATTGATCTCGCATTCATACTCGACTAAATAGTCAAATAAGATAATGACTATACCAAGAGATCATTGAGAGAGAAATTGACTTTGATCACTTAAAAGATGACTTAATTAACATAAATGATCATTGCTACATTGAAATATTATGATGTCAAAAGCATAATAAATTTCTAAATGCGTGAAAAGATGCAATTAAAGTCAATTATGATCAATGCTCAATTAAAAAACTCCTATAATGAAGTATCTTCAAGATTATGATCATGGAGTAAAGTTGATAATTCATATAAAATTAATTTGGAGTGAATGAACGTGAAACCCTTTTTATTCAATGCACTTGTTCAATAAAAACCCTTTTGTTCAAAAATAAAGTATAAAAATGAAGAGCATTGAAAAACATGTAATGCAGAGATTAAGAAAAATATGAAAGGAAAACCAATCAAAGCATTACATACAGTCATAAGCTATTTAGAACTTAAGACAAGGAAAGATATCACCTTTCCGAATCCAAAATCGCTGGATTTTGGGTTGTCTTGATTCGTTGTGGCCGGGGGTTGTCCGCTTTGACTGTTGATCCACCTTAGGTCTTTGCCTCGCAATAATCCACTTGTATGATTGAAGTTGTGGCTCGGACCTTTGGTGGGTTGAGTGAACTCCTTTAACTTGATGTGTCTTTTGATTCCGTTGAGTTCGCTCCGTAGATGAAGTTGCCGAAGGACTCTTCTTTCTCTTTTTCGGGCACGTCTTCATCAAGTGTCCTTTAAGTCCACATAGGTGACAAGTTCTTCTTCTCAATTTTATTGTGGAACTTGAAGCCTTCACAGTTTGGTTCTTTTTAAAACCCAAACCAACCTTGCTTGTTTGACCTAATCCGGATATACAATCAAATTTCTTGGAACCGGTTGAAAGCCTTTGTATGTCGGATTTAAGTTGATGAACTTGCTTGGTCAAAGCTTGGTTGGTGATATGAATTTCTTCAAACTGCTTTTCTAGAAAACCAATCTTGTCCATATATAATTTTGCGTTCGTCTCCGATTGGTTTAGCTTTTCTTGGAGGATTTTATTATTATCCAATAAACGTCCTTGTTCCTCCTCGAGATCATGAAGTTTGATCTTTAAAGCTTGATTCTCGTCTTGAACCTCAAGTCGTTGCTTCCTCAACTTCTTGATATGCTTGGCCATCTTCTTTGATTCCGCAAGAAGTTGTTGGTATGCCTCAACGAGTTCTTCTTCGTCCGACTCCCCCTCACTTGATGACTCCCCGCCGGTTGTTGATGTTTCATACAAAATCAAAGGAATAGAGTCAGTGACTAAAGATGATAAGCACAAATTAGAAGAGGGAATTTGAGAGGCATGAAAAGCAACAATTTTTTCTTTTTCCTCTTCACTTGAGGTCGATTCATCGAAACTAGAATCGTCCCAAGTTTTTGCTTGCAAAGCCTTCTTTTTGTATGATTTCTTAGAAGGACAATCCGTTGAAATATGGCCGTAGCCTTTGCATCGATAGCATCGGATTTTCCCTTCGAAATCATCTTTTTCTTTTTCTTTAGAAGGTTTTGCAACGCCTTTGACTTTAGAGGATTTAGAACCCGATGATCCTTTAGATTGTTTCGTGGATGAAGATCCATCGGTTCGATTCTTCCAAAACTTCCGACGAAATTTCTTTGTGATCCGCGCCAATTGTTCTTCAAAATCGGCAAAAGAGATTTCATCATCGGAACTTGATTCGTCATCTTCTTCCTTTGTTGATTTGAACGCAATACCTGTAAGCTTAGAAGAAGACTTGGAAGAAATTTGATTAGTAGGAAAAGTCATCTCATAAGTTTGTAAAGCACCTACTAATTCCTCTACACTCATCTCATCCGGATGACTAACGGTTTCAATGGCGGTAACCTTTGCCCTAAACCGTTCCGGAAGAGTTCGAAGAATCTTTCTTACAATTTTCGACTCCGGGATCTTTTCTCCTAAATTAGCACATGTATTAATTACATCTTGAAGTCTAGTGTAATAATCTGTAAACAATTCATGCTCTTCCATATGAATAGAGTCAAATTGACTTGTAAGCATCTGGAGCTTTTGAATTTTTACAAGATTAGTACCCTCATGTGTAATTTTGAGAATATCCCAAATTTCCTTCGCGGTTTCACACGCAGAAATTCGTGTAAACTCAGTCGAGGAAAGAGAATTATATAAAGCGTTCATACCTTTCCCATTGTAAGAAGATCTTTCGATTTCCTCTTTGGACCATCTAGAGCGAGGTTTTGGGATAGTAGAATTTCCTACTTCCTCAACAGGATGCACCCAACCGTATTCAACGGTTTGCCAAACACGCTCATCAATAGAGATGAGAAAAGCTCTCATCCGAACTTTCCAATATGCATAATTGGTCCCATCAAAAAGAGGAGGTCTAAAAATATTACCACTTTCACCCGACATGATTGTCACGCCCCGGGGGGTCGAACCACGTCCCGGGCTCGCCAACAGATCCGCCGTCTGTACGGAAACTGCCGTACAGACGAAGCGTCCAACCTGCAAAGAGATCTATCGCTACACAAGTATCAGAGCGGAAAAGGAGCTATGCATAAGGAGAAAACAGAATAACTGAAATCACTAAGTAAAGAGTCCAAATACATGAGTCCACTATGTGCCAAAACATAAGTACAGTACCACTGTCTAGTACAAAAGAGGAAAACAAAAAGGTGCAGGTCACTCTATCTCTGACTGGACCGACTCGGGTAGGAACTAGTCGGCGACGCCCTTACCTCGGTCAGAGGACTCCGCACGAGCCGAGCCTGGAAAAGACGCCTCAGGAACACCTGTCACACGCAGCGGGTGTGAGATCAACTGCAAAAGCAGATCTCAGTGGGTACCGCTGCCAGAACTCACGGTGGCCCACCAAGTCCGCTGGAGGCAAAAACAGATAGATAGATAGATAGATAGATAGATAGATATGCAAGCTGGAAATGAATCTACCACTATATGCCTCAATACTATGCTCGAAGGAAAAACATCTAAGAACATATGCCACAACCACCCACTCATGTCACCAAATCTCTACGACTGCCACAAAGGGGCCAGTCGAGCCTGCGCCTGTCGACTAGGAGCGCACCTGCCCACCACCACACATCCACTTGAGGACGGGATTTACGTGGGGCGTCCTGTCCGACTGTCTCAATCTCTCTCAAGTAGCCGCCTGGTAGCACGGCCAGGGGCGAGTACCCACCTGGTAGCACGGCCAGGGGTATCAATATCTCAACGCGTCCGGAGCGTGACCCGAAGGGTGCGACCCCACCGGGTAATGATCAAGTCACATCTATCTCAGCAATCGGCATCTGCAGGCTATAATCCTCGATCAAGCAGATCGGAAAACTCGAACGACTCTACTCACAATCAAGTCGGAAAACCAACCCTCGACTAAATCTGGTAATGCTACTAACATCCTGAGACTCTGGAGTATAGCTAGAAAATCCAGGAATCCCCCTTTCTCGGCCCCCGGCACGAGATCAATACACACAAGGGGTTTCCAAACATTTAGAACAACATTCTGGCAGTTACCAGATAAGAGTGATAATGAAAAGGAACACGATACCTTTGCATTTCGTAGCAATGTAGAGCAATCTGTGATTCTTAAATAAACAACCCACCTGTGCTCAACCCGCAAAAACGCACGCTAGAAGAAGGTCCCGAAGCGATCCTGCAGCTCTTCGCGGCAAAACGTGCACCACCGGTCACGTAGAAAGCTAGCGCCAAATCACACTGCGGAAACGGTGAAGATAGGGGTCAGAAAAACCCGCGGCCCAAAACCGCGCTCAAAACGGCGGTACAAACCCAACCGCCCACGAAGAAATGCCGCGCGTTGCGCGGAAAACCCATCGCGCACCCGCCGCGGCGCGTCGCCGAGCCGCATCGCGCACAACGAGGGCGCGCGGCGCGGCCGCACGGCGCAAAGAACCCAGCCCGGCGGCACAAGGCCGCCCGCGCGGCGCCCTGCCATGTCGCGCGGGGCCCGCGGCACAGGGGCCGCCCGCGCGGCGCCCAGCAGTGCCGCGCGGGGCCCGCGGCACAGGGACCGCCCGCGCGGCGCCCTGCCATGCCGCGCGGGGCCCGCGGCACAGGGGCCGCCCGCGCGGCGCCCTGCCATGCCGCGCGGGGCCCGCGGCACAGGGCCCGCCCCCGCGGCGCCCTGCCATGCCGCGCGGGGCCCGCGGCACAGGGCCCACCAGCGCGGCGCCCTGCCATGCCGCGCGGGGCCCGCGGCACAGGGCCCGCCCGCGCGGCGCCCTGCCATGCCGCGCGGGGCCCGCGGCACAGGGCCCGCCCGCGCGGCGCCCTGCCATGCCGCGGCGCTGCGCTCACGCCAGCGCGGCCGCTGCCAGCGGCCCGGCGCCCTGCTGCACATCAACGGCAGCAGGCGCCTGCTGCGCGCGCGCTCATGCGCGCCCGCGCAGCGGCCCGCTTCCCAAGCCGCGCGCAGCCACAATTTTGCGCGCGCGGCACGTGCAGCTCCGCCAGCCTCGGACAACAAGTCCGAGGGCCCCAACCAGCAGGAAAAGAAAAGATTAAAAAGAAGGGAATAAAAGAATAAAAATTAAACACCAACCTCGACGTTGCCTCGGGCGCTCCTCGCTCGGCGTCCCTCGGCAACCCGCAGGTGGTCCACACTCCGAAGTCCACTTCAAACCCCAGGCTCCTCCCTTTTCTCTCTTCTCTTCAATCTTCCTTCCTCTGCTTCACCAAGCCAAGAGCCCAGCCTGCTGCTTGCTTCGAGGAGAGAAGAAGGTGAGTGGCAGAGGCTTTAAATAAGCACTCAAATAAAAAGGCATTTAATTAAATTCCACCTACCAAGCCACCACAATTAATACTCCTCCAACTCCCAGCCTAAGCCACCTCACAGCAACACCAAAGAAGCCAAACTCAAATAAATCCCCTTTTTTAAAAGATTAAAATAAATAAAATAAATAATCCAAAAATGCCCCAGTAACTCACTTTTTGACCTCGGGCTTTCCGCCGCAGCCCGGAACCTCCCGATCTCCGCTGTAAACTGAAAATACACATGCTCGCAGCTTTCCTCACCCAAAAAGCTCATCAGAAGAGTCGGTAGGCTCAAACTAAAAACCGGCATACTACACTCTCCCCCCCTTCAAACGGTTTCGTCCTCGAAACCCAAAAAGCTCCAAACTCACGAAGGGGTCTCAAATAGATCAGGATAGGCAATCCTCAGCTGATCCTCGGGCTCCCAAGTAGCCTCCCTCTCATCGTGGTGGCTCCAAAGTACCTTCACATAAGGTATAACCCGATTGCGCAATTCCCTCGTCTCACGAGCAAGAATTCGCATCGGGCGCTCCTGAAAGTGCAGCTCCTCATCCATCTCTAGGGAAGTGAAATCCAGTATGTGCGAGGGATCATACACATACTTCCTCAAAACGGAAACATGGAATACATCGTGAGTACCCGACAATCGCGGCGGTAGAGCAATCCGATAGGCGACTGGTCCGATGCGCTCTAAAATCTCGAATGGCCCAATAAAACGCGGGCTCAGCTTCCCGCGCACTCTAAAGCGCCGTATCCCTCGAGCGGGCGAGACTTTCAGAAACACATGATCTCCTACCTGAAACTCCAAGTCTCGCCGCCTCCTATCGGCGTAGCTCCTCTGTCGGCTCTGCGCAGTCACTAGATAACGCTGAATAACCTTTACTTTATCCTCTGCCTCCAGAAGTAATTCAGGCCCCAAAGTTTTCCTTTCACCCACGTCACTCCAACACAAAGGCGATCGACATTTTCTACCATACAATGCTTCATAAGGCGCCATCTGGATACTCGCCTGGAAGCTATTGTTGTAGGCAAACTCTGCTAGCCTCAGATGTCGATCCCAACTGCCACTAAAGCTCAAGACACAAGCCCTCAACATGTCCTCCAGAGTCTGAATAGTCCGCTCGGACTGTCCGTCGGTCTGTGGGTGAAAGGCGGTGCTAAACTGAAGCTGGGTCCCCAAGGCCCCCTGTAAGCTCCTCCAGAACTGCGAAGTGAACCTCGGGTCCCTGTCTGATACAATAGAAGCTGGTATCCCATGAAGCCTCACAATCTCGTCCAGGTACAACTGCGCTAACCTCCCCAAGGTCCAACCTGACTGAATCGGTAGAAAGTGGGCTGATTTGGTCAAACGATCCACTATCACCCAAATGGCGTCAGCCCCACTCTGAGTCCTCGGTAGACCAACAATGAAATCCATAGTAATGCAATCCCACTTCCACTCAGGGATTGGTAGGCTTTGCAACTTGCCCGCTGGAACTTGATGCTCTGCTTTAACTTGCTGGCAAGTTAGACAATGAGCTACAAACCTACCAACGTCCCTCTTCATGCCTGGCCACCAGAACTGAGCCCTCAAATCTCTATACATCTTTGTCCCCCCGGGGTGGAGGGTGTAAGGTGTATAGTGAGCCTCCCTAAGGATCAACTCTCTAATCTCAGAGTCCACGGGCACACAGTAGCGGTCCCTGTACCTGAGTACTCCCGCTACATCCACAGAAAAGTCCCCGTCCTGGTCACGCTGCACCTGGTCTCTGATCCTCTCCAGATAGGGGTCTCCACTCTGCTTCTCTCTAATCCTGTCCAGCAGAGTGGGCTGCAAGACCATAGACATCAGTCTTGCGGAAACCCCAGGGGACACCACCTCCAAACCCAAACTCCTCAGCTGCTCTCTCAGTGGTCCCTGCTGGGTAATAAGCATGCTCATGGTCTGCCCTGCTCGCCGGCTCAAAGCATCCGCGACTACGTTGGCCTTGCCGGGATGATACAGAATACTCAAATCATAGTCCTTCAGCAGCTCAAGCCACCGGCGTTGCCTTAAGTTGAGTTCTCTTTGAGTGAACAGATATTTCAAACTCTGATGATCGGTGAAGATCTCACAGTGCTCGCCGTACAAATAATGACGCCAGAGCTTCAAAGCATAAACAACGGCTGCTAGCTCAAGGTCATGCGTAGGGTAATTTCTCTCATAATCCTTTAACTGGCGCGAAGCAAAGGCAATTACCCTACCATGCTGCATCAACACGCATCCAAGGCCGCTGTGGGAGGCGTCACTGTAAATCACGTACCCCTCTCCCATGACTGGTAGTGCAAGGACTGGCGCTGTAGTCAACCTCTGCTTCAACTCCTCGAAGCTCTTCTGGCACTCCTCTGACCAAACAAACCTTACCCCTTTCCTGGTCAATCTAGTGAGGGGAGTAGAGAGCTTCGCAAAGCCCTCTACAAACCGACGGTAGTAGCCTGCAAGGCCCAAGAAACTCCGTATCTCAGTCACCGTCGTCGGTCTAGGCCAATCCCGAACTGCGTCTATCTTCGTCGGGTCCACTGCCACTCCTGCGGCTGATACTACATGGCCTAGAAAAGAAACCTCCCGAAGCCAAAAGGCGCACTTTTTCAACTTGGCGTACAGCTCCTTCTCTCTCAGAAGCTGTAGCACTACCCTCAAGTGCTCCTCGTGCTCAAAATCGCTACGGGAATAAACCAAAATGTCATCTATGAAAACCACCACGAAACGGTCCAAGTACGGCTGGAACACTCGGTTCATCAGATCCATAAACGCAGCCGGGGCATTCGTCAACCCAAAAGGTAACACTGTGAACTCATAATGCCCGTACCGAGTCCTAAACGCCGTCTTGGATACATCCTCGGCCCTCACCCTCAGCTGGTGGTAACCGGATTGGAGATCTATCTTCGAGAAGACCGTAGCTCCCTGAAGCTGATCAAATAAATCATCGATCCGAGGAAGTGGATACTTGTTCTTGACGGTCACTTTATTTAACTCTCGGTAGTCCACACAAAGCCTAAGTGACCCGTCCTTCTTCTTTACAAACAGAATCGGGGCTCCCCAAGGAGAAACACTAGGTCGCACAAACCCGCGATCCAAGAGATCCTGTAGCTGAGCCTTTAACTCCCTCAATTCCGCAGGGGCCATCCTGTAGGGTGCCTTAGAGATTGGTGCAGTTCCGGGGACTACATCAATCACGAACTCAATCTCTCGATCCGGCGGCATGGACGATAACTCAGGAGGGAACACATCTGGATACTCTCGGACGATAGGAATGTCCTCGAGCTCAGGCATCGCCGTAGGCACCTCCACAACAGTAGCTAAGAAAGCGATACATCCACGGCTCATCATCTGTCGAGCTCTAGCAGAAGAGATCGTCGCAGCAAAAAGAGTACTCTGACAACCCCTAAAAATGAACTCCTGCTGTCCCGGCTCACGAAGGGTCACAGTCCTCTCTCTACAATCGATAGTGGCATAATACTGAGTCAACCAGTCCATACCCAGCACTATATCGAAATCCCGGAGCTGACGTAGGACCAAAAGATCGACAGGCAAAATCCAGGGCCCTAACTGCACTGGGCAGGACCAACAACACTCATCCACAAGTAACACGTGCTCAGGTATCTGAACCTCACGAGCACACTCTAACGGCCCTATCTCTAGCCCATGCATGGATGCAAAAGCCCTACTGATAAAAGAATGAGATGCTCCGGTATCAAATAAAGCCCTAGAGCGAGTAGAAGAAATAAGGATAATACCTGCCACCACGTGGCTAGCTGTCCCCGAGTCCTCGATCTGAGCTGCATAAGCTCTCCCGCTCGGGGGTGGTCGCCTGTCTGTCTGTCGCGACGAAGTGGCCCTATCCCCCTGGCCAAAACCTGTCGAAGCCCCGCCCGTCTGAAAGGGCGGTGGAGGAGCCGAAGCTGTCGATGCCGTGACTGATCCCGCTCTAGGACAAGACCATGCTCTGTGCCCTGCCTGCCCACACTGGAAGCACCGGCCCTGCCGCTGATCACACTGCGAAGGTGCGAGGGGGCCGCCGCAAATCACACATCTGTCCGCGCGCCTCCGCTGCTGCTGCTGCTGCTGCTGCTGCCTAGGGGGTCGAGGGCCCCCCGATCCCTGCCTCCTCTGCGTCCCGCGGCCCCGAGGCTGGAACGGTGGCGGTTTCGGGGGCCTCGGTCTGCTAGACTGCCCAAAGTCAGATGGCGCCGGGCGCTTCTCCCCCGAACTAGCCCCAGGCGCCAGCCCCTGCTCAGACATAACCACGGATCCTCTGTCAACCCACTGTGCGTGATCAATCGCCGCATCCAAAGTCTGGGCTCTAAATGAGTGAACGTGAGGGTAAATATCCTTGTGCAGACCTCTCTCAAACAGCTCAACCCTCTGGGCCTCATCCCGGGCAACGTGAGGCACGCTACCCAAAAGCCGCTGAAACTCAAGAACATAAGTCGCGAGGGGCCGATCCCCCTGCTGCAGCCGTCGCAAATCCCCCTCAAGCTTCTGCTTTGCACTGTCGGGAAAGTAGACCCCGAGCAGCAAAGCACGAAACTCAGCCCAAGTCAGCAAAGGTACACCCGGCGGTCCCACAGGCCGAACACGACGCCACCAGGTCTCGGCGTCTTTCTCCAAGAAGTGTGTGGCTAGGTGCACTTGATGCTTCTCCTTGATAAACAGGTTTTCAAATAACTTCTCCATCGCTGAAATCCAGTTCTTCGCCTCCCAAGGCTCTGAGCTCTGCCCTGCAAATAGCGGAGGGTGAAACTTGGACATGTAGGATAGTCGATCCGTGAGCTCCTTTTGCTCTGCCTCTGTCAACGGGGCGATCGGAGACGAGGTCGACGAAGTCGCCATCGGAGGTGCAGCTGGTGATGTCCTCTGCTCAAGTAACCTCATCATACGCTCCATACTTTCCTCTTGGCGCTTGGCCGCCTCCTCCTGGCGTCGCAACGCCTCAGACATCTGGGCCACCTGGGCCCGCAGCTCCTGGACCTCGTCCTGTGCGGCCTCCTGTTGCTCGGGCTCGTCATCAGCCGCAGCAAGTGCCCTCGTCGTCGCGCGACGTCTCGGAGGCATCTTAGGCCACTGCAATAAAGAATCAAAGTGTCAGAGAAAAGAAGTCTCACGACCCAATCCAGCGAAAGTCTATCCATGTTACCCGTTCTAAAGCATTATGCTGTCTGCAGCCAACATAACCGCTTTTAGCGAGTAACATGCAAGGTCACTCGCCCCAATCCCCTGGGGGAGTTGCAACTCAATCAGGACTCTCGCTACAATCCCGTCTCTCACGTCAGTCGTCCTACTGTCCAACCAATAGCCTAGGGTCTCTAAGTCCCCAACGACCTATACACCTAGGCTCTGATACCACATAAATCTGTCACGCCCGGGGGGTCGAACCACGCCCCGGGCTCGCCAACAGATCCGCCGTCTGTACGGAAACTGCCGTACAGACGAAGCGTCCAACCTGCAAAGAGATCTATCGCTACACAAGTATCAGAGCGGAAAAGGAGCTATGCATAAGGAGAAAACAGAATAACTGAAATCACTAAGTAAAGAGTCCAAATACATGAGTCCACTATCTCCAAAACATAAGTACAGTACCACTGTCTAGTACAAAAGAGGAAAACAAAAAGGTACAGGTCACTCTATCTCTGACTCGACCGACTCGGGTAGGAACTAGTCGGCGACGCCCTTACCTCGGTCAGAGGACTCCGCACGAGCCGAGCCTGGAAAAGACGCCTCAGGAACACCTGTCACACGCAGCGGGTGTGAGATCAACTGCAAAAGCAGATCTCAGTGGGTACCGCTGCCAGAACTCACGGTGGCCCACCAAGTCCGCTGGAGGCAAAAACAGATAGATAGATAGATAGATATGCAAGCTGGAAATGAATCTACCACTATATGCCTCAATACTATGCTCGAAGGAAAAACATCTAAGAACATATGCCACAACCACCCGCTCATGTCACCAAATCTCTACGACTGCCACATAGGGGCCAGTCGAGCCTGCGCCTGTCGACTAGGAGCGCACCTGCCCACCACCACACATCCACTTGAGGACGGGATTTACGTGGGGCGTCCTGTCCGACTGTCTCAATCTCTCTCAAGTAGCCGCCTGGTAGCACGGCCAGGGGCGAGTACCCACCTGGTAGCACGGCCAGGGGTATCAATATCTCAACGCGTCCGGAGCGTGACCCGAGGGGTGCGACCCCACCGGGTAATGATCAAGTCACATCTATCTCAGCAATCGGCATCTGCAGGCTATAATCCTCGATCAAGCAGATCAGAAAACTCGAACGACTCTACTCACAATCAAGTCGGAAAACCAACCCTCGACTAAATCTGGTAATGCTACTAACATCCTGAGACTCTGGGGTATAGCTAGAAAATCCAGGAATCCCCCTTTCTCGACCCCCGGCACGAGATCAATACACACAAGGGGTTTCCAAACATTTAGAACAACATTCTGGCAGTTACCAGATAAGAGTAATAATGAAAAGGAACACGATACCTTTGCATTTCGTAGCAATGTAGAGCAATCTGTGATTCTTAAATAAACAACCCACCTGTGCTCAACCCGCAAAAACGCGCGCTAGAAGAAGGTCCCGAAGCGATCCTGCAGCTCCTCGCGGCAAAACGTGCACCACCGGTCACGTAGAAAGCTAGCGCCAAATCACACTGCGGAAACGGTGAAGATAGGGGTCAGAAAAACCCGCGGCCCAAAACCGCGCTCAAAACGGCGGTACAAACCCAACCGCCCACGAAGAAATGCCGCGCGTTGCGCGGAAAACCCATCGCGCACCCGCCGCGGCGCGTCGCCGAGCCGCATCGCGCACAACGAGGGCGCGCGGCGCGGCCGCACGGCGCAAAGAACCCAGCCCGGCGGCACAAGGCCACCCGCGCGGCGATCTGCAGCGCCGCGCGCCTAGCGCGCGGCCTGCAGCACGCGGCCCGCCCGGGGCCCGCGGCACAGGGGCCGCCCGCGCGGCGCCCTGCCATGCCGCGCGGGGCCCGCGGCACAGGGGCCGCCCGCGCGGCGCCCAGCAGTGCCGCGCGGGGCCCGCGGCACAGGGGCCGCCCGCGCGGCGCCCTGCCATGCCGCGCGGGGCCCGCGGCACTGGGCCCGCCCGCGCGGCGCCCTGCCATGCCGCGCGGGGCCCGCGGCACAGGGCCCGCCCGCGCGGCGCCCTGCCATGCCGCGGCGCTGCGCTCACGCCAGCGCGGCCGCTGCCAGCGGCCCGGCGCCCTGCTGCACATCAACGGCAGCAGGCGCCTGCTGCGCGCGCGCTCATGCGCGCCCGCGCAGCGGCCCGCTTCCCAAGCCGCGCGCAGCCACAATTTTGCGCGCGCGGCACGTGCAGCTCCGCCAGCCTCGGACAACAAGTCCGAGGGCCCCAACCAGCAGGAAAAGAAAAGATTAAAAAGAAGGGAATAAAAGAATAAAAATTAAACACCAACCTCGACGTTGCCTCGGGGCGTCCCTCGGCAACCCGCAGGTGGTCCACACTCCGAAGTCCACTTCAAACCCCAGGCTCCTCCCTTTTCTCTCTTCTCTTCAATCTTCCTTCCTCTGCTTCACCAAGCCAAGAGCCCAGCCTGCTGCTTGCTTCGAGGAGAGAAGAAGGTGAGTGGCAGAGGCTTTAAATAAGCACTCAAATAAAAAGGCATTTAATTAAATTCCACCTACCAAGCCACCACAATTAATACTCCTCCAACTCCCAGCCTAAGCCACCTCACAGCAACACCAAAGAAGCCAAACTCAAATAAATCCCCTTTTTTAAAAGATTAAAATAAATAAAATAAATAATCCAAAAATGCCCCAGTAACTCACTTTTTGACCTCGGGCTTTCCGCCGCAGCCCGGAACCTCCCGAGCTCCACTGTAAACTGAAAATACACATGCTCGCAGCTTTCCTCACCCAAAAAGCTCATTAGAAGAGTCGGTAGGCTCAAACTAAAAACCGGCATACTACAATGATAGATAAACCTAAAACCCGCTCTGATACCAATTGTAGGTTTTTATAATGTAGAATCCACAAGGATCTAAATAGGTACTATCAAACACCTAGAGGGGGGTGAATAGGTGTAATATTTTAAAAACAAATCTCAGTGCAATAATAAAAACCAATGCGGAAATAAAAATCAGCACACCGAGATTTACGTGGAAACTCCAATCCAGGAGAAAAACCACGGGACCAACACGCAATAACAATCCACTAAGAATTGAAGAATAACAAGGTGATTACCGACTCCACGGACTCGACCCCTCCTTCAAGTTCTTCGGACCTTGCGCTCCACCGATTGCACGTCCACTGCACACGTTCGAATCCACGAACGCCACTCGAATCCACGAGCACACGTTTCGAATCCACGAAACGCCTTTAGCACACCGAATCCACGATGCCACGTCGAATCCACGACGCAAACTCAGCCGGTAAGAATATTGGCTTCGATGGTGATCCTTTGCTTAGATTATCATTGAAGAACCGTAGAAATAATTTCTAAGCAAAGTTTAGATCAATTCGACAAAAGATAGATCTTGGAAGAACCGTCGAATTGACCTAAAAGAGGCTTAAAAGAAGAACGGTAAAAACCTAGCCTCTAGGGTTGCTCTCGAGTGTTTTCGGTATTTTTTCCCCACGTTCTTGAGAAACCCTAAGTGTCTATTTATAGGTTAGAAACCTTTGGAAAGAGATAAGAATCAAAAACTTACCTTATCTGGAATTTTTCAGGACGGCGATCCGGATCGGATTTACTGTGATCCGGATCGTCGTAGCGTGATAGACAATTCCAGAAAATAGGGGTTCGGGATCCGGATTGAAAAGCCCGATCCGGATCGTTCATACATTTCAGCAAAATCCCATGTTCGGGATCCGGATCGGAATTGGCCTTTGATCCGGATTGGATTTGCCAATGAACAAGCACCCTTCGGGATCCGGATTGGATTGTCTGATCCGGATCCTGAACATGTCCCATGTCCAGTTTTTGATTTTTATGCAATAAAAAATTCATCCAAGTGTTTCTACACTATAAGAAGTATTCGGATCACCAAAATTATTTAGTTAAACGTACCTGATCAATCCGAACCCATTTTCCTTAAGATTGATGTAATTGATCCACAATTCTTCACCTTCAATCTTCAAGACTCAAAACACTAAGTGTCAACTTGAGCTCTTGTTGAATCTTCTCTAAGTCTTCGATTGCTGATTTGACAATTTGATCACTTCAAGACTCCGACTCAACTCACTGACTTGACTCACGAAATATGCCAACACCAAAATGCCGTAACACACAGACCCGGCGCATGGACACGTGGCGCCGCCTGATTGGCGGGCTCTTGATGCGCGGTCTACAGAGTTGGCGCGGCGGTGCATGGATCAGGGCGGGGGACGCGTGGCAGCCCCCGATTGGTCGGTGCACGCGGCGCGGTCCACGAAATCCCGAAGTAGGGTGCGTGGACCGGGTGCAGGGGACACGTGTCGGCACGTGTTTGGCGGGCTCTTCAGGCACGGCGCACGGAGGCGTGGGACCCCGCCTCGGGGCGCATGCATGGCAGCGGCGCCTGCCCGCACGTATGACCGCGACAGTAGTGCGGGACAGGTGGCGCTCCGCTATTCACGGGCGCCACCTACTCGTTTGACCGGGGAGGCGCCACGCGGCGACACCACACGCGCCCTGCACAGCTGTTTGCTGTGCGGGACGCGTGTCGGTCTCCGGGAGGGCAACATGGCCACTCCCGGTACGCCCCGGACAGCTGTTTGCTGTGCGGGTGACGTGGCGGCTCAGGGGCGTTTCGGGCGCATTCCCTCGGTACGCTGTTCCGCCGGTTTCGGGCGCCCGAAACGTGGTCCAGCGCCCGAAACCGGGGACAAAATGGGAATTTTCCCAATTATTTTTGTGGGCCTATTTATAGCCCGAGCCTCTTTCACAGTGGGCTTTTTAGCATTTCTGGGCCTTTTCTCACTGCGATTTCTTCAGAGAAGTTGATCCTCGTGCTGTGCTACTTCAACCTGCGGATTTTTGGGATTTTACGTGGGATTTCCATTTACTTGGCGCGTCGCGACGTTCCTTCTCCGGTGTTTCTTCCGTCGCGTTTCGGTGCGCGAGCTCCCCCGGCCTACTCCGACCACATTTTCGGGCGATTCTTGCGCCGTTGGATCGGCCACGGACAGAGCTACGATCTAAATATTTTTAGTTTCCCCTCTTTTCACACTTTTCGAGGACTTTTTCCATGCTTACTGGGACCCTTGTTATCTGTGAGGATTTTTGAGGACAGCGGATTGTTTCGAGGTTTTCTCCACGCTCGGACATCGGATCGAGATGAGCCTTTGCACTTTTTTCATCTACTCGACGCGAGGATTATCACCGTATTTTTCTTGGATTTTTTCGAGGCTTGCCCGGAGGTATAATTTTCTCCCTTAACTGTGCATGGATTTACAGATGTGTTGTTGTGAGGTTGTGAGCACCCTGTGTTGTGGAATTTGTAACTCGGCCTACGGGGCTCGGAATTGGACATGCAGGTACCCGTTTCGAAGATCTCGACGCGAGGATCGCTGTGGTATTTTTATCGAATTTTTCGAAACCCTTTCAGCAGGTGAAATAATTGCATCTTTGGGACCGATTTTCAGATTGTGTGTACTTGGTTAATTTTTGGGATTAAAGTGTAACTGTGAACCTTGTGTTGTACCCAGGAGAGTTTGCGGGTATTGCTGGACCCGTTGGAGTTGGAGATTTGAATTTCTGGAAATTTTTAGCTGTGGGACTTCTGACAGTTCAGCTCTTCAGGTGGGTGGCCTCGTCTTCATGACCTATGGACTATGCATTAATTCTATCTGTGTAGGAACTTGCATGTTGTAAATGTATTTTGTATAGCATGCTAGAATATAGGAATTGATGTCCCTGATGTTGTTAGATGATCATGTGTTTATTTCTTTCCTACAAGCTGTTGATTATTGATATTTTGGAACTTGACCTAGCACCCCCGTCATATGCTGCATGCTCAACCAGTCTTGTAGAAAACTCCAACTTGGGCTAGGATTTTATTGCTTTAGACACTCCCACACGGACTTATATTGTTTCATCCTGGACTTAGAGTTTTCCTCGCCCGGGTAGTGGGCCGAGAGGTCGGGTTGTTGTGGGATGCATTTTACACTCGTGTCTGGGGACCGAGCGGAGTCTGATAGCAGTATGTAGATCAGTGTTTTTTTTGGGGAGCCGTCTGAGTGACAGTGGGTCTTGGCTGTGTAGTTTTTCAGCCTGTTGTGAGAGAGTGCTTTGTTGGTTACAGCCAATCTTGTTGATAGAGGATTTGGATTATAGCCTGCATGAGCCACATTTGAGCTCGACAGAGATGCGCGAATACTTTCCTCGGTGGGGTCGCGCCCCTCGAGTGCCACTCCGGAGTTGGGCCTGATACTTTCTATCGCGACTTGTCGACGCAGTCCCTCTGGCTGGGCCAGTTTTGGCAGTCACGGACGTCCTACGTAAGTCTGGTCCTCCGTGGATGTAACGGCAGTAGGTAGGCGCAGGTTTGACTGGACCCGATGTGGCAGTCAGTGTAGATTGGGTGATCAGATTTTGAGGGATAGTTGTGGCACCATGTTTCTTTCTGTTCCACCCTTTGAGCATCTAGATAGAGGCATTGTAGCTATAGAGTTTATTTTTCAGCTTTTCATTCCAGCACTGCATTTATTACCTTATGCCTCTAGTAGACTTAGTGGGCAGACCGTCGGGCTTGTTGGCGGTACCCACTGAGAACTACTGTGGGATGTAGTTCTCACACCCGTCGTGGTGTCTTTTCCCCAGGGACTTCTACTCCTGTTCCTGCTGCTCCAGTTGCTGATCCGGCTGATCGAGGTAAGGGAGTCGCGAGATAGATCCCTACCAGTCGTTGTCCAGAGAGTAGATGTACCCCCCTTACTTTTTGAGAGTTCATATTGAGAGATTATTGTAGTGAGGTATAGAGTTGTACTTTTTTTTTATTGCTGAGAGATTTATGTATTTTGGTAAGAATTTGGGTTGTATATTCAGGTGTTGTATTTACTTTATTTCAGCATTACCTTTCAGCTCTGATATCTATTTAGTGTAGATGATTTTTGCAGGTTAGTCGCTACGTCTATACGGGGCTTCCCGTCTGGGCGGCGGATCTGTTGGCGAGCCCTGATCGCAGTTTCGACCCCGGGGCGTGACAGATTAGAGTGATATCAGAGCCTAGGATGTAGGTCATTGAGGACTTAGAAACCCTAGGCTTGTGGTTGGACCCTAGGATGACTTACGTGAGAGCCGTAATTTTTAGCGAGAGTCTTGATTGGGTTCCAAACTCTCCCTAGTGATGGGATGAGTGATCGACATGTCTTCCTTCGGTGGCAACTATGTTGGCTGCAGACAACATAGTGCTGCAGGAAGGGTGACATGCCTTTGACTTTCGCCAGATTGGGTCGAGTTTTGTTTTGGGTTCTGACTGTTCTTCTTTTTCCCTCAGGTGAGTGTTGGCTCCGCGACGTAGGATGTCGACACGTTCGCAGCCTTCTTCCTCTAGCCCGAGCAGGAGGACTCGGGACAGGGACAGGAGATGGAGGTGCAGGAGCTTCGTGCCCAGATGACACTGATGTCAGAGGCTGTGCGGCGCGAGGAGGAGACTTCCCGGCTCTAGGGGAGGCTGTTCGGCGCCAGGAGGAGACCTTACGATGCCAGGAGGAGGCTTCACAGCGCCAAGAGGTGGCTTCCCGGCGCCAGGAGGAGGCCATGGGTCGTATGATGCTTCTGTTGGAGCAGAGGGCGCAGCCAGTTGTAGCACCCCCTGAGAGTTCACCTGTACCTTCTTCGCCAGTGGTGGCACCCCCTATTGTTCCGATAGCACTGGCAGTTCCTGTTGAGCCAGTTTCTAGCAGACCACCGTCTGGGTCGACGGGACCTTTGACCCCAGCTGAGCAGCGTGAGGTGGTTGATCTGTTGATGAGGCTCCGTCAGTTCGATCCGCCTCGTTTTTCGGGACTGAGTGCGGAGCCGTGGGAGGCTGAGTCGTGGATCACGGTCATGGAGCGACACTTTGAGAGCTTGTTCATTGAGGAGAGGTTTCGGGTCCTTTTAGCGATAAACTTCTTGGAGCGCAACGCCGAGGCTTGGTGGCGGCGTGTGCGACCTGCTGGTCCGCCTGGGACGCAGCTTCTTACTTGGGCAGAGTTCCGCAGTCTTCTTCTCGGGGCTTTCTTTCCGGAGAGTGTTCGCCAGAGGTTGGAGGAGCAGCTGAAGAATCTCCGCCAGGGAGATCGGCCCGTGCATGAGTACATTGCTGATTTCAATCAGCTGTTGGCTTGTGTACCTCATGCGGCCAAGGACGAGGCTCACCGGATTTATATGTTTGAGCGAGGGTTGCGCCGGGATATTTATCAGTTTGTTCATTCATTCAGATTGCAGACTCTGGAGGCCTCTATGGAGCAGGCACTTTATGTTGAGCGCGGGGAGGCTGTGATGGAGGTGGTGGCTCCAGCCCCCGCAGTGATTCCAGGGGTGAAGCGCCCAGCACCGATGGATGAGGGGCAGTCGAGTTGGCAGGGACCTCCGAGACCTCCACGATTCCATCCTCAGGGTCGTGGGTACCAGGGGCGTCAGAGATCAGGAGCACCTCGTCAGTCTCAGCAGCAGCAGCAGCAGCGTCGACCGCCTCGGCAGCAGCAGCCTTCGCAGCAGCAGCAGACCTCGTGGCAGCCACGACAGGACCGATGTGTTATTTGTGGAGGTCGCACTCACCGATTCAGTGTCCTCAGAGGCAGGGCCATTGCTTCCGTTGCGGGCAGACCGGTCACTTTTAGAGTTCGTGCCCCAGAGCAGGTCATCCAGTTCCTTCCTCGGCTTCTGCACCCTCTGTTCCCCATCAGATGGCAGGACCTTCTGCGGCCTACGGTAGGCCCGATCATGCTTCATCCTCCTCGCAGCAGCTAGAGCGACGACCCCCAGCGCCGAGCGGGCGAGTTTATGCCACTCAGGTTGAGGATACTTCAGCAGCAGACCATGTCGTCGCAGGTATCATTTTGATTTCTGCAGTTCGTACTCGTGCTCTTTTTGATATCGGTGCATCGCATTCATTCATTAGTAGAGCTTTTGCATCCCTACATGATATAGAGGTAGTTTCTTTATCACATGCATTAGAGGTTCAGATTCCAGATCATGTCTTGCATGTCGAGGAGTATTGTAGGGATTGCCCTGTACAGTTAGGACCCTGGATCTTGCCGGCAGACCTGCTTGTCTTGCGGCAGCTCCAGGATTTCGATGTTGTACTCGGCATAGATTGGTTGTCGCGGTACTTTGCTACCATAGACTGTAGGGAGAGGACGGTGACCCTCCATGAGCCTGGACAGGAGGAGTTAGTTTTCAGAGGCTGCCAGAGCACCTTCTTTGCGATGACTATTTCTTCAGCGAGGGCTAGGCGGATGATGAGTAGAGGCTGCACCGCTTTCCTGGCGACGATTGTAGAGGTGCCTACGGCGGCACTGGGGCTCGAGGATATCTCTATTGTCCGCGAGTTTCCAGATGTATTTCCCCCAGAGTTGACGACTATGCCGCCGGAGAGGGAGATAGAGTTTGTGATTGATGTGGCTCCAGGAACCGCACCAATCTCAAAGGCACCTTATAGGATGGCACCTGCCAAGTTGAGGGAGCTAAAGGCCTAGCTTCAGGATCTGATGGACAGGGGTTTTGTTAGGCCCAGTGTTTCTCCGTGGGAAGCGCCGGTGTTATTCATGAAGAAGAAGGATGGATCGCTTCGATTGTGTGTGGATTACAGGGAGCTGAATAAAGTGACCATCCGGAACAAGTATCCCCTACCACGGATAGATGACTTATTCGATCAGTTGCAGGGAGCGTCAGTGTTCTCGAAGATTGATCTCCAGTCAGGTTACCACCAGCTGAGGGTGAGGGCCGAGGACATCCCCAAGACGGCTTTTAGATCCCGGTACGGGCATTATGAGTTCACTGTCATGCCTTTTGGTTTGACTAATGCCCCTGCTGCATTTATGGATTTGATGAACCGGGTGTTTCAGCCGTACTTGGACCAGTTTGTGGTTATATTCATCGACGACATTTTGATATACTCCCAGAGCGATATGGAGCATGCGGAGCACTTGAGAATAGTGTTGTAGCTTCTGCGAGAGAAGAAGCTGTATACCAAGTTTAAAAAGTGCGAATTTTGGCTTCGAGAGGTCGCATTTTTAGGCCACATTGTATCAGCCGCAGGAGTGGCAGTAGACCCGACGAAGATTGATGCTGTTCGGGATTGTCCGAGACCGACGACGGTTACCGAGGTTCGGAGCTTTTTGGGCTTGGCAGACTATTATCGTCGGTTTGTGGAGGGCTTTGCGAAGCTCTCTACCCCCCTGACTTGTTTGACCAAGAAGGGGATAAAGTTTGTTTGGACTGAGTGATGCCAGGAGAGCTTTGAGGAGCTGAAGAGGAGATTGATTTCGGCACCAGTTCTTGCATTGCCAGTGATGGGCGATGGATTCGTGATTTATAGTGACGCCTCTCGCAGCGGTTTGGGATGTGTTTTGATGCAGCATGGTAGGGTGATTGCTTATGCTTCACGGCAATTAAAGGATTATGAGAAGAATTACCCTACTCATGATTTGGAGCTTGCAGTTGTGGTGTTCGCTTTAAAGTTGTGGCGGCATTACCTCTACGGAGAGCACTGTGAGATTTACACTGATCATAAGAGTTTGAAGTACTTGTTTACTCAAAAGGAGCTGAATTTGAGGTAACGCCGGTGGTTGGAGTTACCAAAGGACTATGATGTGAGCATCCTTTATCATTCCGGCAAGGCCAATGTGGTAGCAGATGCTTTGAGTAGGAGGTCAGTGCAGAGTTTGAGCATGTTGATCACACAGCATGCATCGCTTGTGGAGCAGCTGAGGCGTTTATAGATTGAGGTGGTATCCCCTGGGGTCTCTGCTAGACTCATGTCTATGGTCTTGCAGCCCACTCTGTTGGACAGGATTAGGGAGACACAGAGTGAGGACCCCCACTTGAGGAGGATCAGATCACAGATTCAGGCAGATCAGATAGGGGATTTTGTAGTGGATAGCTCGGGAGTACTACGGTAAAGGGACCGAGTGTGTGTGCCTACGGATCCTGAGATCAGAGACCAGATTTTGAGGGAGGCCCATTATATACCTTATACCATTCATCCTGGTGGTACTAAGATGTATAAGGACCTCAAGGCACACTTTTGGTGGTCCTGAATGAAGCGGGACATTGGGAAATTTGTGGCTCAATGTTTAACTTGTCAGCAAGTGAAGGCAGAGCACCGGGTTCCTGCTGGCAAGTTGCAAAGTCTTCCAATTCCCGAGTGGAAGTGGGACCACATCACTATTGATTTCGTCACTGGACTGCCGAGGGCGTAGAGTGGGGCCGACGCAATTTGGGTTGTCGTGGATAGACTCACCAAGTCTGCACACTTATTGCCTGTACAGATGACTTGGTCGTTGGAGCGTCTTGCACAGTTGTATTTGGATGAGGTGGTGAGGCTACACGGTGTACCAGCCTCGATTGTATCAGATAGGGACCCGAGGTTTGTATCGTATTTTTGGGGGAGTCTACAGTCAGCCTTGGGGACCCAGCTCCGGTTTAGCACAGCATTCCACCCACAGACCGATGGACAGTCCGAGCGCACCATACAGACCCTCGAGGACATGTTGAGAGCGTGCGTTATGGATTTTGGAGGATGGTGGTACCGGCACTTAGCATTGGTTGAGTTTGCGTACAACAACAGCTATCAGGCGAGCATTCAGATGGCTCCGTTTGAGGCGTTGTATGGACGCAAGTGTCGGTCGCCCTTGTATTGGAGTGACGTGGGTGAGAGGAGGACTTTGGGACCGGATTTACTATTAGAGGCAGAGGAGAAAGTCAGATTAGTTCGCCGACATCTTGAGATAGCCCAGAGTCGTCAGAGGAGCTACGCTGATACTCGGCGGCGAGACCTAGAGTTTCAGATTGGTGATCATGTCTTTTTGAAGGTCTCGCCTTCGAAAGGGGTCCGGAGATTTGAAGTTCGTGGGAAGCTCAGTCCCCGTTTTATTGGACCCTTCGAGGTACTTGAGAGAGTAGGCCCTGTGGCTTACAGAGTTGCCCTTCCTCCACGCCTGGCCGGAGTTCATGATGTTTTCCACGTCTCGGCTCTGAGGAGATATGTATTCGACCCTTCGCACTGATTGACTTCACTTCTTTGGAGATCGGCGAGGATCTTGGTTATGAGGAGCGGCCGTTGCGAATTTTTGCTCGTGAGGTGAGGGAGTTGCGCAATCGGGCTATTCCGTATGTGAAGATCTTGTGGAGCAATCACGAGGAGCGTGAGGCTACTTGGGAGCTCGAGACGGTGATGAGAGATACCTACCCCTTTCTGTTCGAGACTTCCGGTTGAGATACGTCTGTTTGTTTTTCTTGTTTCGGGGACGAAACTTCCTTTTAGTGGGGGAGGATGTGGTGGCCCAAGTTCCCATGCAACTTTTCCGATGAATCCATTGTGTAGAACACCTAGTGTTGGTGTGTCTGGTCCATAGTGCATCAAAGAGATGCCACAGATGGACCCTGTGAGGTATCTTTAGCTGTTTTGGCCTTCGGCAACATTTGCCGAAAATTTGAAAAGATTTTTGGCCAAACAGAGGTTGAATTTGGATTCAGCGCGGAAACAACGCTTGAAAACGGCTATTTGCTTGTTTGATTCTGAGTCCGGAGGCCCAAAAACGGACTCCCGAAAGTTTTTATTGGATTTCGGTGCATGGGAGAGGCCGTGGACCGCCGGCCTGCCACGTGGCGGCCTGTCATTGGTCGGTTTACGGCGTTCGGTCCACAGAGCGTCACGGCTGGGTGCACAGACCCGGCGCATGGACACGTGGCGCCGCCTGATTGGCGGGCTCTTGATGCGCGGTCTACAGAGTTGGCGCGGCGGTGCATGGACCAGGGCGGGGGACGCGTGGCAGCCCGCGGTTGGTCGGTGCACGCGGCGCGGTCCACGGAATCCCGAAGTAGGGTGCGTGGACCGGGTGCAGGGGACACGTGTCGGCACGGGTTTGGCGGGCTCTTCAGGCGCGGCGCACGGAGGCGTGGGACCCCGCCTCGGGGCGCGTGCGTGGCAGCGGCGCCTGCCCGCACGTGTGACCGCGACAGTAGTGCGGGACAGGTGGCGCTCCACTATTCGCGGGCGCCACCTACCCGTTTGACCGGGGAGGCGCCACGCGGCGGCACCACACGCGCCCCGCACAGCTATTTGCTGTGCGGGACGCGTGTCGGTCTCCGGGAGGGCCACGTGGCCACTCCCAGTATGCCCCGCACAGCTGTTTGCTATGCGGGTGACGTGGCGGCTCAGGGGCGTTTCGGGCGCATTCCCTCGGTACGCTGTTTCGTCGATTTCGGGCGCCCGAAACGTGGTCCAGCGCCCGAAACCGGGGACAAAATGGGAATTTTCCCAATTGTTTTTGTGGGCCTATTTATAGCTTGAGCCTCTTTCACAGTGGGCTTTTTAGCATTTCTGGGCCTTTTCTCACTATGATTTCTTCAGTGAAGTTGATCCTCGTGCTGTGCTGCTTCCACCTGTGGATTTTTGGGATTTTACGTGGCACGCTTTTCGAGATTTCCATTTACTTGGCGCGTCGCGACGTTCCTTCTCCGGTGTTTCTTCCGTCGCGTTTCGGTGCGCGAGCTTCGGCCTACTCCGACCACCTTTTCGGGCGATTCTTGCACCGTTGGATCGACGACGGACAGAGCTACGATCTATATATTTTCAGTTTCCCCTTTTTTTTGTGCTTTTTGAGGAGTTTTTTCATGCTTACTGGGACCCTTGTTATCTGTGAGGATTTTTGAGGACAGCGGATTATTTCGGGGTTTTCTCCGCGCTCGGACATCGGATCGAGACAAGCCTTTGCACTTTTTTCATCTACTCGACGCGAGGATTATCACCGTATTTTTCTTGGATTTTTCCGAGGCTTGCCCGGAGGTATAATTTTCTCCCTTAACTGTGCATGGATTTACAGATGTGTTGTTGTGAGGTTGTGAGCACCCTGTGTTGTGAAATTTGTAACTCGGCCTAGGGGGCTCGGAATTGGACATGCAGGTACCCGTTTCGAAGATCTCGACGCGAGGATCGCTGTGGTATTTTTATTGGATTTTTTGGAGCCCTTTCAGCAGGTGAAATAATTGCATCTTTGGGACCGATTTTCAGATTGTGTGTACTTGGTTAATTTTTGGGATTAAAGTGTAACTGTGAACCTTGTGTTGTACCCAGGAGAGTTTGCGGGTATTGCTGGACCCGTTGGAGTTGGAGATTTAGATTTCTGGGTATTTTTAGTTGTGGGACTTCTGACAGTTCTGCTCTTCAGGTGGGTGGCCTCGTCTTCATGACCTATGGACTGTGCATTAATTCTATATGTGTAGGAACTTGCATGTTGTAAATGTATTTTGTATAGCATGCTAGAATATAGGAATTGATGTCCCTGATGTTGTTAGATGATCATGTGTTTATTTCTTTCCTACAAGCTGTTGATTATTGATATTTTGGAACTTGACCTAGGACCCCCGTCATATGCTGCATGCTCAACCAGTCTTGTAGAAAACTCCAACTTGGGCTAGGATTTTATTGCTTTAGACACTCCCACACGGACTTATATTGTTTCATCCTGGACTTAGAGTTTTTCTCGCTCGGGTAGTGGGCCGAGAGGTCGGGTTGTTGTGGGATGCATTTTACACTCGTGTCTGGGGACCAAGCGGAGTTTGATAGCAGTCTGTAGATCAGTGTTTCTTTTGGGGAGCCGTCTGAGTGACAGTGGGTCTTGGCTGTGTAGTTTTCCAGCCTGTTGTGAGAGAGTGCTTTGTTGGTTACAGCCGATCTTGTTGATCGAGGATTTGGATTATAGCCTGCATGGGCCACATTTGAGCTCGACAGAGATGCGCGAATACTTTCCTCAGTGGGGTCGCGCCCCTCGAGTGCCACTCCGGAGTTGGGCCTGATACTTTCTATCGCTACTTGTCGACGCAGTCCCTCTGGCTGGGCCAGTTTTGGCAGTCACGGACGTCCTACGTAAGTCCGGTCCTCCGTGGATGTAACGGCAGTAGGTAGGCGCAGGTTTGACTGGACCCGGTGTGGCAGTCAGTGTAGATTGGGTGATCAGATTTTGAGGGATAGTTGTGGCACCATGTTTCTTTCTGTTCCACCCTTTGAGCATCTAGATAGAGGCATTGTAGCTGTAGAGTTTATTTTCCAGCTTTTCATTCCAGCACTGCATTTATTACCTTATGCCTCTAGTAGACTTAGTGGGCAGACCGTCGGGCTTGTTGGCGGTACCCACTGAGAACTACTGTGGGATGTAATTCTCACACCCATCGTGGTGTCTTTTTCCCAGGGACTTCTACTCCTGTTCCTGCTGCTCCAGTTGCTGATCCGGCTGATCGAGGTAAGGGAGTCGCAAGATAGATCCCTACCAGTCGTTGTCCAGAGAGTAGATGTACCCCCCTTACTTTTTGAGAGTTCATGTTGAGAGATTATTGTAGTGAGGTATAGAGTTGTACTTTTCTTTTATTGCTGAGAGATTTATGTATTTTGGTGAGGATTTGGTTTGTATATTCAGGTGTTGTATTTACTTTATTTCAGCATTACCTTTCAGCTCTGATATCTGTTTAGTGTAGATGATTTTTGCAGGTTAGTCGCTACGTCTATAAGGGGCTTCCCGTATGGGCGGCGGATCTGTTGGCGAGCCCGGGTCGCAGTTTCGACCCCGGGGCGTGACACAGGTGGTGCGGTGAGATGACCTTGCAATCTCTTTCTTTTGAGCTGTTTAAAGAGGTTCCTAGGAAGTCGATCAAAGTCTGCGCAAGTTTAGATCGGGATAGATGGAGATGGCGGAAGATCCTTAGAGGAGCCTCTACGAGGGGGCCTTTGGGCAGGGAACGTGTGAAACGACTGAAGGACTTGGTGGGGGTCGCCTCGACGGGGAATAGGAATGACGAGTTGGTGTGGAGGTGGAACATCAAGGGGATCTTGTTACGGAATTTGAGTTGGCGTATTTCGTGAATGTATTAAGTCTTGAAGATTGAAATGAAGAAACTTTGGATTGTATACCTCAATCTCAAGAAAGAAGAATTCAAAAGGATCAGGTACGTTTAACTAAAGATTTTTGATGATCCGAATACTTCTTATAGTGTAGAAACACCTGGAAGAGTTTTTTATTGCATAAACATCAAAAACTGGACATGGGACATGTTCAGGATCCGGATCGGTCTCGGCAATCCGGATCCCGAAGGGTGTTTGTTCATACACTGGTTCAATCCGGATCGCAGCATCCTCTGATCCGGATCCCGAACACTAGTTTTACCTGCGTGCTTCCTCGATCCGGATCAGGACTTGCAATCCGGATCCCGAACATTGATGTTCTGGTAAAACTGTATGAACGATCCGGATCGGACTTTGTGATCCGGATCCCGAACAGGCATTTTCTGGAAATCGTCTTTCTTGCTTCTGCAATCCGGATCGTCAATTCCAATCCGGATCGCCGTCGGTAAAAATCTCCAGAAAAGGCAGTTTTTGTTTCCTATCTTCTTCCAATGGTTTCTAACCTATAAATAGGCCCTGTATTCATTTCTAGGGCATCCGCTAAAAAAGAAGAAAATAGCCGAAAAGAAAAATCCACATATATAGAGAAGAAAGGAAATCAATAGATTTATTCTATGTTTCTTCATCTATATTGATTGATTTGATTCTAGGTTTTCCATACTCACATTTTGAGTAGAATCAAATCAATGAATACTTAGATGGTATTTCCGATCTATCTTTGATCTAAGTATTCGGCGGATCATCACCACCCAAAACAAACAACGATTTACCCCAAAATCGGCGCGTGGACTCGCGTGGCCTTGTGGATTCAAGGTGCAACCGCTCTCGTGGATTCGGAGCGAGGTACGTTCGTGGATTCGAAGCGTGCCACTGGGTGAAGACCGTGGATTCGGTTGGACGTCGTGGACTCGACGTTGGACGCTGTGGATTCAGCGTTGGGCGCGGATCGTGGATTCGAGAAGCGTCGTGGAGCGAGCGGGAAGATCTACTAGGAGCGTATGTAAAAGGTTGAGTCGTCTGTGAGTACGGTATATCACCTTGTACGTGTTTAATTCTAGTGGATTTCGCCGTGTTATCGGTCCCGTGGTTTTTTACTCCGGTTTGGAGTTTTTCCACGTAAAAATCTTGCGTGTTCTTTTATTTTTCCGCATTGGGTTTATTGCGCAATGATTTTTTGAGTGTTTATTGTTTACACCTATTCACCCCCCTCTAGGTGTTTTTTCCCCTATTTAGATCCAATTACTTATAACCCAACAAGTGGTATCAGAGCGGGAATAGGGTTGTAAACAATGGTTGAAGGTGGAAACATCAATCGACCCCCTTTCTTTGATGGAACAAATTATGCGTACTGGAAAGTGCGGATGAAAGCCTTTTTAATTTCCATCGACGAAAGGGTGTGGCAATCAATTGAATTAGGATGGTCTAATCCAACTGAAATTTTAGATGATGTTCGCACCTTAAAACCTAGGTCGAAATGGACCAAGGAAGAGATAGATTCTTCTTCTTACAATGGCAAAGGAATTAATGCTCTATTTAATGCTTTGTCACAAACAGAGTTCTCTCGCGTCTCGGCATGTGAGACTGCGAAAGAAATCTGGGATGTTCTTCAAGTTACGCATGAGGGAACTAACCTAGTGAAGATTCAGAAACTGCAAATGCTCACGAGCAAGTTTGACTCTATCTCTATGGCAGAGAATGAATCTTTCACTGACTATTACACACGATTGCAAGACATCGTAAACTCATGTGCTAACTTGGGAGAGAAGATTCCAGAATTTAAAGTTGTAAGAAAATTTTAAGAACTCTTCCTGAACGATTTCGCCCGAAGGTCGCAGCCATTGAAACAATTAAACACCCGGACGAAATGCGTGTAGAAGAATTAGTAGGTGCTTTACAAACTTATGAAATGACATTTCCTACTAACTATTCTTCTGGAAAGGCATCCTCTTCTAAGTCTTCAGGTTACGCATTGAAATCAACTAAAGAAGAAGACGCGGATTCATCCTCCTCGGACGACGACGAGAACCTTTCTATGGAGGACTTTGAGAAGCAGCTCGCTCTCTTCACAAGGAAGTTTCGCCGCAACTTTCGAAGGGGTAATCCAAGCAAAACTCATCCTTCGGAAAGTCCAAGAAAGGCAAGGGATTTTCAAGCCACAAGTCAAGAAAGCAAGAAAACTTCTCAAAGGATAAGAAAAGTTCAGAGGGACAAGTTCAGTGCTTCAAATGTCGAGGCTACGGCCACATCTCAACGGAGTGTCCCAACAAGAATCCGGCTAAGAAGAAAGCGATGCAAGTCGTTACTTGGGATGACAACTCCACGTCAAATGTGTGATGACCCGGATCTCCGCAGAGCTGCTACAGTGCGTTGGGGTGGCTGTTGGAGGCCTACATGGTGTGTTGGAGGTGTTTGGGGCATAATTGGACACAAGTGTTGGACTTCGGGCTCAAATGGATCATGTGAGTGATCGGAGGACCCCGTGGAGGGTTTATAAGTGGTTTCGCGCGAATCGGATATTTAAATTGGGCTCCGCACGAAGTTCGGGCTAAGAATACACTTCCGGGAGCCTCCGGCAATTTTTAGAGTTGGAATTTGGCGAAACGGACGTCAAATTCGGATTCAGCGCGCGAAAACGGTCAAAATGGACTACCTACTTGACTTTTTGGGCACGGGTTACTGTTCACCGCCGGAACAGTAACTCCGGCGATCGCCGGCGGCGGCCGGCGGCGGCGGGCAGCGGCGGAGAGCGGCGGCGCGGCCTCGGGCAGGCGGCAGCACGGCGGCGGGCAGGCGCGGGCAGCGCGCAGCGCGCGGGCAGGGCGCGCGGTCCACGCGGCAGGCGTGCACCGGAGCGGGGGGCCACGTGGCAGTTTCCCATTGGACGGTTCATTGGTCCCGGCCTACGGAACAGGGGAGTGTTTGGTGGACCGGGCGGGAAAACACGTGGCATCTGGTCATTGGTCCGGTGTATGGCGTATCGTGCACCAGGTGCAGTGGGCACGTGACCTGGACACGTGGCGCGCGAGGATTGGACTGGTTACTGTGCGCGCAGATGGCAGGTAGCGTGGTGCACGGTGGACCGGTTGGGGACACGTGGCATCACGTTGTTGGTTCGGTGTTTGGGGTTGTCGTGCACCGGGTGCAAAGAGTATTTGGATTGGACACGTGGCGCGCGGGGATTGGGCGCGTCACTGTGCGCGTACGGGCGGCAGGCGGCGGCGGCAGGCGCGCAGGCGGCAGGCGGCAGGCGGCGGCCGGCTGGCGTGGCGGGCACGGCGGGCAGGTGGCGCACGCGGGCGCCACGTGGCAGCCCGCCATTGGCGGGCGCCAACTGCCCGTTGACCAGAGGAGCGCCACGCGGCGCGAGGTGGTCGGTCGGATCCGCTGTTTCGTGTTCTGGGGACACGTGTCAGCATGTTGAGCGGGTCGGACGGCCGTGCGGTCCGACCGGATCCCGTGCGGGATGGGCCGGGCCGTGGGCTGGGTACTGTGCGGGCCACGTGGCGGGCTTTGGTGGTTCCGGGCCTGCACAGTAACGGGCCGGGCCCGTTACTGTAGCAGCCCGAAAATTTCCGGGCGCCCGAAACCGGGGACACGCCGGGTATTAAATGAATTGTTTTTGGGCCTATATAAAGCAGCCCACCTCCTCTCTTTTCTGCTTTTTCCGAGCCTTAGAGAGGGAATGAGAGGGAGAGTTCTATAGGGAAGTTGTTCCCCTTGATGTCCTGGATCTTGTGGTGGATTCTCAGAACTTTTGAAAGCTCGGCATCGGCGATATCATTTTTACAGTTCGCCTCGGTTTTCGCCCCATTTCGGCCCATTACCGTCGCAGTTCGGTCAGAAATTCGCTGTGAGCAAACCAGGAGGAGTTTTTGGACGATTTCTTCGACAGCGTGTTCCTAAGAGGTAAGGCTTCGATTTTCGTGTTGATCGCTTCGCTCCGTTTCGCACTTTTGGCACGTTTCCCGAGACATCTTTGACCCCCTCTTTTGCTGTTTGGGTGTTTGGACAGCGGTACCTTCGACGAATTGTTTCTCGGCGTAGGAATATCGGATCGAGGCGATTCAAGAGTCGATTTTGGGCTACTTTTCGCAAGGAACGCGTTCGTATTTTTCTTGGAATTTTATGAGATTTATTTCGAGGTGAAAATTACTGTTTTCTCAGTGTACAGTGTGCAGTTTTTCTTCACAGTTTGATGTTTGGATTACCACCTTGCCGAATTTATAACTTGACTTACCGAACTCGGATTTGGACATGCAAGGTACCGTTTCGAAGCTATCGATGCGAGGATCGCTGTGATATTTTTCTGGGATTTTTCTGGGCACTTTCTGCAGGTGATAATTTAACAGTTTCGGGACTGTTGTTGTATGGGTTAATTAAAGCAATATTTGGGAGCCTAAGTGTATTTAGTGGACTTTGTGTTGTGCCAGGAGTGTTTCGGGTGTACTGTTCTTGTTGGAGCGCAGGATTGGAGTTTTTGGTATTTTCAGCTGTACGGACCCGGACAGTTAGCGCTTCAGGTGGGTGGTTGTTGCATGCCTCTACACCTGGCTTACTTACTAAGTTTATTAGAAAACCCCACTTTTGAGCATGTTGGTTGAATATCATGCATGATTGACTGATATACATGTGAGCCTATCATCTGAGATTAATTTTGTTGATATAGTATATTAGGGATATTATTGGGATAATATTGCTGTCGGAACGGGATCATTGGAATAATCTAACAGTGATAATTAACATGCTATACTAGCACCTAGATTTTTATGAAAGTGGATTAAATGATTAATGGTTGGGACATATTGACACATCAATGTGCGGGTTTCACTTTGGGGATTTATTATGGATCAGGGATCATACACATGTGTAGTTAACTGATGATTTTGGCATGAGAATGATATTTATGCGGATTTATTATTTGTTACACATGTGAAACTGTTACTTGATATTATTCTCCCTTTCACATTGCATGAGGACTTTTGCATGCTTATTTGGACATCTAGTTAGGCCACTATTTTATTGCTACACTATCATATTGGGATTTGACTTAGGAGAAACCATGATTGCTCTTTTTCTCCTTTTTATTTAGACTTTTGAGTCATGTTGCTCGGGTTCGAGCAGAGGTTTGGGATAGTGTAGCTGGGACCTGAGGGTCAGTGATAGGGTGTACCTGATGTTGGATTGTGGGCTATTGCGGCAACCGCGGACAGTAGGCGGTTGACCAGATCTTGATTATTTCACCCAATTGTGGGTTGGGGGTTATTGCGGTGACCGCGGACTTTGGGCGGTTGACCGGATGTTTACTATTGCATCAGATTGGGTAATAGATTTCTCTAGTGGATGGTATTTTCCACTTTTGAGTATTATTGTATCGGATCGGGGTTTCATTAGTGGACGGAGATTCCCACTTTGATCATTGTCATGATCCAGTCCTGCTATTGTGAGATATTGGATACAGAGATGCTTGATACAGTGATACTTTACTCGTGTGGGTCGCTCCCCTCGAGTGCCACTCCGGAGTAGGCTTTAGACCGTGTTGGGTTCCGGTCAGTTGGTGAGTTGTGAGTGATGGCAGAGCAGGCAGTACCAGTTTACTGGTGGCACTAGATTGGGTCTATTTAGCCAGATGTTGTTTCCTGGTGCATTCATACCGTCATTTCCTCCGGTATTGCATTTAGAGGCATACTTGTTGTGGTTTTCCCCTTTTATTCAGTAGTTCTGTTTACAGCTTTACTACCTGCCCTTTTCTTGCCTCTAGTAGACTTAGTGGGTACGCCGGAGCTTGAGACTTTACCCACAGGGGGAGGCTACTGGTTTACTAGTGGTTCTCACCCCCACTGTTGTTTCCTCTTCTTTTCTCCCCCCTGTTTTGCAGAGTCCTCATTGGAGTTGCTGATCTTCGGTCGTTGTTCGGGGCGAGGGAGTCACGAGCTAGACCGTTACCACCCGAGGAGTGTAGCTGTATCCCCTGGTTGGAGATTCCTCGTAGCTGTTGGCTGGCTTTTACTGTTTTTGGGAGGAGATAGATCTTTTGTATTTGGAGAGACTGATGTACTATAGTTTTAGTTTATCTCCTTTTATAGTCGAGAGATGCTGTACTGAGGACATTGTATGATGATTATCTGTATTTGAGGGAATGGATATTGTACTCTATTTCATGATGTATAGTAATTGGATTTTATTCTACAGCATTTTATTTCAGCTCTGATATTTGTGTAGCTATAGTACTATCTTTTGCAGGTTAGACGCTTCGCCTATGCGGGTTTTGGCATAGGTGGCGGATCTGTTGGCGAGCCCGGGTCGCAGTTTCGACCCCGGGGCGTGACAAAATGAGTCATCCTCAAGTGATGAAGAAGACAACGCGACAGCTTTCCACGCGTCCACTACATCTTCTCCCTTCATGTGCTTAATGGCAAGTACATCCGATTCACTGTCCAACTCCTCTGTTGAAAAGATTGCAACGGACGATGAATCGGATGATTCTGAAGGTGAAGATTTTGCTCTAGCCTACCATAAGCTTTTGAGGGATTCAAAGAAATTGGCTAAGCAAAACAAGGGGTTGAAAGGGAGATTGCAGGATCTCGAAGAAGAAGTAAAAAGGGTAACCTCTCTCTCAACCGATCTTGAAGTGGAAAGGGATAATTTGATTAAAACTAATGTTTCCCTTCAAGAGTCCAATGAGCAACTCGAGAAGAATTATATGGATATGGTGAACAAAGCGAATTACTTCTTGAAGCTCAACGGCGAGGCTCGACAGGAAAAATTGGAAATGACGGAGACCATACGCCAACTGAAGGACGACTTAAAGAGATTTTCTTCTGGAAGGAGTAAGTTGGACAGACTTCTTGGTCTTGGTCAAAGAAATAAGTTCGGCCTCGGATACACTCAAACTGGAGACATTCCAAGTTCGAGTGGGACAGTATTTGTGCCTCAGTCGGTATCTCCTCCTCCGACACCGGAATTCACGACAATCAACGACAACAAGCCTACCACATCCTCCTCGGGATCGTCAAGACCTAAGGTATGTTTTCGTTGTGGCATTTCAGGGCACATAAGGAGAAATTGCAAGACGGAAGCCAAACGCACACCTCAAGCACCTCTTGCAATGACTACCAAAAAGGCTATTCCTCGAAAATCAACTGCAACTCAATTGAAGGAAAAGAGCCTTGGTAGTACACCGCTCAAGACGACATCATCAAGGAGCAGCAATTCTTCAAGCAAGACGCTCTCACCTAGGAGATCAACTTCACGATCATTACCGACGCACTCCAAAAAGGTTTGGGTGCGCAAAGGTGAAATTTTCCCCTGTCTTGCTACCAATGTTTCCTTGCATGCATATGATAGTTCGTCTTGGTACCTGGATAGCGGGTGTTCCCGTCATATGACCGGTGACAAAAACTGTTTTCAAACATTTGAGAAAAACTCCGGAGGACTTGTTGTTTTCGGAGATGGTCGGTCTTCCAAAATTGTTGGAAAGGGAACGGTAGCTATTCCAGATGGCCCGGTTCTAAACAATGTGTTATTTGTTCATGGCCTTAAGACTAACCTCATAAGCATAAGTCAACTTTGTGATAGTGGTTATTCAGTTAATTTTTCTTCTGATAAATGCACTGTAACTGACATGAACCATGCTTTCTTTTTAAAGGGGGTTAGATCAGAAAACAACTGTTATGTAGTTCCTCATAAGATTTCTGAAAAATGTAACCTAGCATCTTTGAAAAATGAAACACTTTGGCATGAAAGGCTAGGTCACATAAACTTTAAGGAACTTGCTAGAATTTCGAACAAAGATGTGGTCAAGGGGGTTCCGAAACTTTCTTTTGAACAAAACCTTGTGTGTGGCGGTTGCCAAAAAGAAAAACAGTCTAGGACTGCACACAAGAACTTGAACCACATAGGTACAAAACGGCCTTTGGAACTTTTGCATATGGACTTAATGGGGCCAACTCGTCAACCATCTCTGGGAGGTAAATGGTATATTTTCTTATTGGTTGATGATTTTCTAGATATACTTGGGTAGCATTCTTAAAAGAAAAAGCTGATACCTTTGATTCTTTTCTCGAAATCTGCAATCGTATTATGACTGAAAAGAATGATAGGATTACTCGAGTTAGGAGTGATAGAGGTGGGGAATTCATAAATTCCAAATTCATTGATTTTTGCACTTCTAATGGCATTAAACATGAATTCTCTGCACCTTACACACCTCAACAAAATGGTGTAGTCGAGCGCAAAAACAGGGTCGTACAGGAAATGGCACGTGTTATGCTTCACAGCCGGAACTTACCTTTTTATTTTTGGGCTGAAGCGGTGAACACTGCTGTTTATGTTATTAATCGCGTGTATTTGCGCCCGGGGACATTGAATACACCATATGAACTTTGGTTTTGTAGAAAACCTAACATCAAATATTTTCGTATCTTTGGGAGTCGGTGTTTTATTTTACGTGATCGTGAGAATCTTGGAAAATTTGACTCTCGAAGTGACGAAGGGATTTTCTTAGGTTATTCTACAAACAGCAGAGCATATCGAGTTTTTAACTTAGAATCTAAGACGATCGTAGAATCGATAAATGTTAAGGTAGATGAAGCTTTTCACTTTGAATCTGAAAAATCTACCCTCGATATCTCTCTTGATGATGATACACCTGCTAATGCATCTTCTTCTAACAATTCTTTCGATAATAATGATGCATCTAACGGTTCTTCAAGCTTATCTGATGTGCAGGAATCATCTCGTGTACCTCCGTCTACTCCTCTACCTCAAACGTTACGCATCTCCAAGGATCACCCTGAATCGAACATCATTGGAGATCCACAAGCAAGGATTGGCTAGTATCTCAAATCACAAGGAATGTGAGAGCTCTCCAGATGACTACGGATGACAATTGGCCGGACTATCTGCTAATGGATTCATCAACCGAATCAAAAACATCGAGAAGCTCGAGACTATTAAGAGCTAATGACAGTGAGAGAGCAATGCAGGCTAGAGTCCACAAATAACGAAACAAAGTCTGGGAATTAACGAAGCCTCAAGCAACACAATGTGATAGTGCAATGACCAAATGGATCTTTCAAGAACAAGAAGGTAAAATGGATCAAGAACAGAATGAAAGGTACTATCATCAGGAACAAAGCAAGGTTAGTTGCTCAAGGCTACTCTCAAGTAGAAGGTATAGACTTTGATGAAACTTTCGCCCCTGTAGCTAGACTCGAGTCCATTCGTATATTGTTTGCGATTGCTTGTCATTTTAAAATCAAATTATTTCAAATGGACGTTAAGAGCGCCTTTTTAAATGGGTTTTTAAATGAGGAAGTTTATGTGGCTCAACCGAAAGGTTTTGTGGATCATAAACTACCTAACCATGTTTTTCGTTGAAAAAGGCTCTTTACGGTCTGAAACAAGCACCGCGAGCATGGTACGAAAGGTTGACAAAGCACCTTTTGGAAAAGGGCTACACTCGAGGGGGAGCTGACAGGACTCTCTTTGTGAAGCATTATCAAAACAATTTCATAGTTGCTCAAATCTATGTCGATGACATTGTTTTTGGCGCAACAAGAGATAATGATGCTTCCAAATTCGCGGAGACCATGGAAAGCGAATTTGAGATGTCCATGATGGGCGAATTGAATTATTTTCTTGGATTACAAGTTAAACAAACGATGAAGGAATTCACTTGTGTCAATCCAAGTATGCACTGGAGTTGGTCAAAAAGTTTGATCTGAAAATTCTAAGGATTTTCCAACTCCAATGGGAACTAGCCATAAGGGACTTGGAAGTGAATCACATAGTGAGAATGTAGACGAGAAACTGTATCGCAGTATGATTGGAAGTCTACTATATCTCACGGCTAGTCGCCCGGATATATCCTTCAGTGTTGGGATTTGTGCGAGATATCAATCAGCACCGAAGGAGGTTCACCTGAAAGCGGTGAAACGGATCATCCGATATATCAAAGGTACAATCAGTTTCGGAATTTGGTATCCTATGGGAACGACTTTGGATATTGTTGGATACTCAGATGCCGATTGGGCTGGATCAGTGGATGACCGGAAAAGCACGAGTGGTGCATGCTTCTATCTTGGCCACTGCCTTGTTGCATGGCACAGTAAAAAGCAGAATTGCATAGCACTCTCGACTGCCGAAGCGGAGTACATTTCTGCAGGAAGTTGTTCAACCCAATTGATTTGGATGAAAAGCGTGTTGAGCGATTTCCGGATTTCAACTTCTTCGGTAACCATTTTATGTGACAACACTAGTGCTATTAACATTTCTAAAAACCCTGTGTTGCACTCTAGAACAAAACATATTGAACTTAGATATCATTTTCTTAGAGAGCTAGTTGAATCAAACATTCTTCAACTGTCATATATTTCAACTGAGGATCAATTAGCTGATATCTTAACAAAACCTTTGGATCAAAAACGTTTTATTCACTTGCGTAAAGCAATTGGCATGCTTTCCTTGAAATAACTCTTTTGAAACCTTTGCTTAGGTTAGGTTTTGTTTTTGTTTTTGTTTTGTTCTTTATCTATGTTTTGTACATAGGACATTAATTGAGCATAAATCATAATTGACTTTAATTGCATCCTTTTATGCATTTAGAAATTTATTATGCTTTTGATGTCATAATATTTCAATGTTGCAATGATCATTTACGTTAATTAAACCATCTTTTAAGTGATCAAAGTCAATTTCTCTCTCAATGATCTCTTGGTATAGTCATTATCATATTTGATTGCTTAGTCGAGTATGAATTCGAGATCAATGGTTTGGTTGAATACCTTATATATTAAATAATTGATAGCCAATTGAGGGGGAGTCAATGAAATGTAAAATGCTCAAAAGATGTGGAAAGAGTTACATCCCAATGAGGAGTGTGAAAACTACCACCACATGGAGAAAATGAGAAAGAAAAAGATACTCCATGAATGAAAAGCAAATTTTTGTTTTGAAAATGTTGATGAAATTCATATTGAAATACTTGACTCAGTCGTATTTCATGGTTGGTATAAGGTGGGATTTTTAGTAAAAGATGCTCAAAGAGCCACTCCTTCAACAGATTGTCTAGATATATTATCTAACTTATCTGGGATTTCAAACATCTATTGATCTTGGTACTTCATTTTCTTTACTAAAATTGATGATTTGATAAAGGCATTACACATAAGATCAAGATAGATGTAATTGAAGTTGTTCAACTTTAAGTGTTTTAACTTTCGTAAATTTTCGTTTCATTTTTGGGTATTGTTGATAGATTTTGCATAATCTATTTCTTGTTGTATGAAACGATGTCTTTTGTTTAAAGTTGACATGGTAAAGTGCTTACATACTTTTTCTGGATTTTATGGAATTTTTCTGAATTTTTCTGGAGAAAAAGTTGAAGCCGATCCGGATCGGGGTAAGTGATCCGGATCCCGAACGCAGGATTCTTCCTGCGGGTAGCCGATCCGGATCACATTCTCGATCCGATCCGGATCACGGCTAGGGTTTTTATAAGAACAAAGAGGATTTGATTTCTTTTACCCTAATCTTTTGTTCTAAATCTCTAGAGCTTCTCTCTCTAGATTTCTTGCATTTGGAGCTTCCAAACTCAAAGTTCTTCGGATTCAAGTAAGTTTTATTGATCAAATCTCGGTTTTTCACAGTTTTTATGGTTTTTCATCAAACGTGAGTTGAAATCTTGAAACTTTTTCGTTTGTGAATGGTTTTTGATCAAATTTCTTTTGAAATAAGAACTCTGGGTCAATTAGTTTTGCTTTTATGCTGGGTTTTCTCAAGATAAACGAGTTTTTAGGCTTCGATTTCTAAAAATTCTGTTTTAGGGCATAAAAGAGGAATTTTTGAAAATCATGGAATTGATCTATTTTTAAAATTCCTTTTGGAAAACTAATTTGATTCTTGGCTTCTCTACATGATTATGATTGTCTAGGTACAATTTTTCAAATTTTTCAAAATTGACGATTTTTCATGTGTTCTTGAGTTGGTTTTGCACAGGACACCTTTTAAACTCAAAGCACTTTCAGCAATGGTGATCACCTGGATCATTTTCCTACTTGCTGCAATGGTCCATGTTAAGGACACTGCCAAACCTAAGAAAGCAAAGAGAACCAAGCGAGCTGAGAATGATTCCGACACGGATTCGGAAACGGACTCGATTGACTGGGATAACCTAGAGATTGAGGAAGATGTCCCTATTGTATCCAAGGGGAAAGCACCTGCAGAAACCTCAAAGACAAAGGTTCCTCCTACTGCTGCAGAAAAGGGAAAAGCTCCCATGGAACCAAGTCAAATCAGAACAAGAACAAAGACTGGTGCAAGGAAAAGAGGTAGTGCTCAGGGCATTTCAATCAACGAACCTATAGCTAGCCAGCCTCCTCCTCCGGAATTCATTAGTTCTACAAGAATCAAGGATTTTGAGAAAAGAGAATGTATCGGTGAGAGACATGTCAATGTCAAACCAATGATGGAACGCTCTGCAGCGTTTGGGAGATTATTTAATCAAGCTGGTCTCGGTCCAATTTGCAACTTTCCCGAATCAACTGGGTATTGCCCGCACTCGGTTCGCATGTTTTACCAGAATGCTATGAGTCTAATGGATCATGACGACGGACGACGAGAATTTCATACCGTAGTTAAAGGTATCAAAATCAAAGTCACTCCACAACTGATTGGAGAGGTGCTTAATATGAAAGCAAGATCTGATGGACTCAACTACCTCAAGACTCAAAGCTTCAACGACAACTCGTGGAGAGTTGTAGTTAACGGAATCTGCGTTCCGGAAACTTTGTCTACCGGAAATTCTGTTTTCTCCAAAGAACTTAAGAAAGAGTACAAGTACATAAACTTCATTGTCTGTTACAACATTCTTCCAAATATGAACACGAAAGTCCTTCGATGGGATAGAATGCTTTTTCTCTATCTTCTTGACAACCCGACTGCATTGATGGGAGCAAATCTGAACATTCCTTATCTCATTTGGAATAGGATGACGCGCTATGTCGAACATTCACACCCCACAGAGCGACTACCATACCCAATGATTATCATGCGCATCCTCAAGAAGTTTAAAGTGGATACAAGCGCGAGCTCTTACATGTATAGTTTGGGGACAATAAATGAGACAACTATTGTCAAGTCTTTGTCAACAAAGCAAGATGATCCCCCATCTCCTCCACTCCGACAACGAGCTCGACCACAAGGGGGTACTTCCACAGCCCCAGTTCCTCCTTCACAGCAGGCACCTCCATCCACCTCTGACGATGATGCCTCTGTCACCTCTATTTTAAAGAACAACAGCGGCTTTCAAATGAACAGGAACGTATGTCTGCTGAGTTCACTGAAATGAGAGGAGACCTTCAAGTTATGAAAAACGAGCTGGAAATCCTCACAGCTTCTCAAATCACTCTGAATAAGTCTGTCTCATCACTGAAGAAACTAGTGAAGAAGATGTTTGCTAAAATGGGATGCACAACATCCGATGACTCCGACTCTCCGGAATAAGTTTTATTCTGACCTTCTTTTGCTTTTTGCAGGTCTTTCATTTTTCTTGTTTGTCTATCGTTTTAACTCTCTTGGTTTTGTAATTATTTGGCTTATTTTGTGACAAAAAGGGGGAGAGAGTTAGAGAGAACTCTGAACAATGAAACAATGAATGATGTGAACTGAACTTTGTGAATATCAAGGTAAGTATCTTCAACTCAACTTTGGTTTTTATTTGTTGATTGGTGGCATGCCTCTATACTAACTATTCGACTAACTATTTGGGCATGTAATATGACTAACAAGTTGATGTTGGACTAACATAGTTTGACATTTGGTTTTCGACTGCTTAGAAGATATGTTGGTTTTAACTATGATTCTCTTACATATCTGAATTTTTCAAATGTCATGATGAGAATAAACTCTATCTCTGTATTTGGTTTTGTATGATTCAATTCTTGAGGTATCTAACGATTTCTTTTGTCAAGAATGATTTCTGTGTGCAGAGATTACAGATGTCTAAGTCTAGAGTCTGTCTTAGGAGTTTATCTCATGTTTTTAATTTCTGGATCTCTTTTGTAAATTTTTGTTGTATGGTGATAGCAACAAAAATATCTTTTTGAATTTTCTTTTGTGGATTTGTGTTTTGTCACGAAACCGCCAAAGGGGGAGATTGTTACGGAATTTGAGTTGGCGTATTTCGTGAATGTATTAAGTCTTGAAGATTGAAGATGAAGAAACTTTGGATCGTATACCTCAATCTCAAGAAAGAAGAATTCAAAAGGATCAGGTACGTTTAACTAAAGATTTTTGATGATCCGAATACTTCTTATAGTGTAGAAACACCTGGAAGAGGTTTTTATTGCATAAACATCAAAAACTGGACATGGGACATGTTCAGGATCCGGATCGGGCTCGGCAATCCGGATCCCGAAGGGTGTTTGTTCATACACTGTTCAATCCGGATCGCAGCATCCTCTGATCCGGATCCCGAACACTAGTTTTACCTGTTTGCTTCCTCGATCCGGATCAGGACTTGCAATCCGGATCCCGAACATTGATGTTCTGGTAAAACTGTATGAACGATCCGGATCGGACTTTGTGATCCGGATCCCGAACAGGCATTTTCTGGAAATCGTCTTTCTTGCTTCTGCAATCCGGATCGTCAATTCCAATCCGGATCGCCGTCGGTAAAAATCTCCAGAAAAGGCAGTTTTTGTTTCCTATCTTCTTCCAATGGTTTCTAACCTATAAATAGGCCCTGTATTCATTTCTAGGGCATCCGCTAAAAAAGAAGAAAATAGCCGAAAAGAAAAATCCACATATATAGAGAAGAAAGGAAATCAATAGATTTATTCTATGTTTCTTCATCTATATTGATTGATTTGATTCTAGGTTTTCCATACTCATATTTTGAGTAGAATCAAATCAATGAATACTTAGATGGTATTTCCGATCTATCCTTGATCTAAGTATTCGGCGGATCATCACCACCCAAAACAAACAACGATTTACCCCAAAATCGGCGCGTGGACTCGCGTGGCCTTGTGGATTCAAGGTGCAACCGCTCTCGTGGATTCGGAGCGAGGTACGTTCGTGGATTCGAAGCGTGCCACTGGGTGAAGACCGTGGATTCGGTTGGACGTCGTGGACTCGACGTTGGACGCTGTGGATTCAGCGTTGGGCGCGGATCGTGGATTCGAGAAGCGTCGTGGAGCGAGCGGGAAGATCTACTAGGAGCGTATGAAAAAGGTTGAGTCGTCTGTGAGTACGGTATATCACCTTGTACGTGGTTTAATTCTAGTGGATTTCGCCGTGTTATCGGTCCCGTGGTTTTTTACTCCGGTTTGGAGTTTTTCCACGTAAAAATCTTGCGTGTTCTTTTATTTTTCCGCATTGGGTTTATTTGCGCAATGATTTTTTGAGTGTTTATTGTTTACACCTATTCACCCCCCTCTAGGTGGTTTTTCCCCTATTTAGATCCAATTACTTATAACCCAACAGATCTTTACTGTCAAGTCCACCTACACCTTCCTCATTGACTGGGGGACTCGGGATCTTGCCGTTTTCTCTATCTGGAGACTACACTTTCCAGCTAAGGTTAAAGTTTTTATCTGGATCTCTCTCAAGAATCGGCTTACCACGGTAGATATCCTTCTAAGAAAGGGGTGGTGTGGTAACAATCTCTGTGTGCTTTGTGGGGCTCAGACGGAGACGGCGAACCACCTTTTCACCGGGTGCGTGTACGCTAGGTTCCTCTTCGAGATGGACGACGGGGTGGTTGATATCCAGGCATTAGGGAACAACGTCCGACGGGTGTGGGAGAGTCGGACAGGTAGGGAGAGAGGTTCTGAAGTGGACAGGTCCCTTACCTACCTGGCCACGAACTGGTGGGTGATCTGGAGAATCAGAAATAGAGTTATCTTTCAGCAGGTTAACACGGATCCCCGCTGCGTGGTTCGTTGGGTCAGAAGTGAAGTGGCGCTTTGGTTGGGGTTGAATTGACACCTTTTTTTTTTTTTTTTTTTTTTGAGATCTTCGTTGTCTCACTCTTGTTGCTGAATTCAGTTTCTAGTTGAATGAAGCGGGTAATTGCTACCTTTCTCTCAAAAAAAATAATGATGATGATCCCTTTCTTGTAGTCCATCCTCTCTTTTTTATATTTTTCAATTCAAATATGGCATAGCTATAATCAAGGTGATATCTACTGGGCAGTTACCCATTATTCTCTTTAATTGTCCTTGGAAATCACACCCGTTTTTAGATTTTGTAAAAACTGTGAAATTAAATTAAGTTATTTAAATTTTTAAATTTTAAAAATTTAAAATTCTAAAGGTGTTTGTAATGAAACGACTAATTTCACGAAATGAGACTCGAATTCAATGAAACAAAATCGCTACCTGAACGGTTGGATCGCGCTGAACATCGTGGTGAAATCCAATTTTGAATTCGGCAAAATGAAACCACGAAAAAACACAAAAATAATATATTTTTGAGGGAATTTTTGCAAAAAGTGTGACATTTTATATATCAAATCACGCGAAATCACACATGGAGGGTCCTTGCTGCAAAATACATGCATGGTGAGGGACTGGATTAAAAATATTCAGAGTAGAGGGAATTGTTGTGAATTTTCCCATGCAATATATAAGCTTCACCTAGGGTTTCCCAAAGAGAAATTGTCACGCCCTGGGGTCGAAACTGCGACCTGGGCTCGCCAACAGATCCGCCACCTATACGAAAAATTCTGCATAGGCGAAGCATCCAACCTGCAAAGATAAAACTACAGCTAAATAGATATCAGAGCTAAAAAATAAACTGCTGAAAAACTCAAATCCAACACTGTACAACTGAAAATAATGATACAATATCCATCTCCCATACATAATCCTCATAAAATATCCTCTGAAACAATAACCCCGAACTCAACAGGGAGGTAGACTAAAATAATACATCAGTGTACAGGCTCTCAGTACAAGTCAGATCCTCACAATATAATTGTAGAGCCCCAAAACCCGATGTAGCTTTTCCCCGTGAATCAACAATGTGAAACACCTAATATTGGTGTGTTGGGCCAGTAACGCATCAAATGGATGTGTTGGATGGACTCAATGAGGTTTCGAGATCAAGCCTGTTTTTCGGCTGCTTTTGCCGAATTTTAAAAGAGGTTTCAGGTTGATTGGAGGTCAGATTTGGATTCAGCGCAGAAAAACGCTTGAAAACGGCTATTTGCTTGTATTTTTCTGAGTCCGGATACCCAAAAAGGGGCTCCCGAAATTTTATAGTGGATTCTGGTGCATGGGGGAGACCGTAGACCGCCGGGGTGCCACATGGCGGCCTATTATTGGCCGGTTCACTGAGTGCAGTCCACGGAGAGACGCGGGGTGGCACATGGACCGGGCGGGAGACACGTGGCGTTCCCTGATTGGCCGGCGCATATTGCGCGGTCCACGGAACCCCGCGCAGGTGCATAGATCGGGCGCGGGGACACGTGGCAGCCTGTGATAGGCGGGCTCATGCGGTGCGGTCCACGGAGGCGCATGCTGGCTCCTCGGGATGCATGCGCGTGTGGGGGGCAGGCGGCGCGGCCGGCGAGGCCCACGTGGGTGCGGCCGGCGGGTCGCGCGGGCGGGCCACGTGGCGCCCTGCGATTCGCGGGCGCCAGAGGCCTTGCACTTGCTGTTCCTTGTTCGAGACACGTGTCAAGCGCTGGCGGTTTCGGGCGCTGGTCGGACGGGGCTCGGGATCTAGTTTTGTGCGCCTTTTGGATTCAGGCGCCCGGAAGTTGGGCCCGAATCAGAAAAGGCATGGGCTTTTGGGCTGAGCCTATAAATAGGTCCCCTTCACTTGCTTTTTCTTGTTTTGCTGGGCCTTTTCACAGTGGGCTTTCTATAGAAAAGTTGTTCACCCTTTTGTTCTACACCTTGTGGAGGAGTCCCAGGATTTTTGGAGGACGCTACTTCGACGTCTACTGCGATTCGGCGCACTGCGACGCTCCTTCCTTGGTGGTCTTTTTCGTTGCGTTTCGGTCTGCGGACTCCCCTGGGCTACCCCGAAGGAGTTTTTGGGTGATTCTTGCGCCTACGTTTTCATGGCAGGTAGGACTACGATTCTTGTATTTATAGTTTCCCTCCATTCCGAGCTTTTTTTGGGTCTTTTGGACTATCTTGTGACCCCATTTTCTGCGGTGAGATTTTGGACAGCATTGGAGTGATTGTGGGTTTCCTCGGCCCACGAGCATCGGAACGAGGAGTGTGAGTACTCGTTTTACATCTACTCGTCACGAGGAACGCCGTCGTGATTTTTCTGGAATTTTTGGAAATTGCTTCGAAGGTGATAATTCCACTTTTTCTGGACTGAAAGCTAGAGATTATTCATTGTGAAAGTTTTGGGATTGCAGCGGTGTTTTATTTGTATATTGACCTACAGGTGTCCGAACGGGACGTGCGAGTACTCGATTCGCATCTACTCGATGCGACGATCGTAGCGGTTATTTTTCTAGATTTTTCCGAGATCATCTCGTAGGTAAAATTAACTATTTTCTGGACTAGATTGTGTGGACAGCGGTAGATTGTAGTTTTGGGTTTAATTGTGCACCGTGTGGATCATCTTTGCAGCTTTTGAGGTGTGCCGTGATTTACCTGGAGTGAGGGCGTGTTTGGATTCGTGCTTCGTGACCGAGGTGGGTAGTTGTTGTGGACCTCATCTTTTGACTTACTCATTAGGAATATTAGAGTGATCCTCGTTGTTGATTACCGACTAGTACATTGTGGGTAACATGCATGCTTGTATAGATTGGACATGTGTTATGTTAGTACTTAGTGTTCTTATGAGATCTATTATTATCCTAGATTAGCATGCTCTAATTAATGTGAGAACAACGATATCTGTTTTTCTTTTATCAACATGAGGACACTTGCATGCTTATATGGACATCTAGATAGGCCACCTTTTACTGCTACACTATCATTGGAATTTGACTTAGGAGAAACCATGTTGGCACCTCTTCTCCTTTTATTGAGATACATGTGGTATTGCTCGAGTTGAGCAGGGTTGTAGGATAGTGTAGCCGGGTTTATTGAGTCGGGATTTGTCATACCAGATTGTGGGTTATGGGGTATTGCGGCGACAGCGGACATTGGGCGGTTGACCGGATGTTTACTTGTGCATCAGATTGGGGATCAGATTTCTCTAGTGGATGGAGGTTTCCACTTATTGAGTATTATTGCATTAGATTGGGGGATCAAGTTATATTTAGTGGAGGGGTTTTCCCACTTCGATCAGAGTCGTGATCTAGTCCTGCTATATCGTGATACTTGTTACAGTGATACTTTACTCGTGTGGGTCGCTCCCCTTGAGTGCCACTCCGGAGTGTGCGACCGTGCCGGACAGTAGCCGGTCTGTTACTTATTTGGGTATGCGATCGTGCCGGACAGTAGCCGGTCTATTACTTATTTTGGGATGCGACCGTGCCGGTCAGAAGCCGGTCTGTATTCCGCGAATGAGTTCTTGAGTTCGACAGTTTGAGCAGGCAGTGCTAGTGTTTACTGGCCCATTGATTGGGTTTATTCAGGCAGACACCTTTACTGATGCATTCATATAGCTACCTTTCTAGCACTGCATCTAAAGGCATAGTAGCGATAGTTCTTGTATCAGCAGTTATGTTCATAGCTTACCGCCTTTTCTTTTCCGTTTGCCTCTAATAGACCTAGTGGGCACGTTTGAGTTTGAGGCTTAACCCACTAGGGGAGGCTACTGATTTTATAGTAGTTCTCACCCCCATTCTTGTTGTCTTTTCTTCCCCCTTTGTTTTGTAGAGTCGTCTGCGGGAGCTGCTGGGCCATCAGCGACAGATCGAGGTAAGAGGATAGCGGACTAGATAGATCGTCCACCCGACAGTATGCTAGCTGGATTTTTGTTGTACCCTATTGATCCGTCGGAGGAGGAGGAGATGTCGCAGCGCCTCCCCGATGGATATCTGAAACCCGGATGAGAGAAAAAAAGAGAAGACGAAGAATATATTTGTAGGTGGAAGAGCTTCTATTTTTACTCTCTAACTGGGAATGAATTACAAGAGCCAATAGACCCCTATTTATAGCCCTTAGGCTTACAAAAGATAAGAAACAATAACAATTTTATTCTTAACCAAATTGGTTTTATCCAATTTGGTTTTAACAACCCGATCTAATTAAACTACCTCGATCCCTATCCTAACCGAAGTAGTTGTAACTGCCTCCGCCTTATCCTCAATGATTGAGACTTATCCGGAGTAGTTGTAACCGCCTCCGCCTTATCCTCAATGGATGAGACTTATCCGGAGTTTAGATCGTCCCGGATCATGGCTCCCCAAATTTTGAGAGGAACCAGCACCTGCTGGATCTAGAACTGCAAGCGAGGAAATTGGGTTTCTCCAGCTTCCCTTGTGAACCACTTGGCGGCACTTGGCTTTTGACCTTTCCGTCCAATACGGAAGGCTTCACGTTCACCTTTGCGTGTCGTTGTGACCTTGCGTTCCAGAATAGTATCATCAGCTAGCTGCTCTTCACGTTCTACCACGAGATCCTCCATGGGTGGCAGTACTTCTCCGGGCTCATCGTCTAGCATTGACGGCTCGAAGGACTTTAGATTCTCGATATTGACGATCGAATACATGTTCATGTATGCGGGCAGCTCTAGTTGACACGCATTCTCACCAATCTTGCGCACGATCTTGAAAGGTCCATAACGGATGGGCTTAAGCTTCTTACCCTCGCCTTTCAAGCGCTCTTTGCTGAGATGGAGCCAGACTAGATCACCTTCTTGGAAGTCGCCTTTCACCCGATGTCGGTCATGTCGTTCTTTATACTTCTGCTGAGATTTTTGCAGCTGTCGTTCCACTTCGCTATGCACTTTCTGAATACTCTCTAAGAACCGATGTGCCTTCGCTATTTCACCTTCTTCCTTGGTGGTCCGCGGTTGCTCGACCGTGAACGACAAGTCGAAAGGGCTGGGAGGTAAGTAACCTAAGCACACCTCAAAGGGAGATTTGCCAGTGGAACTGTGTATAGCTCGATTGAAGGCGAACTGCAGGTACGGAAGGCTCTCGTCCCAAGTCTTGGGATGTCGAGCGTTATATCCTCGCAGCAGATGTACAACTGTCCGGTTGACCACTTCTGTTTGCCCATCGGTTTGAGGATGGAAAGCCGTACTCCGTTGTAGCTTTGTGTCCATCATGGACCACAAGGACCGCCAAAAGTTGCTTAGAAAACGGCTGTCACGGTCAGATACAATCGAGCTTGGTAGCCCAAAATGTGTCCAAACGTGTTGGAAGAACAGCCGAGCTGTTTCCTCGCCGGTGATTGTCTTTTTGCATGGCACAAGTGCTATCATTTTGGAGAACCGATCGACCACCACATAAAGATAGTCGTGTCCCCGTCGGGTCCTCGGAAGACCTCCTAAGAAGTCCATGGAGATACTTTCCCAAGGACGAGTCGGCACCGGAAGAGGAGTGTAGAGGCCCACCTTTCGATTAGCGGGTTTGGATGTGCAGCACAAGACGCATCCCTTCACAAATCGTGCCACATCGTTTTGCATGTGAGGCCAATAGACATAGCGCTGGAGATTCTGCAAGGTTTTGTTCACCCCAAAGTGACCTGCCACCTTCGAGGTATGGGCTTCTCGGATCCACCGTGCTCGATTACCATCTCTAGGCACACATAGTAGTGCACCTTTGTACAGTAGACCTTCTTGCAAGGCAAACTCGGTAGGTTGTCCTGCTTCGATGTCGGCCAACGCCACTCGAAAATCTGAGTCTTCTGCATACAAACTGGCATAGTCATGAAAATTTGGCTGAATCTGCATTAATGTCGTCAAGCAAAGTGCTGCCACCGGTGGTCGTGATAGCATATCAGCCAGCTTGTTGTGAGCACCTTTCTTGTACTTGATCACCAGATTGAACTGCTGTAAGTACGTCATCCACTTCATGTGCCGTGCCTGTTGCAATTTGGATTGCGTTTGGAGATATTGTAGTGGGCGGTGGTCTGTGTGCACCACTGTCTCCTTGCCTAGTAGGTAGATTCGCCAATGCTTTACTGCCTGGTGTAGTGCCAAGAGTTCCTTGTCGTAAGTCGGGTAGTTCTTTTGAGCTCCTTGAAACATCTCGGAGTAGTATGCCACAGGCCGACCGTCTTGCATCAAGACAGCCCCCATAGCATATCCCGACGCGTCCGCCTCCAACTCGAAAGGCCGTTGCAGATTTGGTAGGGCAAGGACCGGCGCCTCGCATATCTTCCGTTGCAAAAGTCGAAATGTGTCCTCATGTTTCGAACTCCATTCGAATTTTTGGTTGGCTTTTGTTAGTGCATGCAGAGGGGCAGCTAGGACAGAAAAATGCCGGATAAACTTTCGGACATATTGACAAGCGCCCATGAAGCTCCGTACTTCCGTCACATTTTTGGGCCGAGGCCACTCCTTGATGGCCCTGACCTTGTCTGGGTCGATCTGAAGCTCGCCGCCCCCCACCACGAACCCGAGGTACACCAGCCTTTGCTTGCCAAACTCACACTTTTTAGGGTTTAAACGGAGCTTGTGTTCCTTGAGCAGTATGAAAATCTTCTCGACATGGGCCAATGCTCCTCCCACGATGGACTATAGATGAGGATGTCGTCAAGGTAGACGATAACGAAGTCATCAAGAAAGGGGCGTAGAACGTCGTTCATCAGCCGCATAAAGGTGGCCGGTGCGTTGCAAAGGCCGAACGGCATGACGAGCCATTCAAACAGGCCTTGTCGCGTCTTGAATGCGGTCTTCCAAGTGTCATCCTCTCGGACTCGAACCTGATGATAGCCTGACTTCAGGTCCAGTTTGGTGAAGTAGCGAGCATGCTTCAATTGGTCCAAGAGATCATCGATCCGCGGCAAGGGGTACCGATTCTTGATGGTGATTTTGTTGAGGGCGCGGTAGTCGATACACATTCGCCACCCGCCATCTTTCTTTGGCACCAACACGATCGGGGAGCCACAGGGGGAGCTACTCGGTTTGATAGCACCACTCTCGAGTAACTCGGTCACCTGTCGCTTTATCTCCTCATTCTCCATTACCGAGTTTCGGTACATGCCGAGATTCGGTAACGGAGCGTCGCTGATCAATTGGATCTCATGTTCCACGGTTCGCTTTGGTGGCAGTCCCTGGACTTCTTGGAACAGATCCTGATGCTCGCCTATCAGCCTGGCGACGTCGTCCGTTCTCTCTTTGCATGCTAGGCTCAATACCATGCTGTTTGCCTCCTCCGATTCAACTGGCCGAATGACCAGTAAAGCAAACTTTTGACAGGCATTGATCATCCTCTTGGCCTGGCAAGCAGTTACCAGGTCTACAGTTGTTGTTGTTGACAGTGGCTCTGTGGTGAACAAAAACTTTTGTCCATCCTTAATGAATTGATATTGTTGAGGACGACGGAAGAAGATAGCGTCGCGGTCCCATAGGTAGGGACTGCCGAAGATGATGTTGCAAATGTTCAGCGGCACAACCTCGCACACCATTTCATCGATATAGATGCCAGTCACTGCAAACTTCACCTTGCACTGGCGATCGATCTTCATCTCGATATTGCTGTTGATCCACCCCAATGGATATGGGTGTGGGTGGGGTGTAGTCGACAAACCCAGTTTTTGAACTAGGTTTTCTGAGATCAAGTTCTTTTGGCTGCCGGGATCGATAATAGCATCGATCACCTCATTCTTGACTTGAACTCGGAAAGTGAACAACTCCTCTCTCTTATCAGTCGGATTTGACGGGCACAGGCTTGTCTCCTTCGGCATAGCCATCAGAGACAAACTAGTGTCCGCTTGATCAATCCGTCCGATTAAGGTAGGAGCATCACTTGTCGATGCTGCCATCGTTGTTGTCGTTGCTGTTGTGCGTCTGCCACGATCGTCCTTCTTCTTCGGTCTCAACTCTGGATGGAGCTTCCAACATTGATCCTTGACATGTCCTGTGATTTTACAATGATCACAGTACAAATCAGGATCAGATGGGCCCTTCTTTTTAGAGCCCTTCGTTTTGGCCTTTTTGAAGCCCTCGGCAGACTCCCTAAATGACTTCTCCCCGCGAGACTGTTTATTCTTCCGCTCGATCGCCATGGCTGTTTGGCTTGCTGAGGCGATATCACGAACACCGAAAAGGCGGAGCTCATCATTGATACGCTCCTGTAGGCCGGCAGTGAATTTGCGAAAAATCTGCGGATCGTCAAGGGATATGCCAAGCGCCAATGCTTGGCGCCGGAAGTCGGTGGTATAGTCCTGCACAGTCTGGTCGCGCCTTTGGCGCAGGACATGCCAGCGCTTCCATCGCTCTTCTTCATACCCCATAGGGTAGAATTCCTGGCGGATCAATCTTTTAAACTGACTCCAGTAAACTCCTCATTGGTGGAATTTTGGAGAATGGCCTTCCACCAAGTCAATGCATGACCTACAAGTTTTAGTTTTGCGAAAATTACCTTGTTCGCGCTACTATAGTTGTAGAGGTCGAAGTACGTCTCCAGTTGGTCGAGCCAGGCGTCCAACTTTTCAGCGTCGACAGTGCCGTCGTAATTGGGGATCTCGATCTTGGCCTCAACCTTGAACGGTTGTGGCCTTCCTTCTGCAAGCGACGGAGCGATGCTTCCGTCATCATCAGAGTCGTCGTCGTCTCGCGCACCCGAGGTACCCTCGGCAGCGCCCTTCATCGGCGTCACATGCGCCTTTGGAGGAGTTCCTGCGAGTCGACCGCTCTTCTCCACCGGTATTGTCGATGGTGCTGCAGATTGGGCCTTGATCCAATCTAAGACGGTCTTCATGTCGTCAGACAACGTCGCAACTTTGGCGGCAAGGTCGGCCGTTGTCGCTATCTGCTCGTCTGCGGACATGGTAGGCGGGCTCTTCGTTTTCCTCGTCGATGGCCTGCGGAAGATGTCGAGGACGGAGAGTTGTTCGCTGGTATTTTTGTAGACGCTTCTGGTTCGCACAATACGCCAGGATCTGGCGCTCTGATACCACTTGATCCGTCGGAGGAGGAGGAGATGTCGCAGCGCCTCCCCGATGGATATCTGAAACCCGGATGAGAGAAAAAAGAGAAGACGAAGAATATATTTGTAGGTGGAAGAGCTTTCTATTTTTACTCTCTAACTGGGAATGAATTTACAAGAGCCAATAGACCCCTATTTATAGCCCTTAGGCTTACAAAAGATAAGAAACAATAACAATTTTATTCTTAACCAAATTGGTTTTATCCAATTTGGTTTTAACAACCCGATCTAATTAAACTACCTCGATCCCTATCCTAACCGAAGTAGTTGTAACTGCCTCCGCCTTATCCTCAATGATTGAGACTTATCCGGAGTAGTTGTAACCGCCTCCGCCTTATCCTCAATGGATGAGACTTATCCGGAGTTTAGATCGTCCCGGATCACCTATCTTCTCAGACAGTGGGTTTATTTTTTGGGTCTGGCTTTAGCCAGCTATTTGTATATTTGTGGTGAGCTGGGAGAGACACTTGTATTTATTTACAGTTGTACTTTATTTTATTTCCAGCTTCAGTCTGAGATATAGTAGTTTTAGTTCAGCTCTGTTTTTATACTCTTTTATTATTTCTCTTATATCTGAGCAGGTTACCGACGCTTCGTGTACACGGAAAATTCCGTGTGCCCGGCGGATCTGTGGATGGGCCCGGGTTCTGGTTTACACCCGGGCGTGACAGATTAGGTGGTATCAGAGCTTAGGGATAGGTCAGTTGGGACTTAAGAAATCCTGGGCTTTTGGCAGACCCTAGGATGATAGGGCGTGAGTGGCATGATATTTTGCGAAAGTCGGTGATTTATTTATTTGACTCTTCCAGTGAGTGAAGAGGGATCGACATATCCTACTTCTGTTAGACAATTATGTTGGCTGCAGACAACCTAAAATTGGAGAAATAGAGGGATGTCTTTGACTTTCGCTAGATTGGGTCGTGTGGGGTTGTGTTGCTGATTGTGGTTTCTTGTGGCAGTATGTCGCCCAGCCGTCGTTTTTTCACCGGGGGTACCTCCCCACCCTCTGAGGAGCCTGAGAGGGCGATATCCGCCAAGCTGGGGGAACTGCGAGCCTTGGTGATCCATTTAGTGGCGAGGAGCTTTCGACAAGATCAGCGCCTGGAGCAGCTGCTGGCACAGAGGGGTGACTTGGCGGTCGGAGAGAGGGCCAGGGCTCCAGAGCAGCGTTCAGAGAGAAAACGCGCAGCCCCGGATGTTGATGGACAGGCCAGTTCTTCGAGACAGCCACTACTTCGTGACAGATGCGTTTTCTGCGGAGGACCTCATCTGTCGCACACCTGCGATCAGAGGTGGGGTCGCTGTTATAAGTGTAGACAGTCGGGCCACAAGCGGGCTTCATGCCCCCTTCCGACTTCCACGGCACCATCTTCAGCCTTGGCTCCTTTTGTGTCCCGGCAGAGATCTCAGTTGCGACAGTGGAGACGGCAGTAGCAGCAGCAGCCGTCGAGACAGTCCCGGTTTTCTAGCATATGCATCCTCTGTGGAGGTCAGCACCTTGCCAGTACTTGTGATCAGCGGCAAGGACGCTGCTATCTTTGTGGCCAGTCTGGACATTTGCGGGCTACATGCCCCCTGCCGACATGTGCAGCACCGACTTCGGCATCTGTTCCTACTACTTCCTCGTTGCGACCAGGAGCTTCACTGACAGATCTCCAGGCAGACCCAGCTTCGCCTCTCCGCCCATCTGGTGAGAGACAGTCATTGTCGAGCGGCCAGGATTGCTTAGCGCAGACGGAGGATTCTACTATAGCTAATCGAGTGGTGGCAGGTATGATTTACTTCTGGCATTAGGATTTGTATCTTATTTGATACTAGAGCATCACATTCTTTTATTAGTAGAGCATTTGCATCCCTTTATGATAGAGATAGATTCCGTATCGCATGCATTAGAGGTTCGGATTCGTGATCATGTTCTGCATGTTGAGGAGTATTGTGAGGCTTGCCGGTACAATTGGGACCTTGGATCCTGCCGGCAGACTTGCTTGTCTTGCGGCAGCTACAGGATTTTGACATTGTACTAGGTATGGATTGGTTGTCGCGGTACTTTGCCACTATTGATTGCAGAGAGAGGACGGTGACTCTCCGCGAGCCAGGACATGAGGAGTTTATTTTCAGAGGTTGCCAGAGCACGTTGTTCACAGCGACTATTTCCTCGGCGAGGGCTAGGCGGATGATGAGTAGAGGTTGCATGCCTTTCTAGCTACGATCGTTGAGGTGCCTACGGTGGCACTGGGACTCGAGGATATCCCCATTGTCCGCGAGTTTCCAGATGTGTTTCCCCTTGAGTTGATGATTATGCTACCGGAGAGGGAGATAGAGTTTGTGATTGACGTGGTTCCGGGAACCGCGCCAATCTCGAAGGCACCTTATAAGATGGCGCTTGCCGAGTTGAGAGAGCTGAAGGCGCAGCTCTAGGATCTTATGGACAAGGGTTTTGTTAGACCCAGTGTATCGCCGTGGGGAGCGCCTGTCTTGTTTGTGAGAAGATGGATAGTTCGCTTAGATTGTGTGTGGATTATAGGAAGCTGAACAAAGTGACCATCCGGAACAAGTATCCTTTACCGCGGATTGACGATTTGTTCGATCAGCTACAGGGAGCTTCGGTGTTTTCGAAGATCGATCTCCAGTCCGGTTACCACCAGTTGAGGGTGAGAGCCGAGGATATCTCCAAGACGGCATTCAGATCTCGGTACGGGCATTATGAGTTCACGGTGATGCCATTTGGTTTAACTAATGCCCCTACCGTATTTATGAATTTGATGAACCGGATATTCCAACCGTACTTGGACCAGTTTGTTGTAGTACTTATTGATGATATTTTGATTTACTCCCGGAGTGATGGGGAGCATGAGGAGCACTTGAGGACAGTGCTACAGCTTCTACGAGAGAAAAAGCTGTATGCCAAGCTTAAGAAGTGCGAATTTTGGCTCCGGGAGGTCGCCTTTTTGGGCCACGTAGTTTCAGCTTCAGGAGTGGTGGTTGATCCGGCCAAGGTGGATGCTATTAGATATTGGCCGAGGCCGACGGCTATCACCGAGGTGCAGAGTTTTCTGGGTTTGGCTGGTTATTATCGTCGATTTGTGGAGGGCTTTGCGAAGCTTTCCACTCCCCTCACGCATCTGACCAGAAAAGGGATTAAGTTTATTTGGAGTGAGGCTTGTCAGAGCAATTTTGAGAAGCTGAAGCAGAGATTGATGACGGCTCCGATCCTTGCACTCCCGGTCATGGGAGAGGGATTTGTGATCTACAGCGACGCCTCTCACAGTGGTCTGGGTTGTGTACTGATGCAGTATGGTAGGGTAATTGCCTATGCTTCACGGCAATTGAAGGATTATGAGAAAAATTATCCTACTCATGATCTTGAGTTGGCAGCAGTCGTGTTTGTTCTGAAGCTGTGGCGGCATTATTTGTATGGCGAGCACTGCGAGATTTACACTGATCATAAAGCTTGAAGTATCTGTTCACTCAGAAGGAGCTGAACTTGAGGCAACGCCGGTGGTTAGAGTTACTGAAGGATTATGGCGTGAGTATCCTTTATCATCCCGGCAAAGCCAATGTCGTGGCAGATGCTTTGAGTAGGCGGACGAGTCTGAGTATGATGATCTTGTAGTAGGCACCATTAGTTGAGCAGATGAGACGGTTGCAGATTGAGGTTGTATCCCCTGGGGTCTCTGCTAGACTTATGTCTTTGGTCGTGCAGCCCACTCTGTTGGACAGGATTAGAGAGAGACAGAGTGAGGACCCCCACTTGATGAGGATTAGAGGACAGATTCAGACTGAGCAGACAGAGAATTTTTCAGTGATGCTTCGGGAGTACTGCGGTACAGGGACCGAGCTTGTGTGCCTATGGATTCAGAGATTCGAGAGCAGATCTTGAGAGAGGCCCATTATACACCTTATACCATTCATCCTGGTGGGACTAAGATGTATAAGGACCTCAAGGCACATTTTTGGTGGAGTGGTATGAAGAGAGACATTGGGAGATTCGTGGCTCACTGCTTAACCTGTCAGCAAGTAAAGGCTGAACATCGTGTACATGCTGACAAGTTGCAGAGTCTCCCAATCCCTGAATGGAAATGGGACAATATCACTATGGATTTCATCACCGGACTGCCGAGGGCACTGAGTGGGGCTGATGCGATCTGGGTAGTCGTGGATAGACTCACCAAGTCCGCTCATTTTCTACCGGTGCAGGTGACTTGGCCTTTGGAGCAACTGGCGCAGTTGTACCTAGCTGAGGTGGTGAGGTTGCATGGTGTACCTACCTCGATTGTATCAGATAGAGACCCGAGGTTTGTCTCGCATTTCTGGAGAAGTCTACAGACAGCCTTGGGGACGCAGCTCCGATTTAGCACAGCATTCCACCCACAGACTGATGGACAGACTAAGCGCACCATATAGACCCTCGAGGACATGTTGAGAGCGTGCGTCCTGGATTTTGGAGGAGGGTGGTACCGACACTTAGGATTGGTTGAGTTTGCGTACAACAACAGCTATCAAGCGAGCATTCTGATGGCTCCGTTTGAAGCGTTGTATGGACGCAAGTGTCGATCACCCTTATATTGGAGTGACGTGGGTGAGAGGAAGACTTTGGGTCCTGATTTACTGTCAGAGGCAAAGAAAAATGTCAGATTGATACGACGACATCTCGAGACCGCCCAGAGTCGACAGAGGAGCTATGCTGATACCCGACGGCGAGACGTAGAGTTTCAGGTTGGTGATAATGTCTTCTTGAAAGTCTCGCCTTCGAAGGGGGTCCGGAGATTTGGAGTTCGCGGGAAGCTCAGTCTCCGTTTTATTGGACCCTTCGAGGTACTTGAGAGAGTTGGCCCTGTTGCTTACCGAGTTGCTCTACCAGCGGGCCTTGCTGGAGTTCATGATGTATTCCACGTCTCTGCTTTGAGGAGGTATGTGTTTTAACCTTCGCACGTGATTGACTTAACTCCACTTGAGATCGGGGAGGATCTTGGATACGAGGAGAGCCCGTTGCGAATTCTGGCTCGTGAGGTGAGAGAATTGTGCAACCGGGCGATACCATATGTGAAGATTTTGCGGAGCAATCATGAAGAGTCTGAGGCCACTTGGGAGTTAGAGACGGTGATGAGAGATACCTACCCTTTCTTGTTCGAGGCTTCTGGCTGAGATACGTTTGTTTTATTTTCTTTTCTTAGTTTCGTGGACGAAACTTCCTTTTAGTGGGGGAGGATGTAGAGCCCCAAAACCCCATGCAGCTCTTCCCCGTGAATCCACGATGTGAAACACCTGATATTGGTGTGTTGGGCCAGTAACGCATCAAATGGATGTGTTGGATGGATTCAGTGAGGTTCCGGGATCAAGCCTGTTTTTCGGCTGCTTTTGCCGAATTTTAAAAGAGGTTTCAGGCTAATTGGAGGTCAGATTTGGATTCAGCGCAGAAAAATGCTTGAAAATGGCTGTTTGCTTGTATTTTTCTGAGTTCAGATGCCCAAAAAGGGGCTCCCGGAAGTTTATAGTGGATTCCGGTGCATGGGGGAGACCGTAGACTGCCGGGGTGCCACGTGGTGGCCTATTATTGGCCGGTTCACTGAGCGCGGTCCACGGAGAGGCGCGGGGTGGTGCATGGACCGGGCGGGAGACACATGGCGTTCCCTGATTGGCCGCCGCACATTGCACGGTCCACGGAACCCCGCGCGGGTGCATAGACCGGGCGCAGAGACACGTGGCAGCCTGTGATAGGCGGGCTCAAGCAGCGTGGTCCACGGAGGCGCGTGCTGGCACCTCGGGATGCGTGCACGCGTGGGGGGCAAGCTGCGCGGCCGGAGAGGCGCGCGTGGGAGCAGTCGGCGGGTCGCGCGGGCGGGCCACGTGGCGCCCTGCGATTCACGGGCGCCACCCGGGCGCGACACGCGGCAGCGCCCGAGAGGCCTTGCACTTGCTGTTCCCTGTTCGGGACACGTGTCAAGCGCTGGCGGTTTCGGGCGCTGGTCGGACGGGGCTCGGGATCCAGTTTTGTGCGCCTTTTGGATTCAGGCGCCCAGAAGTTGGGCCAGAATCCGAAAAGGCATGGGCTTTTGGGCTGAGCCTATAAATAGGTCCCCTTCACTTGCTTTTTCTCATTTTGCTGGGCCTTTTTACAATGGGCTTTCTACAGAGAAGTTGTTCACCCTTTTGTTCTACAGCTTGTGGAGGAGTCCCAGGATTTTTGGAGGACGCTACTTCGATGTCTACTGCGATTCGGCGCACTGCGACGCTCCTTCCTTGGTGGTCTTTTTCGTTGCGTTTCGGTCTGCGGACTCCCCTGGGCTACCCCGAAGGAGTTTTTGGGTGATTCTTGCGCCTACGTTTTCATGGCAGGTAGGGCTACGATTCTTGTATTTACAGTTTCCCTCCATTCCGAGATTTTCTTGGATCTTTTGGACTATCTTGTGACCCCATTTTCTGCGGTGAGATTTTGGACAGCATTGGAGTGATTGTGGGTTTCCTCGGCTCATGAGCATCGGAACGAGGAGTGTGAGTACTCGTTTTACATCTACTCGTCGCGAGGAACGCCGTCGTGATTTTTTTAGAATTTTTGGAAATTGCTTCGAAGGTGATAATTCCACTTTTTCTGGACTGAAAGCAACAGATTATTCATTGCGGAAGTTTTGGGATCGCAATGGTGTTGGCCTACAGGTGTCCGAACGGGACGTGCGAGTACTCGATTCGCATCTGCTCGACGCGACGATCGCAGCAATTATTTTTCTGGATTTTTCCGAGATCATCTCGTAGGTAAAATTAACTGTTTTCTAGACTGGATTGTGTGGACAGCGGTAGATTGTAGTTTTGAATTTAATTGTGCATCGTGTGGATCATCTTTGTAGCTTTTGCGGTTTGCCGTGATTTACCTGGAGTGAGGGCGTGTTTGGATTCGTGCTTCGTGACCAAAGTGGGTAGTTGTTGTGGACCTCATCTTTTGACTTACTCACTAGGAATATTAGAGTGATCCCCGTTGTTGATTACCGACTAATACATTGTGGGTAGCATGCATGCTTGTATAGATTGGACATGTGTTATGTTAGTACTTAGTGTTCTTATGAGATCTATTATTATCCTAGATTAGCATGCTCTAATTAATGTGAGAACAACGATATCTGTTTTTCTTTCATCAACATGAGGACACTTGCATGCTTGTATGAACATATAGATAGGCCACCTTTTACTGCTACACTATCATTGGAATTTGATTTAGGAGAAACCATGTTGGCACCTCTTCTCCTTTTATTGAGATACATGTGGTATTGCTCGGGTTGAGCAGGGTTGTAGGATAGTGTAGCCGGATTTATTGAGTCGGGATTTGTCATACCAGATTGTGGGTTGTGGGGTATTGCGGCGACCGCGGACATTGGGCGGTTGACCGGATGTTTACTTGTGCATCAGATTGGGGATCGGATTTCTCTAGTGGATGGAGTTTCCCACTTATTGAGTATTATTGCATTAGATTGGGGAATCGGGTTATCTTTAGTGGAGGGGTTTTTCCACTTCGATCAGAGTCGTGATCCAGTCCTGCTATATCGTGATACTTGTTACAGTGATACTTTACTCGTGTGGGTCGCTCCCCTTGAGTGCCACTCCGGAGTGTGCGACCGTGCCAGACAGTAGCCGGTCTGTTACTTATTTTGGTATGCGACCGTGCCGGACAGTAGCCGGTCTATTACTTATTTTGGGATGCGACCGTGCCGGTCAGAAGCCGGTCTGTATTCCGCGAATGAGTTCTTGAGTTCGACAGTTTGAGCAGGCAGTGCCAGTTTTTACTGGCCCATTGATTGGGTTTAGTCAGGCAGACACCTTTACTGATGCATTCATATAGCTACCTTTCTAGCACTGCATCAAGAGGCATAGTAGCGCTAGTTCTTGTATCAGCACTTATGTTCATAGCTTACCGCCTTTTCTTTTCCGTTTGCCTCTGGTAGATCTAGTGGGCACGTCTGAGTTTGAGGCTTAACCCACTAGGGGAGGCTACTGATTTTATAGTAGTTCTCACCCCCATTCTTGTTGTCTTTTCTTTCCCCTCTGTTTTGCAAAGTCGTCTGCTGGAGCTGCTGGGCCATTAGCGGCAGATCGAGGTAAGAGGATAGCGGACTAGATAGATCGTCCACCCGACAGTATGCTAGCTGGACTTTTGTTGTACCCTATCTTCTCAGACAGTGTATTTGTGCCTTTATTTTTTGGGTCTGGCTTTAGCCAGCTGTTTGTATATTTGTGGTGAGCTGGGAGAGACACTTGTATTTATTTACAGTTGTACTTTATTTTATTTCCAGCTTCAGTCTGAGATGTAGTAGGTTTAGTTTGTTACGGAATTTGAGTTGGCGTATTTCGTGATTGTATTAAGTCTTGAAGATTGAAGATGAAGAAACTTCGGATCGTATCCCTCAATCTCAAGAAAGAAGAATTCAAAAGGATCAGGTACGTTTAACTAAATAATTTTGATGATCCGAATACTTCTTATAGTGTAGAAACACCTGGAAGAGGTTTTAACTGCTTATTCATCAAAAACTGGACATGGGACATGTTCAGGATCCGGATCGTGGACTTTCAATCCGGATCCCGAAAGGTGTTCGTTCATACATTGCTGCAATCCGGATCACAGCTTGTACAATCCGGATCCCGAATGGGATGTTTTGTGAAAATGTATGAACGATCCGGATCGTGGATTATGATCCGGATCCCGAACAGGTGATTTTCTGGAAACTGCATTCTGTGCTTCTGCGATCCGGATCGTGGCTTATCCAATCCGGATCGCCGTCGGTAAAACTTTCCAGAAAAGTTTGTTTTTGATCCGAATATTCTTCCTAGGGTTTCTAACCTATAAATAGACCCTATATTCATTTCTAGGGCATCCAAATAGAGCCGTCATTTTCAAATATCATTTTATACGGCCAAAGATCCACATATAGAGAAGAAAGGAAATCAATAGATTTATTCTATGTTTCTTCATCTATATTGATTATTTGATTCTAGGTTTTCATACTCACATTTTGAGTAGAATCAAACAATGAATACTTAGATGGTATTTCCGATCTATCTCTTGATCTAAGTATTCGGCGGATCATCACCACCCAAACAAACAACGATTTACCCCAAAATCGGCGCGTGGACTCGCGTGGCCTTGTGGATTCAAGGTGCAACCGCTCTCGTGGATTCGGAGCGAGGTACGTTCGTGGATTCGAAGCGTGCCATTGGGTGAAGACCGTGGATTCGGTTGGACGTCGTGGACTCGACGTTGGACGCTGTGGATTCAGCGTTGGGCGCGGATCGTGGATTCGAGAAGCGTCGTGGAGCGAGCGGAGAAGATCTACTAGGAGCGTATGGTAAAAGGTTGAGTCGTCTGTGAGTACGTTATATCACCTTGTACGTGTGTTAATTCTAGTGGATTTCGCCGTGTTATCGGTCCCGTGGTTTTTTACTCCGGTTTGGAGTTTTTCCACGTAAAAATCTTGCGTGTTCTTTTATTTTTCCGCATTGGGTTTTATTGCGCAATGATTTTTTGAGTGTTTATTGTTTACACCTATTCACCCCCCTCTAGGTGTTTTTTCCCCTATTTAGATCCTTATTAACCTAAACCCAACAAGTGGTATCAGAGCGGGAATAGGGTTGTAAACAATGGTTGAAGGTGGAAACATCAATCGACCCCCTTTCTTTGATGGAACAAATTATGCGTACTGGAAAGTACGGATGAAAGCTTTTTAATTTCCATCGACGAAAGGGTGTGGCAATCAATTGAATTAGGATGGTCTAATCCAACTGAAATTTTAGATGATGTTCGCACCTTAAAACCTAGGTCGAAATGGACCAAGGAAGAGATAGACTTATCTTCTTACAATGGCAAAGGGATTAATGCTCTATTTAATGCTTTGTCACAAACTGAGTTCTCTCGCGTCTCGGCATGTGAGACTGCGAAAGAAATCTGGGATGTTCTTCAAGTTACGCATGAGGGAACTAACTTAGTGAAGATTCAGAAACTGCAAATGCTTACGAGCAAGTTTGACTCTATCTCTATGGCAGAGAATGAATCCTTCACTGACTATTACACACGATTGCAAGACATCGTGAACTCATGTGCTAACTTGGGAGAGAAGATTCCAGAATTTAAAGTTGTAAGAAAAATTCTAAGAACTCTTCCTGAACGATTTCGCCCGAAGGTCGCAGCCATTGAAACAATTAAACACCCGGACGAAATGCGTGTAGAAGAATTAGTAGGTGCTTTACAAACTTATGAAATGACTTTTCCTACTAACTATTCTTCTGGAAAGGCATCCTCTTCTAAGTCTTCAGGTTACGCATTGAAATCAACTAAAGAAGAAGACGCGGATTCATCCTCCTCGGACGACGACGAGAACCTTTCTATGGAGGACTTTGAGAAGCAGCTCGCTCTCTTGACAAGGAAGTTTCGCCGCAACTTTCGAAGGGGAAATTCAAGCAAAACTCCATCCTTCGGAAAGTCGAAGAAAGGCAAGGGTTCTTCAAGCTACAAGTCAAGAAGCAAGAGAACTTCTCAAAGGATAAGAAAAGTTCTGAGGGACAAGTTCAGTGCTTCAAATGTCGAGGCTACGGCCACATTGCAACGGAATGTCCCAACAAGAATCCGGCAAAGAAGAAAGCGATGCAAGTCGTTACTTGGGATGACAACTCCACGTCAAATGAGTCATCCTCAAGTGATGAAGAAGACAACGCGACAGCTTTCCACGCGTCCACTACATCTTCACCCTTCATGTGCTTAATGGCAAGTACATCCGACTCACTGTCCAACTCCACTGTTGAAAAGATTGCAACGGACGATGAATCAGATGATTCGGAAGGTGAAGATTTTGTTTTAGCCTACCATAAGCTTTTGAGGGATTCAAAGAAACTGGCTAAGCAAAACAAGGGGTTGAAAGAGAGATTGCAGGATCTTGAAGAAGAAGTAAAAAGAGTAACCTCTCTCTCAACCGATCTTGAAGTGGAAAGGGACAATCTGATTAAGACAAATGTTTCCCTTCAAGAGTCCAATGAGCATTTCGAGAAGAATTATATGGATATGGTGAACAAAGCGAATTACTTCTTGAAGCTCAACGGCGAGGCTCGACAGGAAAAATTGGAAATGACGGAGACCATACGCCAACTAAAGGATGACTTAAAGAGATTTTCTTCTGGAAGGAGTAAGTTGGACAGACTTCTTGGTCTCGGTCAAAGAAATAAGTTCGGCCTCGGATACACTCAAACTGGAGACATTCCAAGTTCGAGTGGTACAGTATTTGTGCCTCAGTCGGTATCTCCTCCTCCGACACCGGTGTTCACGACAAGCAACGACAACAACCTACTACATCTTCTTCGGAATCGACAAGATCCAAGGTATGTTTTCGTTGTGGCATTTCAGGGCACATAAGAAGAAATTGCAAGACTGGAGCCAAACGCACACCTCAAGCACATCTTGCAATGACTACCAAAAGGGCTATTCCTCGGAAAACAACTCCAATCAATTGAAGGAAAAGAGCCTTGGTAGTACACCGCTCAAGACGACATCATCAAGGAGCAGCAATTCTTCAAGCAAGACGCTCTCACCTAGGAAATCAACTTCACGACCATTACCGACGCACTCCAAAAAGGTTTGGGTGCGCAAAGGTGAAATCTTTCCCTGTCTTGCTACCAATGTTTCCTTGCATGCATATGATAGTTCGTCTTGGTACCTGGATAGCGGGTGTTCCCGTCATATGACCGGCGATAAAAACTGTTTTCAAACATTTGAGAAAAACTCCGGAGGACTTGTTGTTTTCGGAGATGGTCGGTCTTCCAAAATTGTTGGAAAGGGAACGGTAGCTATTCCAGATGGCCCGGTTCTAGATAATGTATTATTTGTTCATGGCCTTAAGACTAACCTCATAAGCATAAGTCAACTGTGTGATAGTGGTTATTCAGTTAATTTTTCATCTGATAAATGCACTGTAACTGACATGAACCATGCTTTCTTTTTAAAGGGGGTTAGATCAGAAAACAATTGTTATGTAGTTCCTTCTAAGATTTCTGAAAAATGTAACCTAGCATCTTTGAAAAATGAAACACTTTGGCATGAAAGGCTAGGTCACATAAACTTTAAGGAACTTGCTAGAATTTCAAATAAAGATGTGGTCAAGGGGGTTCCGAAACTTTCTTTTGAACAAAACCTTGTGTGTGGCGGTTGCCAAAAGGGAAAACAGTCTAGGACTGCACACAAGAATTTGAACCACATAGGTACAAAACGGCCGGTGTGAGGTCCCGGAATCCGGCGTAGGAGTTGCTGGTTGTTGGGCAGCTTTTAGTGGCCGTTGGGAGTGTTTGTGCGCGTGTCGGGCCCAAGTTATGGATTAGTGATGCAATTGGGATTTAGTTGCATCACTGGAGGCCTGCGGGATGTGTCGTTGGTGTTTGCGCGCAATTGGGACACACGTGGTGGACTTCGGACTTAATTTGAGACCCCGTGGGGAATTGGAGGACCCGTCGGGTGTTTAGAAGTAATTTCGCGCGACTCAGATGTCAAAATTAGACTCCGGGTGAAGTCCGGATAAAAGTTTACCTCTCCGGTCGCCTTCGGAAATTTTTAGAGTTCGAATTTAGCAAATCAGACTTTAAAAATGGACCCGGCGCGGAAATCGGATCGAGTTGGCATTCAGCAAATTTTCGGGTGAGAATTTGGAGAAACGGACATCGTTTTTGGATTCAGCGCGCGAAATCGCTAAGAGTGGACTATTTATTTGTTGGTTTTGGAGCCCGGATGAAGTGCGCATTTTTCGAGACAAACGGCACGAAAATCGAGGCGAGGCGCGGCCACGGTTCCCGAGGTGGGCGGCGGCGCGCTGCGCAGTGCGCGCCAGCAGGCGCGCGTTGGGAAACGCGCGCCTGCGCGGTCAGAGCAGGGGCCGCCACGTGGCGCCCCCCAGTTGGCGCCCGCGGGGCGTGGGGGGCGCGCGACCGTGTGGCGCGCGTGGTGTCCCGCGCCTGCGCGGGGCACGGTGTCACGCGCCCGTGTGGCGCGTGACGGACCCGCGCGCCGCGTGGCGCGCGGTGGTTCGTCCAACGTGGCGCGGCCGGGGCGCGCTGCGCCTGGTGCACCGTTTTGGCCGTGGACCGGCCGGTTGGGCTTCCCCATTGGTCCACGCGGTGGACCGGCTCCGTGGACCGGCCTGGTGGACCGCCCCTTCTCTTCTTCTTCTTCTCTTCCCCGCACCGCCATTCCCTTTCCTTCGTTCTTTCTTCGGCAACCGAGAGCGAGAGGGAGTGAGGAGGGAGGTGGCGTGAGGTGCGGCGGCGCGTCGTGGAACCCGTTTTGCGTGCGAGGACGCCCGGCGGAGTGGTGCGGCGACGGCGGCGCAAACGTGTAAGTCCCGTGCGTTGGTTTTACTGTATTTTTGTACAGTTCTGGAGCATTCTTTTAGACTGTTTTTAACCCCCTGTGCACCGTTTTGCGTGCGGACCCCGTTTTGCGGGCGGATCCTGGCACCGTGCACCGTTTTGCGTGCGGACTCCGGCACTGTGCACCGTTTTGCGTGCGGACCCGTTTTGCGGGCGGATCCTGGCACCGTGCACGTTTTGCGTGCGGACTACGGCACTGTGCACCGTTTTGCGTGCGGACTCCGGCACTGTGCACGTTTTGCGTGCGGACCCCGTTTTGCGGGGGATCCTGGCACTGTGCACCGTTTTGCGTGCGGGATCCGGCACTGTGCACCGTTTTGCGTGCGGACCCCGTTTTGCGGGCGGATCCTGGCATCGTGCACCGTTTTGCGTGCGGACTCCAGCACTGTGCACCGTTTTGGTGCGGAGCCCGTTTTGCGTGCGGATCTTGGCACCGTGCACCGTTTTGCGTGCGGACTCCGTTTTGCGTGCGGATCCTGACACGTGTACCGTTTTATGTGCAGACTCCGTTTTTGGTGCGGACTCCGGCGGCGTGCTCCGTTTTGCGTGCGGACTCCGGCGGCGTGCTCCGTTTTGCGTGCGGACTCCGGCGGCATGCCCCGTTTGCGCAGCGGATCGCGTGGAGGCCAATTGCAAGTGTCTACGAGCAATTGGTGGCAAATCGAGGTGGGTGGCCTTATCTCTAAGCTTTATGGACTGTACAGTATTTTCTACTGATGTAGGACTATGCATGATAGTTATTTCATTGTGTAGCATGCTAGATTATAGGAATTTTTATTCCTTTTAGTATCTGTTAATATAGTTATCTTGGAACTTGATCTAGCACCCCCGTCATATGTTGCATGTGTAACCAGACTAGTAGAAAAACCTCACTTGGGCTAGGGTTATTTATGCTTAGACATCCACACTGTTCTTTCATTCCTGGACATAGTGTTTCCTCGCCGGGTAGTGGGCCGAGAGGTCGGGACTTGCTTTTAGTGTGGGGCTTTTGCACTCTTGCTTGGGAGCAGAGTGGAGTCTGGTAGTTGTAGTTGTAGCGGTTGCTTTTCTGTGCCGGGAGCCGTTTGGGTAAACGGTAGTCCCGGGAGGTCTTGTTTCCCTGTTGTGCCGTCGTGGAGGGAGCCGTTGTGCAGACGGCAGACCCGGGCCGTCGAGTATCTTCCGGTCGGTGTTGTTGGGAACCGTTGTGGTTGACGGTAGTCCTAGGTCGTGGAGTGATGTCCGACCTGTCCTGTTTCCCTGAGTGTGGGTCACTCCTGGCTGTGGTGTATCTCCAGCCAGTGAGCTTTGTGCTGCGAGCTGTTGGAGAGGCTAGTGTCTCAGGTTTCGTGTTAGCCGATCAGCTGAGTCGTCGAGAGTGCTCCGACTGTTGTGCGAGATATTTGGGAATCTTGAGTCCTACCGTTCTGTGAGTGAGCGTGGATTTTGACTAGCCTGCATATGCCAATGTTGATTACTCTATGCCGCGCCGTTTTCCTCAGTTGGGGCCGCGCCCCCTGAGATGCCGCAGTGGATGCGGTGGTTGGCCTGTTGAGGCAGTATTGCGCGAGAGGGTGAGTTAGCGGACAGGACGCCCCACGTAATTCCCGTCCTCATGTGGATGTGTGGTAGTGGGCAGGTGCGTTCCTTGTCGTCAGGCGCAGGTTTGACTGGACCCTATGAGGCAGTCAGTTCGATTGGGTCGTTTGAGCACCTTGTGTGCGAGTGGTTTCATTTACTTTCCTCTGTCCCACTTTTTGAGTATCTAGTTAGAGGCTTGGTAGCTGTAGAGTAGTTCCAGCTTTTCTTGTTCAAATTTCTTTGCCTGTTATCTTTTACCTCTGGTGACTTGGGGGCAGACCGTTGGACTTGTTGACGGCACCCACTGAGAACTACTGTGGGAAGTAGTTCTCACACCCGTCGTGGTGTCTTTTCCCCAGGGACTTCTTCTTCTGTTCCTGTGCTCCTGTTGCTGATCCTTCGGACCGAGGCGAGGGAGTCGCGAGCTAGTTCCCTACTCGTCGTTGGAGTGTAGCGGTACCCCCCTTCAGAGGAGAGCTTCGGTTGTGGTTACTTCTTCTTCCTCTGTTGAGAGACCTTGTAGAGAGGTATTGAGTTGTATTTTATTTACAGTTTGAGAGACTGATGTAGTGAGGATATTTTCCTGTATCGAGAGTTTGTACACTGATGTATATTGGAGATACCTCCCTTTTGAGTTCTGTATCGAGGACTTTTTATATATATATATATACGATCGTATTTGGGAGATGGTTATAGTATTGTTTCAGTTGTACAGTGTTCGGATTACATCCTATTAGTAGTTTACTTTCAGCTCTCTGATATCTGTTTACTGTAGATCTTTCTTTCTGCAGGTTAGACGCTTCGTCTGTACGGCAGTTTCCGTACAGACGGCGGATCTGTTGGCGAGCCCGGGTCGCAGTTTCGACCGCGGGGCGTGACAGATTAGAGTGGTATCAGAGCCTAGGTTGTAGGTCGTGGTGGACTTAGAAACCCTAGGCTTGTGGTTGGATATTAGGATGACTACGTGAGAGTCGTGACTTTTAGCGAGAGTCCTGATTGAGTTTTTACCTCTCCCAAGAGACGGGATGAGAGTTTGGCATGTTTATTTTCCTAAGCGATTATGTTGGCTGCCGAACAACACGATGCTATGGAATGGATGACATGCCTTAGACTTTCGCTGGATTGGGTCGCTTGGTGGTTGTGTCCTGACGTTTGTTGTGTGCAGTAGGTTGCGATACCCCTGAGACGTCGTGTTGTGAAGAGGACACCACCCGCCCTGATGAGTACCCCAGCAGCGGGAGGTAGAGCTATCAGGGCAGAGCGAGACCCAGGAGTTTTTGTGTTGAGATAGCTTTTCCCACTGGCCGAGCTACCAGGTGGATGCCCTGGCCGAGTTACCAGGAGGATACTTCCCACTGGCCGAGCTACCAGATGGATGCCCTGGCCGAGTTACCAGGAGGATACTTCCCACTGGCCGAGCTACCAGGTGGATGCCCTGGCCGAGTTACCAGGAGGATACTTCCCACTGGCCGAGCTACCAGATGGATGCCCTGGCCGAGTTACCAGGAGGATACTTCCCACTGGCCGAGCTACCAGGTGGATGCCCTGGCCGAGTTACCAGGAGGATACTTCCCACTGGCCGAGCTACCAGATGGATGCCTGGCCGAGTTACCAGGAGGATACTTCCCACTGGCCGAGCTACCAGGTGGATGCCCTGGCCGAGTTACCAGGAGGATACTTCCCACTGGCCGAGCTACCAGGTGGATGCCCTGGCCGAGTTACCAGGAGGATACTTCCCACTGGCCGAGCTACCAGATGGATGCCCTGGCCGAGGTTACCAGGAGGATACTTCCCACTGGCCGAGCTACCAGGTGGATGCCCTGGCCGAGTTACCAGGAGGATACTTCCCACTGGCCGAGCTACCAGATGGATGCCCTGGCCGAGTTACCAGGAGGATACTTCCCACTGGCCGAGCTACCAGGTGGATGCCCTGGCCGAGTTACCAGAAGGATACTTCCCACTGGCCGAGCTACCAGATGGATGCCCTGGCGAGTTACCAGGAGGATACTTCCCACTGGCCGAGCTACCAGGTGGATGCCCTGGCCGAGTTACCAGGAGGATACTTCCCACTGGCCGAGCTACCAGATGGATGCCCTGGCCGAGTTACCAGGAGGATACTTCCCACTGGCCGAGCTACCAGTGGATGCCCTGGCCCGAGTTACCAGGAGGATACTTCCCACTGGCCGAGCTACCAGGTGGATGCCCTGGCCGAGTACCAGGAGGATACTTCCCACTGGCCGAGCTACCAGGTGGATGCCCTGGCCGCCGAGTTACCAGGAGGATACTTCTCACTGGCCGAGCTACCAGATGGATGCCCTGGCCGAGTTACCAGGAGGATGCTTCCCACTGGCCGAGCTACCAGATGGATGCCCTGGCCGAGTTACCAGGAGGATACTTCCCACTGGCCGAGCTACCAGATGGATGCCCTGGCCGAGTTACCAGGAGGATGCTTCCCACTGGCCGAGTTACCAGGAGGATGCTTCCCACTGGCCGAGCTACCAGATGGATGCATTGCCCCTGGCCGAGTTACCAGGTGGTTGCTTTAGTGAGATTGAGATGGTCTGACAGGACGCCAAAATTTGGTGGCGTTGAGTTCATCCTGTTGGACTACCGGGAGCGCAGTTGTTGACTTGGAATCAGTTTCGTGCTTTGCTGCTCAGGGCAATTTTCCTGACAGTGTAAGCAGAAACTGGAAGGGGATCTTAGACTCCTGCAGCAGGGGAGTCGACCTCTTTTGGAGTATGTTTGCGAGTTTTGCGCTTGTTGCATGGTGTACCCATGTCGCCTGGTTGAGGCCTAAGAGGTTGAGCTAGTTGAGAAAGGACTGCATCGGAATATCTATCACTTGGTGTATTCCGGCGGGTGCCAACGTTTGATGCAGCGATTGAGCATGCTTAGCGGGTTGACCGAGGATTAGTGATCATGTCAGAGAGAGACGGAGCGCCAGGGACCAGCTCGGGGAGAGGCATTCTGTGCCGCCTGTGTTTGGACCGTCGAATAGATCGAGACCCCCGGGGCCGCCACGATCCCAGTCTGAGGGTCGTGAGTCTCAAAGGAGACAGAGACCAGGAGGTTCTCCACAGCCGGTGTATCAGCAGCAGCGGGATGACTGCGTCTTCTTGCGTGGGGACACAGGTTTTGGTCTCCCGGGGTTTTCGGACCCTTCGCGGATCCGGCTGAGGAGCGTCTCCAGCCGTGAGTTGCATGTTGAGTTAGATTCCCACTGTAAACGAGAGGGACCGAATTCCTGGACGGTAAAGGAGCGAAAACTTCGTTAGACTGAGCCTAGAGTCTATTCTTGTTGGATTGGGGTTCTAGGCACCGGTCTATCAGGATTTTGGATCCTTGTCGCGTCAGTCGGTCTTCTCGCCTATGAGTGGGGTGTTGTTGTGGAGTTGAGTCGTTGAGAGTTCTCCGACATAGCTGTGAGAGTGCTAGGGCATTTGCATTGTTATATGGGCTGGAGATAGGACCCTTAGCTTGTGCTCGTGAGGTTCAGATACCTGATCACGTGTTGCACATAGATGAGTGTGTTGGTCCTGCCCTGTGCAGTTGGGGCCCTGGTTTTTGCCTATTGATCCTTTGGCCTTTCCTCAGCTCCGGAGTTTCGAGGGTATAGGACTGCGAGGATCTGAGGCCTTGATGCTTGAGTGATGCCACACCGTTGATACACGGTGGTGATGCCACACGTTGATACACGGTGATGATGCCACACCGTTGGTGCACGGCAGTGAGGCCACGCCGTGGGTGCACGGCAGTGATGCCACAACGTCGATACACGGTGGTGATGCCACGCCGTTGATACACCGGTGGTGATGCCACGCCGTTGGTGCACGGCAGTGAGGCCACGCCGTTGGTGCACGGCAAGTGATGCCACGCCGTGGGTGCACGGCAGTGATGCCACGTTGTAGGTACGCAACGGTGAGAGTTTTTGGGGATGTTTCGGACTTTTGATCGCGAGTTGGGGCATCAGCTTTATGATCGCCTTGCGAGCCAGTTTTTTAGTCCCGTTCACCGACGGTTTGGATCCCGTCAGGGTGTTTCTCTCGTAGTTGAGGCTCGACTTCGACCCGCGGGTCTCTTGGGTTGGGGTTATGATAGCTTGTTGAGCGACCAACTGTGGCACGAGATTGTGCCCTTTTGAGGATCCCTTTTGAGGGTAGCCTGCAGTTGTGTAGTCCACTCGGGTGATTTCGGATCGGAAGTAACCGAGTGAAGACCCAACTTATTGTTTCCCTTCCTTATTGGATGGATGTGCGGGTATGCTTCGGGTCGCCTTGTTGAGGTGGGCACCATGATATAGTTTGGTGCGTGTTGAATTAGTGGGTTTTTCCCGTTTCCCCCAGCCTTTTGAGGAGCCCTTTGGGTTTTCCACGTCTCAGCTCACAGTAGTGATTGTGTTTTCCTCGCCCGTGATTTACTTGCCCCTTCGAGATCGTGATTGTTGGGACCAAGGCGCCCGTTGCAATTCGCTCGAGAGATGAGAGAATTGCACAAGGGTCATACCGTACTTGTTGTTGTTGCGGTGTAATCACGAGGTGTAGTGACCCGACCCTCCGGGGTACTTTTGAACTCACATGTAATCGCTTAGGCCTTAAGCGGAATAAAATTATTTAATTTTCAAAAGTCGGCCGGGACATGTGTGTATATTTTCCTGCGATAGAGCGCGAAAAACGATGACCGACGGTGCGATCGGATTCGAAATCCGATGCCAGGATCTCCCGGAACGGGACCCTTAGCGATGCGGTAGTTAGTCGCGCATCGGAAACCGTGCAAAATATCTTGCACCCGTTAGAGATAAGGTGGGTTATCCCGTAAGGATAATTAATCAAATAATTAATTATCCGGTGACGGAATTTAAATCCTCCTGCGTACAAATTAATTGTGGGATTTAAATGGGTGGGATTTTATCGCATAGATTGGAAAGGGATAAAAATCAGGATATTTAAACTAAAGGATTTAAATTATGGGATTTTATCTCACGGATTAAATAAGAGATAAAATCCGGATTTTCAAATTGGGGATTTATTTCCCATGATTATTTAATTAAGGTGATTAAATAATCGGTGACCGGGATTTGGATAATAGAGGTTTAAATATCCGGGTAATTAGAATCCGACTGGGAATTTGATTTCCCAAGATTATTTGATAAAGGTGATCAAATAATCGGTGGTCAGGATTTAAAGTCGAGAAATATCCCGTCGTCGGATATTTTCTTGAGAAATAGAAACGGGAAATTATAGGTTCCTACGTACGTAAATAAAATTAACGATTAGATTTGGGGAATTGACGGTGGGGATAATAATCAAACGATTAACTAAATAGGTTATCGGTGGGGATTAATTAATTAGCGGATTAATTAATCGGATCGGAATACCCAAAAAGGGAATTTTGACGGTGCGGGTTTACAATTGGATATATCCAACATAGGGATTATTTAATTCCCCGCTTACCGAGCGAAACCCTATTTTTATTTCTCCGCCTCCCCAAACCCTCCTCTTTCGTGCGTACCGAAACCCCCAACCAGTGAAAAAGAAAGAAAAGGACCGTAACCGGAGGAAGGAGAAGGAAGAAGGAGGGAGCCGATCGTCCTAAACGCCGATCCAAAGGCTAGAAACGCGACCGGACACCTTCCCGACGATCTCCGATAGGTAAAATAATTTTTAATAATTTTCTGGATTTTCCTACGTAGTTGGTAAAATTCTAGAGTTCCTCCGCCACCCCCGTCACCGCCGCCGTCATCGTAATTTTGTTGGGCGGACGGAACGGGCAAGAGGCGCGCGGTGCCACGGGGGCATCGCGCGAGGAAAAAAGGGGAACACACGCGGATGACCGGGCTCCGCCGCAGGCGGGGACGGCGCCGCGCGGGTCGCACCCACGCGGGCGCCGCGCGGACACCGCGCGGCCGCCGCGTGGGCGGCCCCGCGCGGGCACCGCGCGGGGCGCCGCGCGGGCACCCGCGCGGGCGGCGCGCGGGCGGGCCCCGCGCGGGCGCCGCGCGGGCACCCGCGCGGGGGCCCCGCGGGCACCCGCGCGGGCGGCCCCGCGCGGGGGTGCCGCGCGGGCACCCGCGCGGGGTGCGCGCGGGCGGCCCGCGCGGGCGCCGCGCGGGCACCCCGCGGGGTGCCCCGCGGGCACCCGCGCGGGGTGCCGCGCGGGCGGCCCCGCGCGGGCGCCGCGCGGGCGCCGCGCGGGCGGCCCCGCGCGGGCACCGCGCGGGGCGCCGCGCGGGCACCCCGCACGGCGCCGCACGGGCCCGTGCCCGTGCGGGCACCGTGCGGGGCACTTTGCGCGCACCGCCCGCGGGGCCGCGCCGCGCGCGGCTCCGACGGGCGGCGACGGTTGCGCAGGGGGGGGGGGGGGTTCCGTGGGCAGCGGGACGGTGCCGGACTTTAATATATTAATGTGGGGTATTTTCTGTTGCGATAAGTTAGTATACTTTCTGACCTTAGTGTCCGTGCGGACTTTTATAGGTCCGGGTGCGCAGCGGGAGAGTGCGAAGGGCTCGGGTGACCCGACTTCTCTCCAACAAGGTGGGTACGGTTGCGATGTGTGCAACCGGTGCTGTAAGTGCATCTATGTCATTAAAAATATTCTTTAATTTACCTAACAAAGTAGATGGACAGTTAACCTTTCTTTTAATTGATAAATATCTGATAAATTAAGCGGCTGCGGTCGCGGTGCTCATTACACGCCATTCTTGGCAATCCGGTTTCGGATGCTGCACGTACACTGGCGGATCGGGCCACCGCATGGTGTACTTTTCCGGAAAAGTGGTCTTTTTGACCCGTGTGCCTCACAAAGGGGTGGGTGCCGTGAGGACCTCTTCACGGCTGCTATAGGGGTCGCACTAGCCCCGTGAAGTGGTTATAGCATCAAAAAGGTGTTGTGCACGAGGGGGGACTTTAGTCTCCCCGACAGGTACTCTGGGGTCGGTGCCCAATTTAATTAACAATTAATCCGGGGTTGGTGCCCGGTTTAATATATGCACAGGGGTTTAACGAAAGGTTACGGTGTACTCGGTGTATTCGGTTCGTTCTTCCTTTCTTAATATTATTAGACATCTACTTTGTTTGTCACTGACGTTACCCACTCCGTGACAGGTTTCCCTAGGTGCGTTAGCCGGGACGGCGGTGGGACTGCGACGTGAGGATCGTAGTCGGACTCTTGGTTATCGTATATATAACTCATTTCCTCTTTAGGTTACTTTTAATTTCGCTTGTGGATTACTTTACATGTGGGCATGTTTTAGTTAGCACTGTGGATGAGATGTGGCTTTATGTGATACTTTTAGTAGTGTTTTTAATTGCGGCATGTTTTATGATGAGATAAAGGTTTGCGAAAACGTTTTCTAAAAAGAGGTGCCGTGTGGGCACGGATTTTACAACTCTGGGTTTTATCCTTTCCAAACATTGAAGCCGCTCAAATGACATGCTTTAGTTAAACGATTTAACTCTGAATATGGTGTATGTCTACTGTATGGTTGTTGGTTGGTGTGTGTTGTATGATTATTGTGAATGAATGAAATGATGTAAATGAGACGCCGTGCATATGCAAAGGAGACTCTGTCCGCGGACAGAGTGAATTTGTGTATGTGGCGGTCTGGCACGCACCGGGGTTGAAGTTAAGTTACCTTATTATGAGAAAAAAAAATGGCACGATTTTCCGCTTCAAAAGACTCAAAAACCCCCGGGGGCGTGACAGATTAAATGGTATCAGAGAAATACAACCACAACCATAGTAGACGTGCTTTATATCCACAGTGCTAGATGCCACAAGCAAGTTGGAAATGAGATAACCAAGATATAGGTGTAGTACGTGAGAGTACGGGGAAAGGGGACGTAATATAGGTGAATTCGCGAAACGGTGTGCTAGGGTTGTGACCATAGGGTTGACATGGTTTCTTTGGTGACAGCAAGCAATGGCTCGGACTAGGTCGTCTACCGAAAATGTAGATGCGGATGGAGCGGCTACAACCGCCGCGGAGAACCAGACCCTCCGGCAACAACTGCGGGAAATGGCCGGGCAGTTGGCGACACTGACGGAGCAAGTTCGCCAGCTAACGCAGCGACAGGCTGCTACAGCCACCGAGCGCCAACCGACTCCCCCGCCCGAGACCACGGCACCCACTACGGAACCCCAAGGGGCGGGTGGAACGACGACGGAGCAACCCCCAGTCCCAAAGGAAATACCCACCCCAACGACTTCGGGGCCCGTAATGGGAGCGACAGCGGGAGAGGCAGGGACGACCCCTACACTTGGGGGATCTGCCACCGCAGGAGAGGTCGCGGAGCAACGAGCGGCGCGGGAGAGAGTCAGGACGAATTTGACGATATTCAAGAAGCACGATCCACCCACCTTCGAAGGAGAAACGACCGACCCGTGGGTCGTCGAGAAGTGGGTGGATACCATGGAAAAGCTTTTCGAGGACTTGCTGATAGAGGAGCAAGAGCGGGTTCCACTAGCCGTCCACTTTCTGGAAGGAAATGCACGCATCTGGTGGAAGACAGTGCGCCCGGATCCGTCCACCAACGACCCACTACCGACGTGGTCGGTTTTTAGGAAGGAACTCTTTGGTGCGTTCTTTTCTGAAAGCGTCAAGCGGCAGCTGGAAGACGATTTGAAGAACATCAGGCAAGGGAACCGCCCAGTCGTGGAGTACCAACGAGAATTTGTGAGGTTGGTCAATTGCGTTCCGTTTGTTGTACGGGACGAATCTCACAAGGCCCGTCTTTTTGTGGATGGGCTGCGGAGCGACATCTTCGAAATGGTGCAGGCGGCGGACCTGCGCACGTTCCGAGAAGTGGTGGACAGGGCCACCATCGTGGAGCGGGGGTTCGCCATGACCCGGGCTCGACGGGAGGGATCGGAAAACAACCGAGAAAGGAAACGGACGCAGACCTACCCGGGAGGGGGCCCTCCAGGCGGGAGCCGGCCCCCAAAGTACCCCAAGACGCAGCAGGGAAACAAGAGCGCGCCGGCCGGGAGACCACGACCGACAAACAAGTCGTGTGTTATCTGCGGAGCACCGCACACGGTGACTGAATGCCCTAAGAAGCAGGATCACTGCTACCGCTGCGGCAAACCGGGACATTTCCGATTTAACTGTCCCCTGAACCCAGGAGCGGCATCTTCCGCAGCTTCCACTCCAACGGCACAGCCACCGGGGCGGGGCAAGGCGCCAACAGGGATGCCCCCGCGCCCATCGGCACCAAGAACAGAAGGGGAATCGCGACCACAACCAGGAGGGAGACTCTACTCCATGGGACAGCATGGAGCGGCGCTGCCAGAGGAGGTGGTCGCAGGTATTACTTCCGTTTCTAACTTTCGAGCTCGAACTTTGTTTGACACCGGAGCAACTCGCTCCTTTATTTCCCGTACCTTCGCGCAAACCCACCAGCTAGAAAGTAGACCTTTGGATGTCTTAATGACCGTCCAGACCCCCGGAGGACCCATCGCGGCAACTGGCCTGGTAACCTCTTGTTCAATAAAGCTGGGAAGGTTGTCGTGCCCCTGGGATCTGGTGGTCATACCGCTAAAAGAATACGACGTGGTCTTAGGCATGGACTGGCTCACCGAGTATCAGGCGATCATCGACTGCGAGAAACGACAGGTGCAACTACAGAAGCCGGGATTCCCAGAAAACGTGTACCTGGCGTGCAAAAGCACCTCCTTTTTAGCCGTCATCTCCGCGTCGCGGGCTAGGAAACTGATGGAGGGCGGGTGCGTAGCCTATCTGGCCTCGGTAGATCTAACTACCCGACCCGTCCCCTCACCCACAGAAATTCCCGTAGTAGGGGAATTCCCGGACGTATTTCCGGCAGAGCTACCGGGAATGCCGCCGGAACGAGAGGTGGACTTTCCAATTGAACTACTCCCCGGCACCAAGCCCATCACCAAGGCACCGTACAGGATGGCCTTTGCAGAGCTGAAGGAACTCAAGGCACAGTTGGAGGACCTTCTCGACAAAGGTTTCATCAGACCAAGCGCGTCACCTTGGGGCGCGCCCGTCCTGTTTGTGAGAAAGAAGGACGGGAGTCTCCGGTTGTGCATCGACTACCGGGAGATAAATAAGGCGACGATCAAGAACAAGTACCCCCTGCCAAGGATCGACGATCTATTTGACCAGTTGCGGGGGGCGACGGTGTTCTCTAAAATTGATCTACAGTCGGGCTATCATCAGGTCCGGGTCAAGGGGGAGGACATCCCCAAGACAGCTTTCCGTACTCGTTATGGCCATTACGAGTTTACGGTGATGCCGTTCGGGCTCACAAATGCCCCGGCAGTGTTTATGGACATGATGAACAGGGTATTCAAGCCCTTCCTGGATCTGTTCGTAGTGGTCTTCATCGACGATATCCTCATCTACTCGCGCACCGATGGGGAACATGAAGAACACCTGCGCACAGTCCTCCAGACCCTACGGGAACACAAACTCTACGCCAAACTCAAAAAGTGTGAGTTTTGGCTCCGAGAGGTCGGGTTCCTGGGGCACGTAATCTCAGCGGCTGGGGTCGCGGTGGATCCGAAGAAGATAGATTCGGTGACGGACTGGCCCCGACCGACCACGGTGACGGAAATTCGAAGCTTTCTTGGATTAGCCGGGTACTACCGGCGCTTCGTGGAGGGCTTCTCCAAGATAGCCACCCCCTTAACCCGCTTGACAAGGAAGGGGGAAAAATTCATCTGGACGGATAAGTGCCAGAAAAGCTTCGAGGAACTTAAGGATAGGTTGACGCGAGCTCCGATTCTCACCCTACCAGAGCCTGGGGAGGATTACGAAGTGTATTGCGACGCGTCGCGAAATGGATTGGGTGGAGTACTCATGCAACGGGGAAAGGTCATAGCCTATGCATCAAGGCAGCTCAAGGAGTACGAGCGGAATTACCCCGTGCATGACTTGGAACTCGCAGCAGTGGTGTTCGTCCTCAAGCTATGGAGGCATTACCTGTATGGGGCGCACTGCAACGTGTACTCAGATCATAAGAGCCTCAAATATCTTTTCACCCAAAGAGAGCTAAATCTGCGACAAAGGCGGTGGCTGGAACTATTAAAGGATTACGACTTAACAATCCACTACCACCCGGGAAAGGCCAACGTGGTGGCCGACGCCCTGAGTCGCAAAGGGCAGGCTGCGGAAGCGGATGTAAGCGCCATTACGCAGCAGGATAGCCTAATCGCGGAATTCTCGCGAATGAAACTAGAGGTGGTGCCCGCAGGGACAGTCGCCCAACTTCTGACACTGGTGGTCAGACCTACCTTGCTGGACAGAATTCTCGAAGGCCAATCGACTGATGATCAGCTCCAGCTGGTGCGGAGTAGAATAACCGCCGACCGGGAGGGCGACTTTACAGTGGACACCGACGGCATGATACGATTTCGCGGACGGATCTGCGTGCCGGATCTACCGGAAATCAAGGAGGAGATCCTACGGGAGGCGCATACCGCCCCGTATGCGGCGCATCCCGGGGGAACCAAAATGTACAAAGATGTCAAGCAAACCTTCTGGTGGCCGAAAATGAAGGGAGACGTGACGCGATTTGTGGCACATTGCCTGGTGTGCCAACGGGTGAAGGCCGAACACCAACGGCCGGCGGGAAAATTACAACCTTTACCGGTGCCCGAGTGGAAATGGGACATGATTACCATGGACTTTGTGACCGGTTTCCCGAGATCGCCACAGGGACATGATGCGATATGGGTGATCGTGGACCGTTTGACTAAATCGGCCCACTTTTTGCCCATACACACGACGTGGACCCGGGAACGACTGGCGCAAACGTACCTAGATGAGATAGTGAGGTTGCACGGTGTACCAACATCCATCACGTCGGACAGAGACACACGTTTTGTGTCGAACTTTTGGCGAAGTTTGCAACAAGCGATGGGAACCAAGTTGCACTTCAGCACAGCTTTTCACCCACAGACCGATGGGCAATCGGAGCGGGTGATACAGATTGTGGAAGACATGCTTCGAGCATGCGTTCTGGACTTGGGCGAAGGGTGGGCACGGTGTTTGCCCCTGGTAGAATTTGCCTACAATAATAGCTACCAGGCCAGTATACAGATGGCGCCGTACGAGGCGCTGTACGGACGCCGCTGTCGGTCTCCAATTTGCTGGGACGACTTAGGTGAGCGGAAGTTCTTGGGCCCAGATCTGGTGGAGGAGACCGAAGCAAAGGTGCGTTGATTAAACAAAGGCTGCTGACCGCCCAAAGCAGACAGAAAAGCTATGCAGATAACAGACGCCGAGACTTAGAATTCATGGTGGGCGAGCACGTTCTGCTCCGGGTTTCACCCTCCAAAGGAAACCGGCGTTTCGGCATAAAAGGAAAGCTAAGCCCACGGTACGTGGGACCGTTCGAAATCCTGGAGCGTGTAGGACCGGTGGCATACCGCTTGGCCCTGCCGCCGAATCTCGAACGAGTCCACAATGTCTTCCACGTTTCGATGCTCCGAAAATACCTGGCGGACCCCTCTCATGCCTTGGATGCCTCCACCATCGAGTTGCGGGAGGACTTGAGCGTCGAGGAGACGCCGGTGCGGATTTTGGCGAGAGAGGACAAGAAGTTGCGCAACCGAACGATTCCCTATGTGAAGGTCCAATGGAGCAACCACGAAGAACGCGAGGCGACGTGGGAATTGGAATCAAAAATGAGGGAGTGTTTTCCCGAGTTATTTTAGGGAGGTTAGGGTTTAAGTTTCGGGACGAAACTTTTTATAAAGTGTGAGTGGTGTAGTGACCCGACCCTCCGGGGTACTTTTGAACTCACATGTAATCGCTTAGGCCTTAAGCGGAATAAAATTATTTAATTTTCAAAAGTCGGCCGGGACAAGTGTGTATATTTTCCTGCGATAGAGCGCGAAAAACGATGACCGACGGTGCGATCGGATTCGAAATCCGATGCCAGGATCTCCCGGAACGGGACCCTTAGCGATGCGGTAGTTAGTCGCGCATCGGAAACCGTGCAAAATATCTTGCACCCGTTAGAGATAAGGTGGGTTATCCCGTAAGGATAATTAATCAAATAATTAATTATCCGGTGACGGAATTTAAATCCTCCTGCGTACAAATTAATTGTGGGATTTAAATGGGTGGGATTTTATCGCATAGATTGGAAAGGGATAAAAATCAGGATATTTAAACTAAAGGATTTAAATTATGGGATTTTATCTCACGGATTAAATAAGAGATAAAATCCGGATTTTCAAATTGGGGATTTATTTCCCATGATTATTTAATTAAGGTGATTAAATAATCGGTGACCGGGATTTGGATAATAGAGGTTTAAATATCCGGGTAATTAGAATCCGACTGGGAATTTGATTTCCCAAGATTATTTGATAAAGGTGATCAAATAATCGGTGGTCAGGATTTAAAGTCGAGAAATATCCCGTCGTCGGATATTTTCTTGAGAAATAGAAACGGGAAATTATAGGTTCCTACGTACGTAAATAAAATTAACGATTAGATTTGGGGAATTGACGGTGGGGATAATAATCAAACGATTAACTAAATAGGTTATCGGTGGGGATTAATTAATTAGCGGATTAATTAATCGGATCGGAATACCCAAAAAGGGAATTTTGACGGTGCGGGTTTACAATTGGATATAACCAACATAGGGATTATTTAATTCCCCGCTCACCGAGCGAAACCCTATTTTATTTCTCCGCCTCCCCAAACCCTCCTCTTTCGTGCGTACCGAAACCCCCAACCAGTGAAAAAGAAAGAAAAGGACCGTAACCGGAGGAAGGAGAAGGAAGAAGGAGGGAGCCGATCGTCCTAAACGCCGATCCAAAGGCTAGAAACGCGACCGGACACCTTCCCGACGATCTCCGATAGGTAAAATAATTTTTAATAATTTTCTGGATTTTTCCTATCGTAGTTGGTAAAATTCTAGAGTTCCTCCGCCACCCCCGTCACCGCCGCCGTCATCGTAATTTTGTTGGGCGGACGGAACGGGCAAGGAGGCGCGCGGTGCCACCGGGGCATCGCGCGAGGAAAAAAGGGAAACACACGCGGATGACCGGGCTCCGCCGCAGGCGGGGACGGCGCCGCGCGGGTCGCACCCACGCGGGCGCCGCGCGGACACCGCGCGGCCGCCGCGTGGGCGGCCCCGCGCGGGCACCGCGCGGGGTGCCGCGCGGGGCGCCGCACGGGCGGCCCCGCGCGGGGCGCCGCGCGGGCACCCGCGCGGGGCGCCGCGCGGGCGGCCCCGCGCGGGCGCCGCGCGGGCACCCGCGCGGGGTGCCCCGCGGGCACCCGCGCGGGCGGCCCCCGCGCGGGGTGCCGCGCGGGCACCCGCGCGGGGTGCCGCGCGGGCGGCCCGCGCGGGCGCCGCGCGGGCACCGCGCGGGGCGCCGCGCGGGCAACCCCGCACGGCGCCGCACGGGCCCGTGCCCGTGCGGGCACCGTGCGGGGCACTTTGCGCGCACCGCCCGCGGGGCCGCGCCGCGCGCGGCTCCGACGGGCGGCGACGGTTGCGCGAGGGGGGGGGGGGGGTTCCGTGGGCAGCGGGACGGTGCCGGACTTTAATATATTTAATGTGGGGTATTTTCTGTTGCGATAGTTAGTATACTTTCTGACCGTAGTGTCCGTGCGGACTTTTATAGGTCCGGGTGCGCAGCGGGAGAGTGCGAAGGGCTCGGGTGACCCGACTTCTTTCCAACAAGGTGGGTACGGTTGCGATGTGTGCAACCGGTGCTGTAAGTGCATCTATGTCATTAAAAATATTCTTTAATTTACCTAACAAAGTAGATGGACAGTTAACCTTTCTTTTAATTGATAAATATCTGATAAATTAAGCGGCTGCGGTCGCGGTGCTCATTACACGCCATTCTTGGCAATCCGGTTTCGGATGCTGCACGTACACTGGCGGATCGGGCCACCGCATGGTGTACTTTTCCGGAAAAGTGGTCTTTTTGACCCGTGTGCCTCACAAAGGGGTGGGTGCCGTGAGGACCTCTTCACGGCTGCTATAGGGGTCGCACTAGCCCCGTGAAGTGGTTATAGCATCAAAAAGGTGTTGTGCACGAGGGGGGACTTTAGTCTCCCCGACAGGTACTCTGGGGTCGGTGCCCAATTTAATTAACAATTAATCCGGGGTTGGTGCCCGGTTTAATATATGCACAGGGGTTTAACGAAAGGTTACGGTGTACTCGGTGTATTCGGTTCGTTCTTCCTTTCTTAATATTATTAGACATCTACTTTGTTTGTCACTGACGTTACCCACTCCGTGACAGGTTTCCCTAGGTGCGTTAGCCGGGACGGCGGTGGGACTGCGACGTGAGGATCGTAGTCGGACTCTTGGTTATCGTATATATAACTCATTTCCTCTTTAGGTTACTTCTAATTTCGCTTGTGGATTACTTTACATGTGGGCATGTTTTAGTTAGCACTGTGGATGAGATGTGGCTTTATGTGATACTTTTAGTAGTGTTTTTAATTGCGGCATGTTTTATGATGAGATAAAGGTTTGCGAAAGCGTTTTCTAAAAAGAGGTGCCGTGTGGGCACGGATTTTACAACTCTGGGTTTTATCCTTTCCAAACATTGAAGCCGCTCAAATGACATGCTTTAGTTAAACGATTTAACTCTGAATATGGTGTATGTCTACCGTATGGTTGTTGGTTGGTGTGTGTTGTATGATTATTGTGAATGAATGAAATGATGTAAATGAGACGCCGTGCATATACAAAGGAGACTCTGTCCGCGGACAGAGTGAATTTGTGTATGTGGCGGTCTGGCACGCACCGGGGTTGAAGTTAAGTTACCTTATTATGAGAAAAAAATTGGCACGATTTTCCGCTTCAAAAGACTCAAAAACCCCCGGGGGCGTGACACGAGGAGCGAGTGGAGTTTGGGGAGCTGGAAGCGTATTGTTAAATACCTAGCCGTGGTATTCTTGACTCCTGATGGGCTTGATCTAGTTTCGAGGACGAAACTTTCTTTTAGTGGGGGAGGATGTGAGGTCCGGTGTGAGGTCCGGAATCCCCGGCGTAGGAGTTGCTGGTTGTTGGGCAGCTTTTAGTGGCCGTTGGGAGTGTTTGTGCGCGTGTCGGGCCCAAGTTATGGATTAGTGATGCAATTTGGGATTTAGTTGCATCACTGGAGGCCTGCGGGATGTGTCGTTGGTGTTTGCGCGCAATTGGGACACACGTGGTGGACTTCGGACTTAATTTGAGACCCCGTGGGGAATTGGAGGACCCGTCGGGTGTTTAGAAGTAATTTCGCGCGACTCAGATGTCAAAATTCGACTCCGGGTGAAGTCCGGATAAAAGTTTACCTCTCCGGTCGCCTTCGGAATTTTTAGAGTTCGAATTTAGCAAATCAGACTTTAAAAATGGACCCGGCGCGGAAATCGGATCGAGTTGGCATTCAGCAAATTTTCGGGTGAGAATTTGGAGAAACGGACATCGTTTTTGGATTCAGCGCGCGAAATCGCTAAGAGTGGACTATTTATTTGTTGGTTTTGGAGCCCGGATGAAGTGCGCGTTTTTCGAGACAAACGGCACGAAAATCGAGGCGAGGCGCGGCACGGTTCCCGAGGTGGGCGGCGGCGCGCTGCGCAGTGCGCGCCAGCAGGCGCGCGTTGGGAACGCGCGCCTGCGCGGTCAGAGCAGGGGCCGCCACGTGGCGCCCCCCAGTTGGCGCCCGCGCGGGCGTGGGGGGGCGCGCGCCCGTGTGGCGCGCGTGGTGTCCCGCGCCTGCGCGGGGCACGGTGTCACGCGCCCGTGTGGCGCGTGACGGCCGCGCGCTGCGTGGCGCGCGGTGGTTCGTCCACGTGGCGCGGCCGGGGCGCGCTGCGCCTGGTGCACCGTTTTGGCCGTGGACCGGCCGGTTGGGGCTTCCCCATTGGTCCACGCGGTGGACCGGCTCCGTGGACCGGCCTGGTGGACCGCCCCTTCTCTTCTTCTTCTTCTTCTTCCCCGCACCGCCATTCCCTTTCCTTCGTTCTTTCTTCGGCAACCGAGAGCGAGAGGGAGTGAGGAGGGAGGTGGCGTGAGGTGCGGCGGCGCGTCGTGGACTCGTTTTGCGTGCGAGGACGCCCGGCGGAGTGGTGCGGCGACGGCGGCGCAAACGTGTAAGTCCCGTGCGTTGGTTTTACTGTATTTTTGTACAGTTCTTGGAGCATTCTTTTAGACTGTTTTTAACCCCTGTGCACCGTTTTGCGTGCGGACCCCGTTTTGCGGGCGGATCCTGGCACCGTGCACCGTTTTGCGTGCGGACTCCGGCACTGTGCACCGTTTTGCGTGCGGACCCCGTTTTGCGGGCGGATCCTGGCACCGTGCACCGTTTTGCGTGCGGACTCCGGCACTGTGCACCGTTTTGCGTGCGGACTCCGGCACTGTGCACCGTTTTGCGTGCGGACCCCGTTTTGCGGCGGATCCTGGCACTGTGCACCGTTTTGCGTGCGGACTCCGGCACTGTGCACCGTTTTGCGTGCGGACCCCGTTTTGCGGGCGGATCCTGGCATCGTGCACCGTTTTGCGTGCGGACTCCAGCACTGTGCACCGTTTTGCGTGCGGACCCCGTTTTGCGTGCGGATCCTGGCACCGTGCACCGTTTTGCGTGCGGACTCCGTTTTGCGTGCGGATCCTGACACCGTGCACCGTTTTATGTGCAGACTCCGTTTTTGGTGCGGACTCCGACGGCGTGCTCCGTTTTGCGTGCGGACTCCGGCGGCGTGCTCCGTTTTGCGTGCGGACTCCGGCGGCATGCCCCGTTTGCGTGCGGATCGCGTGGAGGCCAATTGCAAGTGTCTACGAGCAATTGGTGGCAAATCGAGGTGGGTGGCCTTATCTCCAAGTTTTATGGACTGTACAGTATTTCTACTGATGTAGGACTATGCATGATAGTTATTTCATTGTGTAGCATGCTAGATTGTAGGAATTGTTATTCCTTTTAGTATCTGTTAATATAGTTATCTTGGAACTTGACCTAGCACCCCCGTCATATGTTGCATGTGTAACCAGACCAGTAGAAAACCCTCACTTGGGCTAGGGTTATTTATGCTTAGACATCCACACTGTTCTTTCATTCCTGGACATAGTGTTTCCTCGCCCGGGTAGTGGGCCGAGAGGTCGGGACTTGCTTTTAGTGTGGGATGCTTTTGCACTCTTGCTTGGGAGCAGAGTGGAGTCTGGTAGTTGTAGCGGGTTGCTTATCTGTGCCGGGAGCCGTTTGGGTAAACGGTAGTCCCGGGAGGTCTTGTTTCCCTGTTGTGCCGTCGTGGAGGGAGCCGTTGTGCAGACGGCAGACCCGGGCCGTCGAGTATCTTCCGGTCGGTGTTGTTGGGAACCGTTGTGGTTGACGGTGGTCCCAGGTCGTTGAGTGTTGTCCGACCTGTCCTGTTTCCCTGAGTTGTGGGTCGTTCCTGGCTGTGGAGTATCTCCAGCCAGTGAGCTTTGTGCTGCGAGCTGTTGGAGAGGCTAGTGTCTCGTGTTTCGAGTTAGCCGATCAGCTGAGTCGTCGAGAGTGCTCCGACTGTTGTGCGAGATATTTGGGGATCTTGAGTCCTACCGTTCTGTGAGTGAGCGTGGATTTTGACTAGCCTGCATATGCCAATGTTGATTACTCTATGCCGCGCCGTTTTCCTCAGTTGGGGCCGCGCCCCCTGAGATGCCGCAGTGGATGCGGTGGTTGGCCTGTTGAGGCAGTTTTGCGCGAGGGGTGAGTTAGGCGGACAGGACGCCCCACGTAAATCCCGTCCTCATGTGGATGTGTGGTAGTGGGCAGGTGCGTTCCTAGTCGTCAGGCGCAGGTTTGACTGGACCCTATGAGGCAGTCAGTTCGATTGGGTCGTTTGAGCACCTTGTGTGCGAGTGGTTTCATTTACTTTCCTCTGTTCCACTTTTTGAGTATCTAGATAGAGGCATGGTAGCTGTAGAGTAGTTCCAGCTTTTCTTGTTCAGATTTCTTTGCCTGTTATCTTTTACCTCTGGTAGACTTGGTGGGCAGACCGTTGGACTTGTTGACGGCACCCACTGAGAACTACTGTGGGAAGTAGTTCTCACACCCGTCGTGGTGTCTTTTCCCCAGGGACTTCTTCTTCTGTTCCTGTGCTCCTGTTGCTGATCCTTCTGACCGAGGCGAGGGAGTCGCGAGCTAGTTCCCTACCCGTCGTTGGAGTGTAGCGGTACCCCCTTCAGAGGAGAGCTTCGGTTGTTGGTTACTTCTTCTTCCTCTGTTGAGAGACCTTTGTAGTGAGGTATAGAGTTGTACTTTATTTTACAGTTTGAGAGACTGTTGTAGTGAGGATATTTTCCTGTATCGAGAGTTTGTACACTGATGTATATTGGAGATACCTCCCTTTTGAGTTTTGTATCAGAGGACTTTTTATATATATATATATACGATCGTATTTGGGAGATGGTTATCGTATTGTTTCAGTTGTACAGTGTTCGGATTACATCCTATTAGTAGTTTACTTTCAGCTCTCTGATATCTGTTTACTGTAGATCTTTCTTCTGCAGGTTAGACGCTTCGTCTGTACGGCAGTTTCCGTACAGACGGCGGATCTGTTGGCGAGCCCGGGAAAACAGTCTAGGACACACAAGAACTTGAACAGGTACAAAACGGCCTTTGGAACTTTTGCATATGGACTTAATGGGGCCAACTCGTCAACCATCTCTGGGAGGTAAATGGTATATTTTTTTGTTGGTTGATGATTTTCTAGATATACTTGGGTAGCCTTTCTAAAAGAAAAAGCTGATACTTTTGATTCTTTTCTCGAAATCTGCAATCGTATTATGATTGAAAAGAATGAAAGGATTACTCGAGTTAGGAGTGATAGAGGTGGGGAATTCATAAATTCCAAATTCATTGATTTTTGCACTTCTAACGGCATTAAACATGAATTCTCTGCACCTTACACACCTCAACAAAATGGTGTAGTCGAGCGCAAAAACAGGGTCGTACAGGAGATGGCACGTGTTATGCTTCATAGCCGGAACTTACCTTTATATTTTTGGGCTGAAGCGGTGAACACTGCTGTCTATGTTATCAATCGAGTGTATTTGCGCCCGGGGACTTTGAATACACCATATGAACTATGGTTTTGTAGAAAACCTAACATCAAATATTTTCGCATCTTTGGGAGTCGGTGTTTTATTTTACGTGATCGCGAAAATCTTGGAAAATTTGACTCTCGAAGTGACGAAGGGATTTTCTTAGGTTATTCTACAAACAGCAGAGCATATCGAGTTTTTAACTTAGAATCTAAGACGATCGTAGAATCGATAAATGTTAAGGTAGATGAAGCTTTTCACTTTGAATCTGAAAAATCTACCCTCGATATCTCTCTTGATGATGATACACCTGCTAATGCATCTTCTTCTAACAATTCTTTCGATAATAATGTTGATGCATCTAACGGTTCTTCAAGCTTATCTGATGTGCAGGAATCATCTCGTGTACCTCCGCCTACTCCTCTACCTCAAACGTTACGCATCTCCAAGGATCACCCTGAATCGAACATAATTGGAGATCCACAAGAAGGAGTTAGAACACGGAGACAATTGGTTTGCGGATTTGCATGCTATGTATCTCAAATCGAACCAAGGAATGTTGATGAAGCTCTCCAAGATGATTATTGGATTAAAGCAATGCAGGAAGAGCTCCATCAATTCGAGCGAAACAAAGTCTGGGAATTGACGAAGCCTCCGAAGCAACACAATGTGATAGGTACCAAATGGATCTTCAAGAACAAGAAAAACGAAGAAGGTACTATCATCAGGAACAAAGCAAGGTTAGTTGCTCAAGGCTATTCTCAAGTAGAAGGTATAGACTTTGATGAAACCTTCGCCCCTGTAGCTAGACTCGAGTCCATTCGTATATTGTTTGCGATCGCTTGTCATTTTAAAATCAAATTATTTCAAATGGACGTTAAGAGCGCCTTTTTAAATGGATTTTTAAATGAGGAAGTTTATGTAGCTCAACCGAAAGGTTTTGTGGATCATAAACTACCTAACCATGTTTTTCGTCTGAAAAAGGCTCTTTACGGTCTGAAACAAGCACCGCGAGCATGGTACGAAAGGTTGACAAAGCACCTTTTGGAAAAGGGCTACACTCGAGGGGGAGCTGACAGGACTCTCTTTGTGAAGCATTATCAAAACAATTTCATAGTTGCTCAAATCTATGTCGATGACATTGTTTTTGGAGCAACAAGAGATAATGATGCTTCTAAATTCGCGGAGACCATGGAAAGCGAATTTGAGATGTCCATGATGGGCGAATTGAATTATTTTCTTGGATTACAAGTTAAACAAAACGATGAAGGAATTCACTTGTGTCAATCCAAGTATGCACTGGAGTTGGTCAAAAAGTTTGATCTTGAAAATTCTAAAGATTTTCCGACTCCAATGGGAACTAGCCATAAGGGACTTGGAAGTGAATCACAAAGTGAGAATGTAGACGAGAAACTGTACCGCAGTATGATTGGAAGTCTACTATATCTCACGGCTAGTCGCCCGGATATATCCTTCAGTGTTGGGATTTGTGCGAGATATCAATCAGCACCGAAGGAGGTTCACCTGAAAGCGGTGAAACGGATCATCCGGTATATCAAAGGTACAATCAATTTCGGAATTTGGTATCCTATGGGAACGACTTTGGATATTGTTGGATACTCAGATGCCGATTGGGCTGGATCGGTGGATGACCGGAAAAGCACGAGTGGTGCATGCTTCTATCTTGGCCACTGCCTTGTTGCATGGCACAGTAAAAAGCAGAACTGCATAGCACTCTCGACTGCCGAAGCGGAGTACATTTCTGCAGGAAGTTGTTCAACCCAATTGATTTGGATGAAAAGCGTGTTGAGCGATTTCCGAATTTCAACATCTTCGGTAACCATTTTATGTGACAACACTAGTGCTATTAACATTTCTAAAAACCCTGTGTTGCACTCTAGAACAAAACATATTGAACTTAGATATCATTTTCTTAGAGAGCTAGTTGAATCAAACATTCTTCAACTGTCATATATTTCAACTGAGGATCAATTAGCCGACATCTTAACAAAACCTTTGGATCAAAAACGTTTTATTCACTTGCGTAAAGCAATTGGCATGCTTTCCTTGAAATAAACTCTTTTGAAACCTTTGCTTAGATTAGGTTTTGTTTTTGTTCTTGTTTTTGTTTTGTTCTTTATCTATGTTCTGTACATAGCACACTAATTGAGCATAAATCATAATTGACTTTAATTGCATCCTTTTATGCATTTAGAAATTTATTATGCTTTTGATGTCATAATATTTCAATGTTGCAATGATCATTTACGTTAATTAAACCATCTTTAAGTGATCAAAGTCAATTTCTCTCTCAATGATCTCTTGGTATAGTCATTATCATATTTGATTGCTTAGTCGAGTATGAATTCGAGATCAATGGTTTGGTTGAATACTTTATATATTAAATAATTGATAGCCAATTGAGGGGGAGTCAATGAAATGTGAAATGCTCAAAAGATGTGGAAAGAGTTACATCCCAATGAGGAGTGTGAAAACTACCACCACATGGAGAAAATGAAAGAAAAAGATACTCCATGAATGAAAAGCAAACTTTTGTTTGAAAAATTGTTGATAAAACTCATATTGAAATACTTGACTCAGTCGTATTTCATGGTTGGTATAAGGTGGGATTTTTGATTTAAGATGCTCAAAGAGCCACTCCTTCAACAGATTGTCTAGATATATTATCTAACTTATCTGGGATTTCAAACATCTATTGATCTTGGTACTTCATTTTCTTTACTGAAATTGATGATTTGATAAAGACATTACACATAGGATCAGGATAGATGTAATTGAAGTTGTTCAACTTTAAGTGTTTTAACTTTCGTAAATTTTCGTTTCATTTTTGGATATTTTTGATAGATTTTTCATAATCTATTTCTTGTTGTATGAAACGATGTCATTTGTTTAAAGTTGACATGGTAAAGTGCTTACATACTTTTTCTGGATTTTATTGTATTTTTCTTAATTTTTCTGAAGAAAAAGGTGTAGCCGATCCGGATCGTGGCAAGTGATCCGGATCCCGAACGCAGGATTTTTCCTGCGGGTGGCCGATCCGGATCACATTCTCGGCCGATCCGGATCACGGCTAGGGTTCTATATAGAAACTTTCAGATTCGAGATTTCTTTACCCTAATTTCTGGTTTTCAAGCTTCTAGAGTTTCTCTCTCTAGATTTCTTGCTTCCTGGTGCTTCAAAACTCAAAGTTCTTCGGATTCAAGTAAGTTTTCATGATCAAAACTCGGTTTTTCACAGTTTTTCTGTTTTTTCATCAAACGTGAGTTGAAAAGTTGGAATTTTTTCGTTTGTGAATGGTTTTTGATCAAATTTCTTTTGAAATAAGAACTCTGGGTCAATTAGTTTTGCTTTTATGCTGGGATTTCACTTGATTAACGATTTTTAGGCTTCGATTTCTAAAAATTCGGTTTTAGGGCATAAAAGAGGAATTTTTGTAAATCATGGATTTGATCTATTTTTAAAATTCTTTTTGGAAAACTAATTTGATTCTTGGCTTCTCTATATGATTATGATTGTCTAGGTACAATGTTTTCAAATTTTTCAAAATTGACAATTTTTCATATGTTCTTGAGTTGATTTTCACAGGACACTTTCTTAAACTCAAAGCACTAGAATCAATGGCATTCTCTTGGTTGATCATCTTGCTGGTCGCAATGCTGCCTGGGGGTTCATCGGTTAAAGAAGAACCAGGCGTCTCAACTGGAGACAAACCGGAAGGAGCCAATGAAGACAGCTCGGATTACAATAGTGAAGAATGGGACGAATTCTTTAAGGATGTTCAAAGAAAAATTGATGAAGAAGAAAGGAAGTTCACCAAAGGGAAGAGACTTATGAAATCTGCCTCCACGACCATACAATATACAAGAAGGAAAAGTGTTCAAAGAAGTACAAGCCAGCAGAGTGGGCCTCTAACCAGAGCACGCTCACTTTCAGGAATTTTGCAAACTGGATCACCATGGACTGCAGGACCTGATGCGCCATCTGCATCCAGACAGCGTTCATCTTATTCAAAGACACGGACAACTGAGACAGAGATATTGGAATCGATTCGTCAGGAACAACAAAGAATCTCTGCTACACATGAAAGAATATCGAGAGAGCTTCAGCAAATCTCCTCTGAACACAAGAAGATCAAGAAAAAATATTCAAACCTTAAGAACTTGCTTAAAGGGATTTTAAGCAAGCTGAGCTGTACTAGTTCTGACTCTTCAGATTGAGCAACAGAATTGGTCACCTTAGTTTGGGTTCTTAGTTCTCAGAACATTGTTTTTCTTTACTCCTTTAGTTTAGTTCTCAGTTTGTGCATATTTTTAGAACTCTATTTTTTTGTTACTCTCCTTACATATTGTAGCTCATGCTACGTTTTGGCTTTGTTTTGTGACAAAAAGGGGGAGAGAGTTAGCGAAAACAATGAACAATGATGAATGAACTTTGAACAATGATTGTGAATATCGATGATATCAAGGTAAGTATGAATCTCAACTCAACTTTGGTTTTCTTTTGTGATTTGTGACATGCTTCTATACTAACTATTCGACTAACTATTTGGGCATGTAATATGACTAACAAGTTGATGTTGGACTAACATACTTTGACATTTGGTTTTCGACTGCTTAGAAGATATGTTGGTTTTAACTATGTTTCTTTCACATATCTGATTCTTTTAAATGTCATGATGAGATCAAACTCTATCTCTGTACTTGGTTTTTCTATGTTCCAATTCTTGAGGTATCTAACGATTTTGTTTGTCAAGAATGTTTTCTGTGTGCAGAGGTTACAGATGTCTAAGTCTAGAGTCTGTCTTAGGAGTTTATCTCATGTTTTTAATTTCTGGAACTCTTTTGTAAATTTTTGTTGTATGGTGATAGCAACAAAAATATCTTTTTGAATTTTCTTTGTGGATTTGTGTTTTGTCACGAAACCGCCAAAGGGGGAGATTGTTACGGAATTTGAGTTGGCGTATTTCGTGAATGTATTAAGTCTTGAAGATTGAAGATGAAGAAACTTTGGATCGTATACCTCAATCTCAAGAAAGAAGAATTCAAAAGGATCAGGTACGTTTAACTAAATAATTTTGATGATCCGAATACTTCTTATAGTGTAGAAACACCTGGAAGAGGTTTTAACTGCTTATTCATCAAAAACTGGACATGGGACATGTTCAGGATCCGGATCGTGGACTTTCAATCCGGATCCCGAAAGGTGTTCGTTCATACATTGCTGCAATCCGGATCACAGCTTGTACAATCCGGATCCCGAATGGGATGTTTTGTGAAAATGTATGAACGATCCGGATCGTGGATTATGATCCGGATCCCGAACAGGTGATTTTCTGGAAACTGCATTCTGTGCGTCTGCGATCCGGATCGTGGCTTATACAATCCGGATCGCCGTCGGTAAAACTTTCCAGAAAAGTTTGTTTTTGATCCGAATATTCTTCCTAGGGTTTCTAACCTATAAATAAACCCTATGGTCATTTCTCTAGGGAAAATCCAAAAATAGAGCCGTCATTTTCACATATCATTTTATACGGCCTTAGATCCACATATAGAGAAGAAAGGAAATCAATAGAAATTATTCTATGTTTTCTTCATCTATATTGATTAGTTTGATTCTAGGTTTTCATACTCACATCTTGAGTTGAATCAAACTAATGAATACTTAGATGGTATTTCCGATCTACTCTTGATCTAAGTATTCGGCGGATCATCACCACCCAAACAAACAACGATTTACCCCAAAATCGGCGCGTGGACTCGCGTGGCCTTGTGGATTCAAGGTGTTATCGCTTTCGTGGATTCGGAGCGAGGTGCGTTCGTGGATTCGAAGCGTACCATTGGGTGAAGACCGTGGATTCGGTTGGACGTCGTGGACTCGACGTTGGACGCTGTGGATTCAGCGTTGGGCGCGGATCGTGGATTCGAGAAGCGTCGTGGAGCGAGCGGGAAGATCGACTAGGAGCGTATGGTAAAAGGTTGAGTCGTCTGTGAGTACGTTATATCACCTTGTACGTGTGTTAACTCTAGTGGATTTCGCCGTGTTATCGGTCCCGTGGTTTTTTACTCCGGTTTGGAGTTTTCCACGTAAAAATCTTGTGTGTTCTTTTATTTTTCCGCATTGGGTTTTATCGCACAATGATTTTTTGAGTGTTTATTGTTTACACCTATTCACCCCCCTCTAGGTGTTTTTTCCCCTATTAGATCCTTATTAACCTAAACCCAACATAGTTCAGCTCTATTTTTATACTCTTTTATTATTTCTCCTATATCTGAGCAGGTTACTGACGCTTCGTGTACACGAAAAATTCCGTGTGCACGGCGGTTCTGTGGACAGGCCTGGGTTCTGGTTTACACCCGGGGCGTGACAACAATGGTCTCTCAAAAGTGAAAATAAAATAATCTACTGACTGTACTACAAGTCTCCAATGAGGGGGTACAAGTACTCTCCAAAGACAGGTAGGGATCTAGCCCGCGACTCCCTCGCCTCGAACAGCAACTGCAGAATCAGCAACACCCGCAAATGACTTTGCAAAAGAAAGGAGAGGAAAGAAAAAGAAGGGGGAGAACCCCCAACGGGTGTGAGAACTACACCAACACGTAGTTCTCAGTGGGTACCGCCACCAAGCCCGACGGTCTGCCCACTAAGTCTACTAGAGGCATAAGATAACGATGCAGTAAAGACTGAACAAGAAAGCTGGAGATACTCAACAGCTACCATGCCTCTATCTAAATGCTCAATGGGGAAAACCGATGAAAGATATGAAACCACTCGCACACGAAGTGCTCAATCGACACAATCGATCTGACTGCCACATCTGGTCTAGTCAAGCCTGCGCCTCCCTAGTGTATCAACGTAGGGCGTCCAATCGGACTAACTCGCTATCGAAAAGTGGCACATGCAGGCTATAGTCGAAATCCTCACTCTCTCTCAGTATGAATAGACACAAGATCCCCAAGCATCTCGCACAACGGTCGAAGTACTCTCAATGATCCGGGACCACCGTCAACGCAAACGGTTTCTAACTACACTAGCACTAGTCTAATCACAGCTACCAAACTCAGCCCCCATGCACGAGTGCAACAATAAAAGGATCTGCCTGAATAAACCCAATCAATGGACCAGTAAAAACTGGCACTGCCTGCTCTACTGTCGAACTCAAGAACTCATTCGCGGAATACAGACCGGCTTCTGACCGGCACGGTCACATCCCAAAATAAGTAATAGACTGGCTACTGTCCGGCACGGTCGCATACCAAAATAAGTAACAGACCGGCTACTGTCCGGCACGGTCGCACACTCCGGAGTGGCACTCAAGGGGAGCGACCCACACGAGTAAAATATCATTGTAACAAGTATCACGATATAGCAGGACTGGATCACGACTCTGATCGAAGTGGAAAAACCCCTCCACTAAAGATATCCCGATTCCCCAATCTAATGCAACAATACTCAATAAGTGGGAAACTCCATCCACTAGAGAAATCCGATCCCCAATCTGATGCACAAGTAAACATCCGGTCAACCACCCAATGTCCGCGGTCGCCGCAATACCCCACAACCCACAATCTGGTATGACAAATCCCGACTCAATAAATCCGGCTACACTATCCTACAACCCTGCTCAACCCGAGCAATACCACATGTATCTCAATAAAAGGAGAAGAGGTGCCAACATGGTTTCTCCTAAATCAAATTCCAATGATAGTGTAGCAGTAAAAGGTGGCCTATCTATATGTCCATACAAGCATGCAAGTGTCCTCATGTTGATGAAAGAAAAACAGATATCGTTGTTCTCACATTAATTAGAGCATGCTAATCTAGGATAATAATAGATCTCACATGGCATTCTAATACGTTACTACAATAGCATGTCAATCTACATGATCTAGGCCATTTCCATGCTTACATCTCAATCCTATTGGTTGTACATTACATCATGCATGCTATCAATCACAGAGGGTAACATTCCCTTAGGTAAGCTTACATTAACCATCATCATGGATATCCAAATCTTGCAAGTTATCATAATACATAACATGTGTTCCATCTTGCAATTCTCAAACAATCAACATTACTGTAGTGTTCTGGATTCCCCAAGCAGCTTTTCCGTTGAATCCACTGTGTAGAACACCTAGTGTTGGTGTATCTGGCCCATGGTGCATCAAAGGGGTGCCACAGATGGACCCTGTGTGACAGTTTCAGCTGATTTGGCCTTCGGCTGTGTTTGCCGAATTTTAGAAAAGGAATTAGGCCAAACAGAGTTCGAATTTGGATTCAGCGCGGAAAAATGCTTGAAAACGGCTATTTGCTTGTTAAATTCTGAGCCCGGACGCCCAAAAACGGACACCCGGAAGTTTTCGGTGCGAAATGGTGCATGGGGGGAGCCGTGGATAGGCCCTGGACACGTGGCAGGCCGTGATTGGGCCGGCGCATGACGCCTGGTCCACGGGAAGGAGGCGCCGGTGCACGGTAGACCGGCGGGCCACATGGCATGCGTCGGTTGGCTCGGTGCAGTGCGCGCGGCGCACGGGCGTGCGCGCGGGCAGCTCGGGCAGGCCGGGCAGGTAGGGGCGGAGGCGCGGTGCACGGTGGACCGGGGCGCGCCACGTGGCGGCCCCGGATTGGAGAGTGCAGGTGCGCGCGGAGCACCCACGCGCGCGCGGCTGCGGGCATACGCGCACGCGGGCGCTGACGCGCGGGCGGCGCGCTGTCGGAACCGGTGGCCGTATCGGGCGAGGCGGCGCCGCGCCACGTGGCACCGCGCCAGAGGCTGGCGCCGCCCACTGCGCTGACCGTGCGGGGGGGGGGGGGGGCACGTGGCGCTCCCCCACGGGGCCTGCACGGCTGCCGCCTGTTCGGCGGACACGTGGCAGGCCCCTAGGCCGGTCGGATGGATGGGGTGGAGGGTCGGACGATCCGGTGTGGGCGCGGGTTGGGCCGGGACGCACTGTGCGCGCCCGAAACCCAGCGGGCCGGGCCGCACTGTGTGCGCCCGAAACGGGCCGGGCGCCCGAAACCGGGGACAAATCCGGAATTTCTGGATTTGGACCCTCGGCCTATAAATAAGGGTCCGAGCTCTCTTTTTAGGGATTTTTCTCCCACTTTCAGGCTCTTTCACCCCGAGCCCTCTTCAGCAATTTTTCTCCTCTTCGAGCGCTGCTTCTACTGGGGGAGTTCCAGGATTTTTGGGGGCACGCATCCCGAGGTTTCGGATTTTACTGCGCGGCGCGACGTTCCATCTTTGGCGATCTTTTTCGTCGGAGTGCAGTGTGAGGACTCCCCTGGCCCCCCCCGACATCCTATTTCGACGATTCTTGCGCAGCCATACTCCTGAGAGGTAGGGCTTCATCTTTCGTGTTGATCGCACACCCTCGTTTCGAGTTTTTGGCACAGTTCCCGAGGTGCCTTTGTGACCTCTTTTTCTGTGTGGATTTTGGGACAGCACTAGAGTATTTTGACGATAACTTCGCGCATAGGCATCGGTTTGGGGTGATTTAAAAGGCGATTTGCATCTACACAGCGCAAGGAACACCCTCAAATTTTTTGGGAATTTTCTGAATATTTTTCGAAGGTGAGGAATCCCTGTTCACAGAAATGAATGCTACAGATTTTGAGGTTGATTTATTTCGGGGTGGTTCCCTTGTCGGATTTATTTCTCAACGTAGGAAACTCGGGTTTGAACGTGCAGGTACTTGTTTCGACCGGTTCGTCGCGAGGATCGTGACAGTATTTTTCTCGGAATTTTTCGGGTAGATTTTACAGGTGAAAAAAACATAACATTGGACTATTGTATTTTGGGACAGATTTTTATAGGAACTTGATATATTAATTGTGGTTGTTCTTCTGGGGATTGTTGTGCAGCATTGTGGGAATTGTTACGGCTTTTTGGTGTTGGCATATTTCGTAAGTCAAGTCAGTAAGTTGAGTCGGAGTCTTAAAGGGATCAAATTGTCAAATCAGCCTTCGAAGACTCATTGAAGATTCAACATGAGCCCAAGTCAACTCTCAGGTATGATTAAATATAGATCATGGTGATTAAAGTTCATTTATAATCATTGGAAACTGGAAATTTATGAAAACCGGTTTAGACTTGGTTTTAGGAACTTGGTTTTAACTTACAACATGTTTTAAGTTTGGATTTCGGTACTTGGACTGTTTTGGATAAAGCTTATCTTGAAAAAACCTGTTTTTACATTGAGTACCGGAACCACATTTGAAGTTCCTCAAACCCGACACAGAATTTTCTGTAATTTGTATTGCGTACCGGAACACAGACTCGCGTACCGGAACACAATAGAAAAATCTGTGTTTTGCACCATTGAGTACCGGAACATGATAAGTGGTACCGGTACACAATGTCATCTCGGGAAAAGTTTCCTAAACCGACTCTAATTTGTTTCCAAGGGTTATAAATAGATACTTAGGGTTTCTCGAATAGAATGACCGATACCGAAAACACTCGAGAGCAACCCTAGAGGCTAGGTTTTTATCGTTCTTCTCTTTAGCCTCTTTTAGGTCAATTCGACGGTTCTTTCAAGATCTATCTTTTGTCGAATTGATCTAATCTTTGCTTAGAAATTCTTTCTACGGTTCTTCATTGATAATCTAAGCAAAGGATCACCATCGAAGCCTATATTCTCTATCGGCTGAGTTTGCGTCGTGGATTCGACGTGGCACCGTGGATTCGGTGTGTTGAAGGCGTTTCGTGGATTCGAAACGTGTGCTCGTGGATTCGAGTGGCGTTCGTGGATTCGAACGTGTGCAGTGGACGTGCAATCGGTGGAGCGCAAGGTCCGAAGAACTTGAAGGAGGGGTCGAGTCCGTGGAGTCGGTAATCACCTTGTTATTCTTCAATTCTTAGTGGATTGTTATTGCGTGTTGGTCCCGTGGTTTTTCTCCTGGATTGGAGTTTCCACGTAAATCTCGGTGTGCTGTTTTTTATTTTCCGCATTGATTTTTATTTTGCACTGAGATTTGATTTTTAAATATTACGCCTATTCACCCCCCCTCTAGGTGTTTGATAGTACCTATTTAGATCCTTGTGGATCCTTAATAACTCTACAATTGGTATCAGAGCGGGTTTTAGGTTTATCTATCATGTCGGGTGAAAGTGGTAATATTTTTAGACCTCCTCTTTTTGATGGGACCAATTATGCATATTGGAAAGTGCGGATGAGAGCTTTTCTCATCTCTATTGATGAGCGTGTTTGGCAAACCGTGGAATACGGTTGGGTGCATCCTGTTGAGGAAGTAGGAAATTCTACTACCCCAAAACCTCGCTCTAGATGGTCTAAAGAGGAAATCGAAAAATCTTCTTACAATGGTAAAGGTATGAACGCTTTATATAATTCTCTTTCCTCGACTGAGTTTACACGAATTTCCGCGTGTGAAACTGCGAAGGAAATTTGGGATATTCTCAAAATTACACATGAGGGTACTAATCTTGTAAAAATTCAAAAGCTCCAGATGCTTACAAGTCAATTTGACTCTATTCATATGGAAGAGCATGAATTGTTTACAGATTATTACACTAGACTTCAAGATGTAATTAATACATGTGCTAATTTAGGAGAAAAGATCCCGGAGTCGAAAATTGTAAGAAAGATTCTTCGGACTCTTCCGGAACGGTTTAGGGCAAAGGTTACCGCCATTGAAACCGTTAGTCATCCGGATGAGATGAGTGTAGAGGAATTAGTAGGTGCTTTGCAAACTTATGAGATGACTTTTCCTACTAATCAAATTTCTTCCAAGTCTTCTTCTAAGCTTACAGGTATTGCATTCAAATCAACAAAGGAAGAAGATAGCGAATCAAGTTCCGATGATGAAATCTCTTTTGCCGATTTTGAAGAACAATTGGCGCGGATCACAAAGAAATTTCGTCGGAAATTTTGGAAGAATCGAACCGATGGATCTTCATCCACGAAATCATCTAAAGGATCATCGGGTTCTAAATCCTCTAAACTCAAGGGCATTGCAAAACCTTCTAAAGAAAAAGAAAAAGATGATTTCGAAGGGGAAATCCGATGCTATCGATGCAAAGGCTACGGCCATATTTCAACGGATTGTCCTTCTAAGAAATCATACAAAAAGAAGGCTTTGCAAGCAAAAACTTGGGACGATTCTAGTTTCGATGAATCGACCTCAAGTGAAGAGGAAAAAGAAAAATTTGTTGCTTTTCATGCCTCTAAAATTCCCTCTTCTAATTTGTGCTTATCATCTTTAGTCACTGACTCTATTCCTTTGATTTTGCATGAAACATCAACATCCGGCGGAGAGTCATCAAGTGAGGGGGAGTCGGACGAAGAAGAACTCGTTGAGGCATACCAACAACTTCTTGCGGATTCAAAGAGGATGGCCAAGCATATCAAGAAGTTGAGGAAGCAACGACTTGAAGTTCAAGACGAGAACCATGCTTTAAAGATCAAACTACATGATCTTGAGGAGGAACAAGGACGTTTATTGGATAACAATAAAATCCTCCAAGAAAAGCTAAACCAATCGGAGACGAACGCAAAATCATATATGGACAAGATTGGTTTTCTTGAAAAACAGTTTGAAGAAATTCATGTCACCAACCAAGCCTTGACCAAGCAAGTTCATGAACTCAAATCCGACATACAAAGGCTTTCAATCGGTTCCAAGAAACTAGAAAGTATGTCCGGATTAGGTCAAACAAGCAAGGTTGGTTTGGGATTTAAAAAGGACCAAACTGTGCATGCTTCAAGTTCCACAATGAAATTGAAAGGAAAAACTTGTCACCTATGTGGACTTGAAGGACATTTGGTGAAGAATTGCCCGAAAAAGAGAAAGAAGAATCCTTCGGCAACTTCATCTACGGAGCGAACTCAACGGAATCAAAAGACACATCAAGTCAAAGGAGTTCACTCAACCCACCAAAGGTCCGAGCCACAACATCAATCATACAAGTGGATTATCGCGAGGCAAAGACCTAAGGTGGATCAACAGTCAAAGCGGACAACCCCCGGCCACAACGAATCAAGACAACCCAAAATCCAGCGATTTTGGATTCGGAAAGGTGATATCTTTCCTTGTCTTAAGTTCTAATTAGCTTATGACTGTATGTAATGCTTTGATTGGTTTTCCCTTCATATTTTTCTTAATCTTTGCATTACATGCTTTTCAATGCTCTTTGTTTTTATACTTTGTTTTTTAACAAAACGGTTTTTATTGAACAAGTGCATTGAATAAAAAGGGCTTCACGTTCATATGGATTATCAACTTTACTCCATAATCATAATCTTGAAGATACTTCATTATAGGAGTTTTCTAATTGAGCATTGGCCATATTGACTTTAATTGCATTTTTTTTCACGCATTTAGAAATTTATTATGCCCTTGACGTCATAATATTTCGATGTTGCAATGATCATTTATGTTAATTAATTCATCTTTTAAGTGATCAAAGTCAATTTCTCTCTGAATGATCTCTTGGTATAGTCATTATCTTATTTGACTATTTAGTCGAGTATGAATGCGGGATCAATTTTTGGTTGAATACCTTATATATTAAATAATTGATAGCCAATTGAGGGGGAGTCAAAGAAAATAAAATACTCAAAAGATGTGGAAAGAGTTACATCCCAATGAGGAGTGTGAAAACTACCACCACATGGAGGAAAAAGATACCCCATGTAAACCAAGCATGGTTTTGTCAATTTTGATTAACTAAAATGCATGATTGAAATACTTGACTCTGTCAAATTTCAAGGTTGGTATAAGGTGGGATTTTTAACGAAAGATGCTCAAAGAGCCACTCTCTTCAACAGATTGTCTAGATATATTATCTAACTTATCTGGGATTTCAAACATCTATTGATCTTGGTATTTCATTTTCTTTACCAAATTGATGATTTGATAAAGGCATTACGCATAAGATCATGTTAGATGTGATTGAAGTTGTTCAACTTTAAGGGTTTTAATTTTCATAAATTTTCGTTTTATTTTTGAGTATTTTTGATAGATTTGGTATAATCTATTTCTTGTTGCATGAAACGATGACTTTGTTTAAAGTTGATGCGCTAAAGTGCTTACATACTCTTTTTGGTTTTTATTTTTTCTAAATTATTCTAATAAAAGAAATTTGGATTGAATGACATCTATGTGAATTCATTGTTTTTCAAAGCACTTAAATGGATTTCTTGATGGTATACAAATCGGTATTTGAAAAGATGACAAAATTTGGATTTGTTTCAAGAAATTTTAGCTTTTTGGCTCTGTTGTTCCGGTACCTGAAATCCAATCCGGATTAGAAAATCCAGTCCGGAACCCGAATGTGAATTTTTCTGGTTTTTCACTTGCGTACCGGTACTACCTTTTTTAGTACCGGAACTACATTGCGGATCCGGATCACCCCCTGTTTTTCAATCCGGAACCCGAACGAAGGTTTTTTGGTTTTTGCATTGAGTACCGGTACGCGACTACTTGTACCGGTACACGATTCTGGAATTCCTTATATTCCGAAACTATAATGTTTTTATTTTATCTCTCCCACTTCAAAACCCTCCCTCTCTCTCTCTAAAACATCTCTTAGGGTATTTTCTTCAAGATTAAGAGATTTGTTGCTCTCATTTGTAAGTTTCTACATTGATCTTGGTTTCTTTAACTTCAAAACCCTAGTTTTTAGGTTTTGATGTTGTTTTTAGAGATTTTTGAGTAGATCTTTGCTTCTAATGAAATCTCTTGCATAAATCACCCCTAATTCATGTTTAGAACATATTTGGTACATATCTATGCATTTAGATTCAGATTTTCATGCTTATATGCTTGAATCTATCATTTGCATGTGTTCTTAACATAGAGAAAATTAAAATTTTAGGGCTTTTGATGTAAATGGATTTTAATTGATGAATCATCAATTGTGACATGTTTAGAATGTTTCTTAGACATGTTTCTATTCGATCAAATCATAGTGCATTGTGTTCTTTGTAGGAAATGGCTTTTTCATGGCTACTTGCACTGGTGATTTTGATGGCCACTGGAAGTGGACGTGGTCGCGGTTCTGGAAAGAAAAAGGCGACGAAACGATCACGAGATGAAGGGACGACAAGCTCAGATTCTGAACATTCATCAGAATATGAAGAGGAAACGGTTCAAGGAAAGGGGAAAGCACCTATGGCTCCAAGGAAAAAGAAGGGTGCGGATTCTCCTCCGCGTAGAAATACCGGTGGAGCGGTAATACGCGACCGCTCTCAACGGAGATCTAATGTTGATGAAAGTGAACAGCATGTATGTAATAACCGCGGGTTTATTTCCCTTTTTGGTCTGACCTGTGAATTTATTTTGAACCGCTCTTCGGCTAAGGGGTCCGGGGTACAACTTTCCTCGCGTTGTTTTGGGCAGGCCGTCGGGGCTCGCGGGTATTTTTAGAGAATAAAGCACGCGAAACGAAGACCGGCGGCGCGATCGGATCTGATTTCAGACCCCGGAATCTCCCGGAATAAATTTCTGAAGTTTGTAGCAGCTCGGGTGTTCAGCACGTCTTATTAGAGGTAAACCAGACCCGGGTAATTTAATTTAATCTATTTTATTTGGGGAATTTAATTTAATCTAATTTAATTTAAATTGGTAATTTAATCTAATCTAAACTTAATTTACATTCGTTTGGGTTCAAACCCAATTGCGCCAAACCGTCGATTAAATAAGGGTTGGGGGTTTAGGTTTGGGAACCCTATTCCCCTCCTCTCTCTGGTTTTGGCGTGAGTTGCCCAAGCGTGGACGAAGAACGCTCTCCCCACAACCCTTCCCTTTGATCGGCGTGGAGCATCGCGACGAAGCCACCGAGAGGGGGAAAGAACACCGCACGCTTTCTACCGGAACCGGGCACGCAAGAACGGACGATCCTCCTCCTCTCAACCATCGTCGTCGAAACCGAGGTGAGACGAAGTTCTTCAGTTATTTGTCTTCTTGGGGTTCTTGATCGTCCCTTCGGCGAGGAGGGAACGCACGCTTTCTTATTTTGTTCTTGACCCGGGCAAGGGAGGGGAAACCCTTGGAATCGTCGGGGCGGGATTTCCCTTCGTCTTGTACCGCGAGCAAGGCAATTTTGGGGACCAAACGGGAGGCCGCCGCCGCCGTGGTTAAACGGGAGGCCGCCGCCGCCGTCACCGTGTTCACGAGGTCATCGCCGGAGCCGCCGTGATCGCGGGGTCGCGACCGGAGCCGAAAACGGACGCGATATTGGGGTTTTCTGGCCGCGGTCCACCCGTCCGGGTGCACCCGGTGCACGCCGCACCGGCCCGGGGCCGCGAACCCGGCGCACGGAGCTGTGCGCCAGGCCGCGCGGTCCACCGGGCCGGCGTGCACCCGGCGCACGCCCTTGCGGCCCGGGGACGCGGACCCGGCGCACGGCCCGGTGCGCCAGGCCGCGCGGTGCACGCCCGGGCGTGCACCCGGCGTACGCCACAGCAACGCGGGGCCGTGGACCCGGCGCGCGCCCGCACCCGTGCGCGGCCCGGCCCAAGACGGCGCTGGTCCACCGCGCCGCGTGCTCCCGGCCTACGCCCATGCCGCCGCCGCCGTGGACCCGGTCCACGGTTGGACCCGTGCACCCGCTTCCACAAAAAGGGCCCAGGAGCTCCGTTTTTAGTCCGTTTCGCGCCATTTTTGAGTGTTTTTAACCACGAAGACGTTTTTAACAAGTATAATCTTTATTGTAGCTGTCTGGGCACATAGCGAGGGCGTTTTAGTTGGAGTTCCGCACGTCTTCTCCTTCGCATAGAGGTGGGTCCAAATTCTAAGTCCTTTTTATTCTATCATGTTGGACGGGGGTACTCATACGTGTACTTGGGTTGAGTGTGGTAGTTAGCCTCGATCTTCGATGACCGTGCAATTTAAATATTACGTATTATTGTCCCACTTTAATGCTACCTGATATCATTACTTGAGATGCAACAGATTATCGCTACACTTTAATGGATATGTGGTTTCATATTTCTGATGTTACTAGTTACCGTCTTTCCTTCGATTATGCTGTTAGTAGGGTACCTTGAGTATACATGTTACTATTTTACTCTGATTCGTGCATCATGGTTACTATCTTATTATTGTTCATGCATGTGGTTACTACCTTATTATTGTTCATGCATGTGGTTACTACCTTACTATTGTTCATGCATTGTGGTTCCTGTGCTCGAGGCTGCAACACGCGCACCCGCGGTTTGGCCACCGCAGGGGTGCGCTTTTCCGGAAAAGTGGTCTATGACCCGTGTATACCCACGAGGTGACGTAGTGGGGCCCCTTATTAGTTGTGGGGTTTGAGGCGCCGAGGTGCGAGCGGTGCGACCCGTCGGTTTAGTTGTCCGACGTGGTCGGGTTTCTACAGGTACGGTATGGGCCGTCGGTTTAGTTGTCCGACGTGGCCAGGTATTACAGGTTACAGGCGTACAGGTTGCCGTTTCCCCTCTTGAGAGGGTGGTTGCTCCGGTTGTCTTCACGGTTTGTTTATTATATTTTTCCCGTTCTGTTATTATTAGTCACTGACTTCCCACTTCGTGACAGGGTTCAGGCGGGGGGAGAGGTAGGCGACGGTGAGGACGGGGCAGGAGCAGCTGGGTCGCTGGGGACCCTGGATTGTATTTTCTCTTTCATCCTTGCATTTCATTTTCATTGTAGTTATGTGTGAGGCTCTCGATACCCTCGTGGGGTCGACGTGGATGTCGGTATGGATTGCATTTAGTTATCCTTTTATGCATTACTGTTCCTTCCATTTCTGTTGGCCGTTTGAAAAAGAAAAAGAAAACCAAACCAAAGAAAAGATTTCGAAAACCGTTTTTAAAATCTAAGTGTCGTGTGGGCACTGGTTTCAAAACCCTGTGGATTTATGGATTGCGAAATGGATTTCAAAACTTGGGTGTCGTGTGGGCACCGTTTTCAAAACCTTGTGGATTTATGCGGATTGTGAAACTCGTTTTCAAAACATAAGCGCCGGGTGGGTGCTCTTTTAAATCTGTGGATTTATCCTTTTCAAATTGATCGGCCATACGCTTTAATAAACTTGAATGCTAGTTGTATGTTAGTAACCGTTGTGATTGAATGGTTGTGAATGTTTGGGAGATGTACTAAACGCTACGCCGTGCACATACGGGGGAGACTCTGTCCGGTTGCAGAGAGATCCTGTATGTGCGGCGGGTCTGGGCACGCGCCGGGGAAGAGAAGTCTTCTTTTGAAAAAAAAAAAAAAAAAAAAAAAAAAACGAACCGTTTCCGCTAAAACAAACCCCCGGGGCGTGACAGATTAAGATGGTATCAGAGAGAATTTCATTCAATCACAACAGTTGGTGCCGACATCCGTGGGAATACCTCACTTATCTACGAATGAATGAAATGCGTAGGGCTTATGGGTGTAGGACGTGAGCGAGCGGGGAGGGGGGGAAGAGTTCGAGTTCCTTTCTCTCGATAAGTGGTCGGTTGCATATTCGTAAGGGCTAGGACTGACTGTTCTTTGTGTGTGTACAGATAGAGGGTCGGCTCAGTAAGCAACCGACGACAGAAATGGACATCGCCGACGAAGCCAATCGCCTGCTCCGCAACCAGCTGCGAGACGTGGCGGGGCAATTGCTGACCCTCGCAGAGCGCCTGAGCATACTGATACAGGAACTCGAGGGCGTCGATCAATTCCGGGGCGGCAGAAGAAGCGTTACCCCGCTCGGGATGCCACCGACGGGCCCTCCCGCCTTCCAGGAGGCTGCTAATTTGGCCGTGTACACCAATGTTGAGCGCGCCCGGCAGGAATACTCTTACCCCGGGCCGGCAGGGGACCCCCAGCGGAGGGACCGGGCGAACAAACGCCCGAGAGCCGAGCAGAACCTTGGTCAGACGACAGAGGAGCCTAGGCCACCGAAGCCGTGCGTCATATGCGGCAACGCGCACCTCATGACGAGTTGCCCGTGGCGGGACGGGCACTGCTTCCGATGTGGCAGGCCGGGCCACACGCGTTACGACTGCCCTTCGAAGCCGGGTGCCAATAGACCCCCGGCGCCGCGGCGTGATGAACCTAAGGGAACTGCTGCCCCCACCTCCCAGGGGGGCACCGACCCAAAGAGCCGGCCAAACCCACGCCCGAAGCGTGCACCGGAAGACGAGCGAGGGCTTAAGGGGAGCGCGCACGTGCAACCAGGAGTCTGCATCATCTGCAAGGGTGCGCACCCAGTGACGGAGTGCACTTGGAGGTACCACTATTGTAACCGGTGCGGCTTGCCAGATCACACCCATGCCTCCTGCCCCCAGGGACCAACCCATGCCTCCGCCACCGCACCACCACCGCAGCGAGGACCGGAGAGCACTGCGGCCCCCGTTCAGACAAAGGACACACCCGGCGACCAGCAATCCGCGGACTCTTCTGACAGCAGACCCCGGCCCCAACACGCGGTGCGACGCTGGCCCAAGGGTTGTGGGCGGACCTCCTCGGCCGCTCCGGTGGAGGACGCGACCTCCCAAAGTGGGGAGTGACAGGTATGTACTTATTGGTTTTCGATCTACTTTTGCTTTCTTTTGTCTAGATAGGAGTACCCTCCGAGCCGGAGCAACCCGCCCTCTTTTGACCCTTGCGAGCCTCCCCCTACCTTTAGTTTTACCTTTCGAATTCTCTGGCCGTTTCGGTTTCCGCACTAAATCGGGGGCGAGCACCATGAGAGTTTACCTAGCTTTACGCACGGCCTATTTTTTCCCTTTACCTCCGAGGTTTTGGTTAGTTGCCCCCTTCGACCCAGTCGGGATAGGCTTCGGTCGGTAAGTTGTTTCTTCCATGCACCATACCACCCGGTACCAGTTACGGGCCACCGGGAAAGGGCTGAAGGCATCGTCGGGGCGCCCAACCGTTCCACGGGTACGAAGGAAGGACGGGACCCTAAGCCTCTGCATCGATTACCGGGGAATAAACAAGGTCACGGTGAAGAATAAGTACCCCTGCCAGAATCGAAGACCTTTTCGACCAGTTGCTGGGGGGCGACGGTTTTCTCTAAGTTTGATCTGAAATCGGGCTGCCACCAGCCCCGAGTTCGGAACGAGGACATCATGAACCGGATCTTTAGACCCTTCCTGGACCGGTTCGTGGTAGTCTTCATCGACGACATACGGATCTATTCACCCACCGATGAGGAGCACGAAGACCATTTACGGATGTTACTCCAAACCCTCAGAGAGCAGAAGCTGTACGATGAGCCAAAAAGTGCAAATTCTGGCTACGCGAAGAGGAATTCCTGGGGCACCTGATCTCGACGAGAGGAACTGCCGTGGACCCCAAGGAGGTGGAATCAGTGATGGACTAGCAGCCGCCGACGACAGTGGCGGAGATCCGCAGTTTCTTGGGATTGGCAGGGTACTACAGACGTTTCGTCGAGGGTTTCTCGAAAATTGCGGCCCCTTAAATCGGTTGACCAGAAAAGGGGAAAGTGATTGCCTACGCATCCAGGCAGCGGAAGGATTACGAAAAGAACTACCCGATACACGACTTGGAATTGGCTGCTGTAGTCTTCGTTTTAAAACTGTGGAGGCTTTATCTCTTTGGAGTTCACGGTAACGTCTTCTCAGATCGTCAAAGTCTTAAGCACAACTTTACCCAAAAAGAATTAAACTTGCGGCAGAGGCGGTGGCTAGAATTGTTGAAGGATTGCGACCTGTCGATCCAATACCACCCCGGGAAGGCGAACGTGGTGGCAGACGCCTTGAGCAGGAAAGGGCATCAGGAAGGGGCGTCGGAGAGCACGATAACGGAACAGAACCACTTGATCGCGGAGTTCGCACGAATGCAGTTAGAGGTGATGCCGGCGGGCACGGTTACGCGACTTCTGACCTTGGTAGTCAAGCCGACGTTATTTGAGAAGATCCGGGAGCGACAGCAGACCGACCCACACCTACAGCGCATACGAGACAAGATTTCCCTGGGCCAAGAGAGCGATTTTGCGGTGGATGACGACGGCACCTTACGGTTCTGCGGACGGATTTGCGTGCCGGACTCAACAGAGTTGAAGGAAGAGATCTTAGCGGAGGCACACCGAGCCCTTATGCGGCACACCTAGGGGGCACGAAGATGTACAGGGATCTCAAGCAAACTTTCTGGTGGCCTAAGTTGAAAGAAGACGTGACGCGACACGTGGCTCACTGCCTACTATGCCAACAGATAAAGGCCGAGCATCAGCGACCAGCAGGGAAGCTACAGCCCTTACCGGTACCAGAGTGGAAGTGGGACCAGATCACCATGGATTTTGTCACTGGATTCCCACGTTCACAACAGGGCCACGACGCGATCTGGGTCATAGTCGACCGGTTAACCAAGTCAGCACACTTCCTGCCAATTCATACAACTTGGACCCGCGAACGGTTAGCTCAAGTCTACATCAGCGAGATCGTGAGACTACATGGAGTACCGGCATCGATCACCTCGGACAGAGACACGCGCTTTGTCTCGAAGTTTTGGCAAAGCCTTCAGCGGGCTATGGGGGACCAGACTACAGTTCAGCACAGCCTTCCACCCTCAGACGGACGGACAGTCGGAGCGTGTGATACAAACCCTCGAAGACCTGCTTCGCGCCTGTGTGCTGGATTGGGGAATCGGTTGGTCACGCTACCTACCCCTCGTGGAATTCGCCTACAACAACAGCTACCAGGCCAGCACCCAGATGGCGCCCTACGAAGCCTTATACGGAAGGCGCTGCCGATCCCCGATTTGCTGGGACGACTTGGGAGAACGGAAACTCTTGGGACCCGACTTAGTGGAGGAAACTGAAGAGAAAGTGCGCCTTATCAGACAGCGCCTGCTGACCGCCCAGAGTCGACAGAAGAGTTACGCAGACCAGAGGCGCCGTGATTTGGAATTTCAAGTGGGGGAACATGTGTTTTTGCGGGTCTCACCATCCAGAGGAATCAGGCGTTTCGGGCTGAAGAGCAAGCTGAGCCCACGGTTTGTGGGGCCATTCGAGATCCTAGAGCGTATTGGCCCAGTGGCTTACCGCCTCGCCCTACCACCAAACCTCGACCGAGTCCACGACGTGTTCCACGTCTCGATGCTTCGGAAATATCTTCCCGACCCATCACACGTTCTGGACGCCTCTGCACTCGAACTTAAGGAGGACCTAAGCTTTGAAGAAACCCCGGTGAGAATCTTGGCAGGGGAAAACAAATCACTGCGAAACCGAACTATCCCCTACGTGAAGGTACTATGGAACAACCATGAGGAGCGGGAAGCAACTTGGGAACTGGAGTCCAAGATGAGGGAGTGCTACCCCGACCTTTTCACTCCCACCCGGGCTTGAGTTTCGAGGACGAAACTCGTTTTTAGAGGTGAGTGGTGTAATAACCGCGGGTTTATTTCCCTTTTTGGTCTGACCTGTGAATTTATTTTGAACCGCTCTTCGGCTAAGGGGTCCGGGGTACAACTTTCCTCGCGTTGTTTTGGGCAGGCCGTCGGGGCTCGCGGGTATTTTTAGAGAATAAAGCCCGCGAAACGAAGACCGGCGGCGCGATCGGATCTGATTTCCGACCCCGGAATCTCCCGGAATAAATTTCTGAAGTTTGTAGCAGCTCGGGTGTTCAGCACGTCTTATTAGAGGTAAACCAGACCCGGGTAATTTAATTTAATCTATTTTATTTGGGGAATTTAATTTAATCTAATTTAATTTAAATTGGTAATTTAATCTAATCTAAACTTAATTTACATTCGTTTGGGTTCAGACCCAATTGCGCCAAACCGTCGATTAAATAAGGTTGGCGGTTTAGGTTTGGGAACCCTATTCCCCTCCTCTCTCTGGTTTTGGCGTGAGTTGCCCGAGCGTGGACGAAGAACGCTCTCCCCACAACCCTTCCCTTTGATCGGCGTGGAGCATCGCGACGAAGCCACCGAGAGGGGGAAAGAACACCGCACGCTTTCTACCGGAACCGGGCACGCAAGAACGGACGATCCTCCTCCTCTCAACCATCGTCGTCGAAACCGAGGTGAGACGAAGTTCTTCAGTTATTTGTCTTCTTGGGGTTCTTGATCGTCCCTTCGGCGAGGAGGGAACGCACGCTTTCTTATTTTGTTCTTGACCCGGGCAAGGGAGGGGAAACCTTGGAATCGTCGGGGCGGGATTTCCCTTCGTCTTGTACCGCGAGCAAGGCAATTTTGGGGACCAAACGGGAGGCCGCCGCCGCCGTGGTTAAACGGGAGGCCGCCGCCGCCGTCACCGTGTTCACGAGGTCATCGCCGGAGCCGCCGTGATCGCGGGGTCGCGACCGGAGCCGAAAACGGACGCGATATTGGGGTTTTCTGGCCGCGGTCCACCCGTCCGGGTGCACTCGGTGCACGCCGCACCGGCCCGGGGCCGCGAACCCGGCGCACGGAGCTGTGCGCCAGGCCGCGCGGTCCACCGGGCCGGCGTGCACCCGGCGCACGCCCTTGCGGCCCGGGGACGCGGACCCGGCGCACGGCCCGGTGCGCCAGGCCGCGCGGTGCACGCCCGGGCGTGCACCCGGCGTACGCCACAGCAACGCGGGGCCGTGGACCCGGCGCGCGCCCGCACCCGTGCGCGGCCCCGCCCAAGACGGCGCTGGTCCACCGCGCCGCGTACTCCCGGCCTACGCCCATGCCGCCGCCGCCGTGGACCCGGTCCACGGTTGGACCCGTGCACCCGCTTCCAGAAAAAGGGCCCAGGAGCTCCGTTTTTAGTCCGTTTCGCGCCATTTTTGAGTGTTTTTAACCACGAAGACGTTTTTAACAAGTATAATCTTTATTGTAGCTGTCTGGGCACATAGCGAGGGCGTTTTAGTTGGAGTTCCGCACGTCTTCTCCTTCGCATAGAGGTGGGTCCAAATTCTAAGTCCTTTTTATTCTATCATGTTGGACGGGGGTACTCATACGTGTACTTGGGTTGAGTGTGGTAGTTAGCCTCGATCTTCGATGACCGTGCAATTTAAATATTACGTATTATTGTCCCACTTTAATGCTACCTGATATCATTACTTGAGATGCAACAGATTATCGCTACACTTTAATGGATATGTGGTTTCATATTTCTGATGTTACTAGTTACCGTCTTTCCTTCGATTATGCTGTTAGTAGGGTACCTTGAGTATACATGTTACTATTTTACTCTGATTCGTGCATCATGGTTACTATCTTATTATTGTTCATGCATGTGGTTACTACCTTATTATTGTTCATGCATGTGGTTACTACCTTACTATTGTTCATGCATTGTGGTTCCTGTGCTCGAGGCTGCAACACGCGCACCCGCGGTTTGGCCACCGCAGGGGTGCGCTTTTCCGGAAAAGTGGTCTATGACCCGTGTATACCCACGAGGTGACGTAGTGGGGCCCCTTATTAGTTGTGGGGTTTGAGGCGCCGAGGTGCGAGCGGTGCGACCCGTCGGTTTAGTTGTCCGACGTGGTCGGGTTTCTACAGGTACGGTATGGGCCGTCGGTTTAGTTGTCCGACGTGGCCAGGTATTACAGGTTACAGGCGTACAGGTTGCCGTTTCCCCTCTTGAGAGGGTGGTTGCTCCGGTTGTCTTCACGGTTTGTTTATTATATTTTTCCCGTTCTGTTATTATTAGTCACTGACTTCCCACTTCGTGACAGGGTTCAGGCGGGGGGAGAGGTAGGCGACGGTGAGGACGGGGCAGGAGCAGCTGGGTCGCTGGGGACCCTGGATTGTATTTTCTCTTTCATCCTTGCATTTCATTTTCATTGTAGTTATGTGTGAGGCTCTCGATACCCTCGTGGGGTCGACGTGGATGTCGGTATGGATTGCATTTAGTTATCCTCTTATGCATTACTGTTCCTTCCATTTCTGTTGGCCGTTTGAAAAAGAAAAAGAAAACCAAACCAAAGAAAAGATTTCGAAAACCGTTTTTAAAATCTAAGTGTCGTGTGGGCACTGGTTTCAAAACCCTGTGGATTTATGGATTGCGAAATGAATTTCAAAACTTGGGTGTCGTGTGGGCACCGTTTTCAAAACCTTGTGGATTTATGCGGATTGTGAAACTCGTTTTCAAAACATAAGCGCCGGGTGGGTGCTCTTTTAAATCTGTGGATTTATCCTTTTCAAATTGATCGGCCATACGCTTTAATAAACTTGAATGCTAGTTGTATGTTAGTAACCGTTGTGATTGAATGGTTGTGAATGTTTGGGAGATGTACTAAACGCTACGCCGTGCACATACGGGGGAGACTCTGTCCGGTTGCAGAGAGATCCTGTATGTGCGGCGGGTCTGGGCACGCGCCGGGGAAGAGAAGTCTTCTTTTGGAAAAAAAAAAAAAAAAAAAAAAAAAAACGAACCGTTTCCGCTAAAACAAACCCCCGGGGCGTGACAATGTAAGTGCAAAACGTCGTGCCAGATTTGCAAACCGTACATGCATTGGAGAGCGTCACGTGAATTTCAACGAGCTATGTCGTGAGGTGCCAGACTTTGCAAGGCTCTTGGAACGAAGTCATATTCGGTCACTTGGCAGAGTTCAACCAAAGATGGGTTTTTGTGTTGAGATCATCAGGGAATTCTATATGAGAGCTAATATACTCCAAAAGGACCATGACACAGGGGCTTTTATCATTGAAACAACAGTTAGAGGCGTTAAGTTTGACATTACTCCAGCAGTAATTGGGGCAAACCTTGGACTAGCTGTTGATACTTCTGGTCTTTACTACACAGATGGTGATTTCCAGCATGACACCCATTGGGACACTGTTGTGGATTCAATTTGCAAGTCAGGGACACACTCAAATAGGTCATATGTTGAATCAAAGGACCTAAAACCAGAATATCACATTTTGTCCTTAATCGTCTGCTACAACTTATTGCCAACAATGGGGACCAAAAGGATTCGATGGGATCGATTGCTACTTCTCTTTTTCCTTGGTCATCCGGAAAATGCAAATGGAATCAACATCAACATTCCGTTTCTAATTTGGCAGCAAATGGTACATGTCATTGAGGGATCAAGGCAACGTGACCTTCTACCGTATCCAATCCTGATTACTCGTATTCTGGAAGACCACGGTGTTGACATTTCTTGTACCAAATTTGACTACGGCTTAGGCTCAATCGATGGAATCACGTTAGCCAAGTCAGTTAGCTCCTTGAAGACTTTTGGACACACAAAGGGCTATGCAAGTGAAGCAACTACGAGCGCACCGCCTCGCAAAGAATCTCCTGAACCAGCTGAAGTGGTAACTCTTCAGTCTTTGCAGAAAAGGATGGAGCAAGGTTTCAAGAAAATCGAGGATGGTTTGAAGAAGATATTCGAAATCCTTGGGTGCAAACACAACGATGTGGTCACTGGAGCAATTGCACCGAGTACATCTCATGGACCTACATCACATGAGGATGATGATGATTCAGATCAGGATGAGTGATCTCTTTACCTCCTTGTTTTTGCTTTTTAGTTTCTTTTCACTTTATGATGAACAAGAACTCTAATGGGCATGTAACTATGAATGTATCCTGCTAGTATGTTTCTTTTTGTCTATTTTGACTGTTTGACAATTTGTGACAAAAAGGGAGAGAACAGAAAATATTGATTGAATCACAAAGGGGGAGAACATAGATGCTCAAGACAGGGGGAGAACATGGAGAATGAGGATAACATGGAGAACATGTTGGAATGCTCAAGATAGGGGGAGATAAAGAAAAGATTGAAAGAGCCACAAAACAAAAGAACCAAATGGAAAACGAATCAAGTGTAGGATTTTAATTTCTAACGACTAACATTTGATTTTGTTTGGAGTTTTGTTTTGCAGGAATTACATCACTTTAAGACTCCAAGTCCTAAGTCATAGAGTATGTTTTAGGACTGTTTGGTTCAAATGTAATTTTGTATTTATTGGATCTTTCACGCAAAGAAAATCAATGTTTTGGTGATGACATTGAATTTCGAATTTTTGGTTTAAGATGAGTGACTTGAGCGCTTTTATGTATTTTTGGGTTTTGTCACGAAATTGCCAAAGGGGGAGATTGTTACGGCTTTTTGGTGTTGGCATATTTCGTAAGTCAAGTCAGTAAGTTGAGTCGGAGTCTTAAAGGGATCAAATTGTCAAATCAGCCTTCGAAGACTCTTCAACATGAGCCCAAGTCAACTCTCAGGTATGATTAAATATAGATCATGGTGATTAAAGTTCATTTATAATCATTGGAAGTTGGAAATTTATGAAAACCGGTTTAGACTTGGTTTTAGGAACTTGGTTTTAACTTACAACATGTTTTAAGTTTGGATTCCGGTACTTGGAGTGTTTTGGATAAAGCTTATCTTGAAAAAACCTGTTTTTACATTGAGTACCGGAACCACACTTGAAGTTCCTCAAACCCGACACAGAATTTTCTGTAATTTGTATTGCGTACCGGAACACAGACTCGCGTACCGGAACACAATAGAAAAATCTGTGTTTTGCACCATTGAGTACCGGAACATGATAAGTGGTACCGGCACACAATGTCATCTCGGGAAAAGTTTCCTAAACCGACTCTAATTTGTTTCCAAGGGTTATAAATAGATACTTAGGGTTTCTCGAATAGAATGACCGATACCGAAAACACTCGAGAGCAACCCTAGAGGCTGGATTTCATCTTTCTTCTCTTTAGCCTCTTTTAGGTCAATTCGATGGTTCTTTCAAGAACATATCTTTTGTCGAATTGATCTAAACTTTGCTTAGAAATTCTTTCTACGGATCTTCATTGATAATCTAAGCAAAGGATCACCATCGAAGCCTATATTTCTCTATCGGCTGAGTTTGCGTCGTGGATTCGACGTAGCACCGTGGATTCGGTGTGTTGAAGGCGTTTCGTGGATTCGAAACGTGTGCTCGTGGATTCGAGTGGCGTTCGTGGATTCGAACGTGTGCAGTGGACGTGCAATCGGTGGAGCGCAAGGTCCGAAGAACTTGAAGGAGGGGTCGAGTCCGTGGAGTCGGTAATCACCTTGTTATTCTTCAATTCTTAGTGGATTGTTATTGCGTGTTGGTCCCGTGGTTTTTCTCCTGGATTGGAGTTTCCACGTAAATCTCGGTGTGCTGTTTTTTATTTTCCGCATTGATTTTTATTTTGCACTGAGATTTGATTTTTAAATATTACACCTATTCACCCCCCCCTCTAGGTGTTTGATAGTACCTATTTAGATCCTTGTGGATCCTTAATAACTCTACAGGAATTATTTTGGACTGGGCGTGGACTTCACTGTTGGGACCAGGATTTAGCGCTCGAGGTGGGTGTTCGTTGCAAACCTCTTAATTTGGACTACCCACTAGACTTATTAGAGTGATGCATATTTAAAAAGGCAAAAAGGCATATATGAACAAACTAGCATGCTTGTAGGATTAAATGCACATGTGGATGAAATATTCATACGGGTTATGATTATCACTTAGTAACCGTCTTAGAATGAAACTTATCATCCGAAAATTATAATTATACAAAAAGGGATATTTAATCGTGTATTATGATTATTATGCATGTGGCATAGGCAGGCATCATCTATGATAGAAGTTATTGTCTTATGTGAACACTAGTATCCTGGAATAGTGTGCTCTGGAAATAACTTGAATAGTTGAACCCGTATTAAATTTACTATCATGAGGACTTTTGCATGCTTATTAGGCCATCTTTTTCTGCTACACTATCATGCTGGAACTGACTTAGGAGAAACCATGCTTTTATTCCTTTCTCCGGTTATTTAGACTTAGGGGATAGTGTAGTTGGACATTTGGGGATCTGGGACAGGCAGGCAGTGAGGACAGGGTATTGCGGCAACCGCGGATTTTGGGCGGTTGACCGGACAGTGGTTATTGCATCAGATCAGGGGAGAGGATTTGGGCTTCTTGTAGTGGATGGGTTTTCCACTTAGATCAGGGTCATGATCCAGTCCTGCGACTTATACAGTTATGACTCTTATTACTCAGGCATTTTACTCGTGAGGGTCGCTCCCCTCGAGTGCCACTCCGGAGTGTGCGATGTACAGGCTTTGAGTCCTTGAGACTCCCATCCCCTATCGGTGTTATGCATAGGCTGGCATACCCGATTTGGCAGGCATAGCAAGCAGTACCAGTGTTGACTGGTGTACAGATTGGGTTGAGTCAGGCAGGCTTTTAGATTCTGGTGCATTTACTTAGCTATTCTTTTAGCTCGGCATTTTAGAGGCATTTAGTGGTAGCTTCTCCATCAGTAGTTATATCTACAGCTTACCACCTTGTTTTATTCTTCGCCTCTGGTAGTCCTAGTGGGCATGTCTGAGTTTGAGGTTTACCCACTAGGGGAGGCTACTGTTTGATAGTAGTTCTCACCCCTCCCACTGTTTCTTTTTTCTTTTCCCCTTTGTTTTACAGAGTCTACTGCGGTTGTTGCTGGACCTTCTTCAGCAGATCAAGGTAAGAGAATAGCGGACTAGATAGTCGTCTACCCCGATCACGTACATAGTAGTTTTGGAGTATCCCTTGTACTCTCAGACAGTTGTACTTTTTCATTTATTTTGAGTCTGGCTGTGGCCAGCTGGGTGTACTTTATTTGGTGAGGTGGGAGAGACACTTGTATTATTATGAGAGTTATGTTGTACTTTTATATTCCAGCTCTTGTCTGAGATGTATTTAGTTTTAGTTCAGCTCTGTTTTATGCTCCTTTATATTATCTCTTATATCTGAGCAGGTTACCAGCGCTTCGTGTACACGGGAAATACCGTGTGCACGGCGGATCTGTGGATGGCCCCTGGGTTCTGGTTTACACCCGGGGCGTGACAATTACTGAGCTTACCCCTCAATCACATATATTGTACCCTAAACATGCATGCATTCTAACAGATAGAATTAGTGAACCGTCCACCGGTTCTGGAGACGAAACAACCCACCTGAAACGCTTTCCGCAGGCAAAGCCGAAGTCGGTGAAGTGCGCAGCCACTCGCTAACAAAATCCGCCGAAACCGCACCCTCGGTACTCGATCGCACAAGTCTCTGCTCCAACCAACATCAATCAACACCACAAACACACCCCAAACAGCACTTGCTATTTTTACAAACCAGCACAGAAAAAGGGGATTTTTCACCTGCGTGCGGTCCTCTGAAAAATTCAGAAAAATAACGGTTGCGATCCTCGCGACGAGTAGATACAAATCGAGTATTTAAACTCATTGTTCCTGTGATGATCCGGACTTCCGCAGAGACTGTTGCAGTGATTACAGTGACTACCGAAAGCTCACACAGTGTATCGGAGCAAGTAGTGTCGAAAACGGATCTCAAAAATGGATCCGGCGCGAAAATCGGATCAAGTGGGCTTTCCGGGGGCTTTCGGCAAAATTTCGGATGAGAATTTGGCAAAACGGACAGCGGATTTGGACTCAGCGCGCAAAAACGGTCAAAATGATGTATTCACTTATTTTTTTCGGCGCAAAAGTACTGTTCACGCCGGAACAGTAACTCCGGCCGCCGGAATTACTGTTCTGGCGAGCGGCGGCGGGCGGCGCAGCGGCGGAGCGCGGCGTGGGCAGCGCGGGCAGGCGCGGGCAGGCGCGCAGGCAGCGGGGTCCACGTGCATGGCGTGCACCGGGTGCACGGAAAATGGGTTTTGCCACGTGGCGTCCTCTAATTGGTTAGACGGCTTCTAGAAGGCGACGGGGGTAGTGACACGTGGCAGCACCCCATTGGCCGACATTTTCCGAAAAACCCGGAGCGGGGACCGGGCACGTGCACCCGGGGTGACACGTGGCGACTTCTGAGCGGCCTTGCATGGATGTTTCCTATTTTGTGGACACGTGGCGCGTCCTGGTTGGTCCATTTTGGTGTTTCCTGTTCGGGCCCGGATCTGGTGTGGAGCCCGAAGATTCCCTGGCCCATTATATAAGGAATCTCCCTCTTTCTCCCTTTCTCACTGCAATTTCCGCATCTTAGAGAGAGAATCCGAGATTATGGCCTTCACGAAAATTGTTCCTCTCTCTGTCCTCTCTCTTCCCGAGAAATTTTAGAATTTTTGGAGTTACCCATAGCGAGTTATCTACGACGCAGCGCACTGCGACGATTTCCTTTTTCGGCCCATTTTCCGTCGCAGTTCAGTCGAAAAATCCCTGTGTGCTAACTAGAAGGAATTTTTGAACGATTTTTGCGGCAGCGCGTTCCTAAGAGGTAAGGCTTCGATTTTCGTGTTGATCACTTTGCTCTATTTTGCACTTTTGGCACGGTTCCTGAGGCTTCTTTGACCCCCCTTTTTGCTGTGGTGTGTTTTGGACAGCATCGACTTATCCAATTTATATCTTGAGCTAGGAGCATCGGATCGAGGCGTTTAAAGAGTCAATCTACTCGTCGCAAGGAACGCAACCGTAATTTTTCTGGATTTTTCTGAGCACTGTACAGAGGTGAAAAACTCCTCTTTTTCCGTGCTATTTGGAAAATAGCAAATATTATTTTTTTTGGGATTTGTATTTATACCGGGTGCGTTGTTATGTACAGCTGTGCACTGTTTTCAGTGAGTTGCGGGATTAGAGGACTGTGGACAGCTAGGAGGCTTTTTGGGGTGTGGTTTGAGCTTCTCGATGTAGGGCCCCTGAACCCCATGCAGCTTTTTCCCGTGAATCCACTGTGCAAACACCTGTTGATGGTGTATTTGGCCCATAGTGCATCAAAGGGATGCCACAGATGGACCCTGTGAGCTTTGGTTAGCTGTATTGGCCTTCGGCTGCTTTTGCCGAATTTTAGAAAAGGATTTAGGCCAAACGGAGGGTGGATTTGGATTCAGCGCGGAAAAACGCTTGAAAATGGCTTTTTGTTTGCTTAATTCTGAGTCCGGATGCCCAAAAACGGACTCCCGGAAAATTTATTGGATTTCGGATGCATGGGGGAGCCGTGGACCGGCGGGGGTGCCACGTGGCGCCACCGGATTGGCTGGCGCACGCAGCTGGGTCCACGGAGCGCAGGGGAATGGGCCGGGGTGCACCGCGGGGCGCGCGGACCGGCGGGTGTCCACGTGGCAGCGCCTGATTAGGCGGCTCTGGTGCGCTCGGTCTGCGCTCCGTGGACCCAGCTGCGTGCGCCAGCCAATCCGGTGGCGCCACGTGGCACCCCCGCCGGTCCACGGCTCCCCCATGCATCCGAAATCCAATAAATTTTCTGAGAGTCCGTTTTTGGGCATCCGGACTCAGAATTAAGCAAACAAAAAGCCATTTTCAAGCGTTTTTCCGCGCTGAATCCAAATCCACCCTCCGTTTGGCCTAAATCCTTTTCTAAAATTCGGCAAAAGCAGCCGAAGGCCAATACAGCTAACCAAAGCTCACAGGGTCCATCTGTGGCATCCCTTTGATGCACTATGGGCCAAATACACCATCAACAGGTGTTTGCACAGTGGATTCACGGGAAAAAGCTGCATGGGGTTCAGGGGCCCTACATCCTCCCCCACTAAAAAAAAGTTTCGTCCCCGAAACAAGGAAAAACAAAACAGACGTACCTCAATCAGAAGCCTCGAACAAGAAGGGGTAGGCATCTCTCATCTCTGTCTCCAGCTCCCATGTAGCCTCTCGCTCCTCATGATTGCTCCACAAGATCTTCACATATGGAATGGCCCGGTTGCGCAATTCCCTCACCTCGCGAGCAAGAATCCGCAACGGGCGCTCCTCGTAGACCAAGTCCTCGCCGATCTCCAACGAAGTGAAGTCAATCACGTGCGACGGGTCAAAAACATATCTCCTCAGAGCTGAGACGTGGAAGACATCATGAACTCCGGCCAGGCGTGGGGGTAAGGCAACTCTGTATGCCACAGGACCAACTCTGTCAAGTACCTCAAAGGGTCCAATAAAGCGGGGACTGAGCTTTCCCCGTACTCCAAATCTCCGGACCCCTTTCGAGGGCGAGACCTTCAAGAAGACATGATCACCAACCTGAAACTCTAGGTCTCGCCGTCGAGTGTCGGCGTAGCTCCTCTGACGACTCTGGGCTGTCTCTAGATGTCGGCGAATGACTCTGACTTTTTCTTCGGCCTCTAAAAGCAGATCCGGTCCCAAAGTCCTCCTCTCACCCACGTCACTCCAATACAGGGGAGACCGACACTTGCATCCATACAACGCCTCAAACGGAGCCATCTGGATGCTCGCCTGATATATAGCTGTTGTTGTACGCAAACTCAACCAAAGATAAGTGTCGGTACCACCCTCCTCCAAAATCCATAACGCAAGCTCTCAACATATCCTCAAGGGTCTGTATGGTGCGCTCTGACTGTCCATCGGTCTGTGGGTGGAAAGCGGTGCTAAACCTGAGCTGAGTCCCCAATGCTGTCTGTAAACTCCCCCAAAAGCGCGACACGAATCTCGGGTCCCTGTCTGAAATAATAGAAGCAGGCACACCGTGAAGCCTCACCACCTCATCCAAATATAACTGCGCTAGACGCTCCAGTGGCCAAGTCATCTGAACCGGTAAGAAGTGCGCCGACTTGGTGAGTCTATCTACAATAACCCAAATCACATCTGCCCCGCTCTGCGCCCTCGGCAATCCAGTGACGAAATCCATAGTAACGTGGTCCCATTTCCACTCGGGAATTGGAAAACTCTGCAACTTACCAGCAGGAACGCGATGCTCTGCCTTAACTTGCTGGCAAGTTAAACAATGAGCTACGAATCTCCCAATATCCCGCTTCATTCCGGGCCACCAAAACTGTGCCTTGAGGTCCTTATACATCTTAGTACCACCAGGATGAATGGTATAAGGTGTATAATGGGCCTCCCTCAAAATCTGATCTCTAATCCCCTGATCCATAGGCACACATACTCGGTCCCTGTACCGCAGTACTCCCGAGCTATCCACAGAAAAATCCCCTGTCTGATCCGCCTGAAGCTGCGTCCTGATCCTCGTCAAGTGGGGGTCCTCACTCTGAGTGTCCCTAATCCTCCCCAACAGAGTGGGCTGCAAGACCATAGACATAAGTCTAGCAGAGACCCCAAGGGATACCACCTCCAGCTGTAACCGCCTCATCTGCTCGATCAACGGCGCCTGCTGCGAGATCATCAGACTCAGACTCGTCCTCCTACTTAAAGCATCTGCCACAACATTGGCCTTGCCGGGATGATAAAGAATACTCAGATCATAATCCTTTAACAGCTCCAACCACCGGCGTTGCCTCAAGTTCAGCTCCTTTTGGGTGAACAGATACTTCAAGCTTTTGTGATCAGTATATATCTCGCAATGCTCTCCATATAAGTAATGCCGCCACAGCTTCAGAGCAAACACCACCGCTGCCAGCTCAAGATCATGAGTAGGGTAATTTTTCTCATAGTCCTTTAATTGCCGTGAAGCATAGGCAATCACCCTACCATGCTGCATCAACACACACCCCAGACCACTATGTGAGGCATCACTGTAAATCACAAATCCTTCCCCCATAACTGGAAGGGCAAGGATTGGGGCGGTCATCAACCTCTGCTTCAGCTCCTCAAAACAGCTCTGACAAGTCTCGCTCCAAACAAACTTAACCCCTTTCCTGGTCAGACGTGTGAGGGGAGAGGAAAGCTTCGCAAAGCCTTCCACAAAACGCCGATAGTAGCCCGCCAATCCAAGAAAGCTCCGTACCTCGGTGATAGTCGTCGGCCTCGGCCAATCTCGAATAGCATCCACCTTGGCCGGATCCACCGCCACTCCAGCAGCTGAAATAACATGACCCAGAAAGGCGACCTCCCGGAGCCAAAACTCGGACTTTTTGAACTTGGCATACAGCTTCTTCTCTCGCAGAAGCTGTAGCACAGTCCTCAAGTGCTCCTCGTGCTCCACGTGGCGCCCGCTGATTCGCGGGCGCCACCTACCGCGTTGACGCGGGCAGGGACACGTGGCGCTCCCCGCGGCGGCTTGCACGGCTGCAGCGTGTTCGGGGGACACGTGGCGGGCGCCGGGGCGAGTCGGACGAAGCTGGGATCCCGTCCGACCACGCGTTTTGGGCTGGGCCGCACTATGTGTGCCCGGAGGTCGCGGGGTGGGCCGCACTGTGCGCGCCCGAAAAGTTTCGGGCGCCCGAAAAACCGGACAAATCCGGTATTTTGGCAAATGTTTTCTTCAGCCTATTTAAAGGCAGCCCGAGCTCTCTTTTCTGGCTTTTTCCTCTCAGCCCTTGCAAGATCTCCCCGAGCTCCCTCTTGATGATTTGTTCCTCTCTAAGTTCTTGATCATCCTGCAGTATTTTGAGATTTTTGGGTGCACGCATCCCGAGGTTCTGGATTTTTCGGCGCGGCGCAACGTTGCATTTCCTGTGTTCCCCTTCGTCGCAGCGGCAGTGTTTGGACTCCCCTGGGCTACCCCGCGATCCTTTTTCTATGATTCTTGCGCCGACAGACTCCTAAGAGGTAGGGCTTCATCTTTCGTTTTGATCGCACTTTTCCGTTTCGAGGTTTTGGCATGGATTCCGAGGCAACACAGTGACCCCTTTTTCTGTGTGGATTTTGTGACAGCGGCAGAGTGTTTTGGCCATATCTTCGCGCACGAGCGTCAGACGGAAACGTGCTTATACAACTTTTTCATCTACCGATCGCAAAGAACGTGCTCGTATTTTTCTTGGAATTTCCTGAGATTTATTTCGATGTGAAAATCCCTGTTTTCTCTGTGAACAGTGTACAGTTTTTAGCACAGATTTTTGTATGAGAGTACCACCTTGCCGAATTTTTATCTTGACTTATCGAACTCAGTTTTGGGCGTGCAAGCTACCGTTGCGAAGCTATCGGCGCGAGGATCGCCGTGATATTTTTCTGGGAATTTTCTGGGCACTTTATGCAGGTGAAAATTTAGCAGTTTTGGGACTGTTGTTGTATGTGTTTATAAGAGCAATATTTGGGAACCTAAGTGTATTTAATGGACTTTGTATTGTGCCAGGAGTGTTACGGGTGTGCTGAACTTGTTGGAGCAAGGGATTGGAGTTTTGGGTATTTTCAGCTGTACGGATCCGGACAGTTCGCACTTCTGGTGGGTGGTTGTTATACTCCTCTCCTTTGATATGCCCACTAGGAACATCAGAGTGTTCCCATGTTATTGATGTTAAACTATTTGTTGGTAGCCTTGCATGCTCTAGGGAACTCGTTAATGGTTAGATGATCCTTGTTGAAATTGCTGACAGCATGATTATTTAGTTAATCACTCATTTATTCTGGACTGCATGTTTAGGGGCGAAATAATAAAATTGAGGACTGCAAAATTGATGATTATACATATGAGACTGTCACCTTAGCTTATGTCACTCTAAACTGATTATTCTTGGAAAATGGACAAAATATTGGGACAATGCATGTTTAAACTGGTCACTTGGCTTAGTCATCTTTTTACTGCTACACTATTTTTGGGACTTGACTTAGGAGAAACCATGTTTTATTCCTTCTTTCTCCTATTATCTAGACTTGAGGCATAGTGCTCGAGTTCAAGCGGGGGTTGGATAGTGTAGTCAGGTGCTGGAGATTTGGGACAGGCTGGGCCTTATGACAGGGTATTGCGGCAACCACGGATCTTGGGTGGTTGACCGGGTTGTACTATTGCATCAGATTGGGTGATGGGGATCGGGCTTTGTTTTGTGGAGGGTTTTTCCCACTTCATTGAGTCTTGATCCAGTCCTGCTATATCAGGTTACTTGTGATTACTTACTTTCCTCGTGTGGGTCGCTCCCCACGAGTGCCACTCCGGAGTGCGCGGCAGACAGACTTTGAGTCCTGGGGACTCCTTTTGCTTCGGTGTTATGCGTAGGCTGGCATACCCGTCGCGGCAGAGCAGGCAGTGCCAGTGTCCACTGGCGGTCAGATTGGGTCGTTTTGACAGGCTTCTTGATACTGATGCATCCTTTTCCCATCTTTGTTGGGTTATCATGTAGAGGCATATTAGGGATAGCATTTCATCAGTTGTCACATTTATCTGCACCCCCTTTCTTTTCCTTTTCCTTTTTGCCTCTGATCACCTAGTGGGCATGTCTGAGCTGAGGCTTTACCCACTAGGGGAGGCTACTGGTTATAGTAGTACTTACCCCCATTGTCTTTTCTTGTTTCTTTCTTTCCCCTTGTTTTGCAGAGTTCTCTGTGGGAGTTGCTGGGCCGTCAGCAGCTGAGCGAGGTAAGAGGATTGCGGACTAGTTAGCGTGCCACCGAGGGATGTAGCTGGAGTTTTTGGTCACCCGGTCTTCTCAGACAGTTTTTATTATTTTTTTTTGGGTCTGGCTTTTGCCAGCTGTTTGTATATTTGTGGTGAGCTGGGAAAGATATCTGTATTTATTTTCACTGTTATACCTCTTTTACTTCCAGCTTCTGTCTGAGATACAGTAGTTTCAGTTTAGCTCTGACTATTCTGCTCTTTTATTATCATCTCTTATATCTGAGCAGGTTACCGACGCTTCGTGTATGTGGAAAATACCGCATGCACGGCGGATCTGTAGACGGGCCCGGGTTCTGGTTTACACCCGGGGCGTGACAGATTAAGTTGGTATCAGAGCTTAGGGATAGGTCAATTGCATGGGACTTAGGGAACCCTAGGCTTTTGGACAGACCCTAGGATGATAGGGCGTGAGTGACGTGACCTTTTGCGAAAGTCGGTGATTTTTATAGTTGACTCTTCCTGTGAGTGAAGAGGGATCGACATAGACTATTTCTGTTGGACCCTTATGTTGGCTGCAGACAACATAAGGCTACAGAAATAGGGGGATGTCTTTTGACTTTCGCCAGATTGGGTCGTGTGGGGTTTCGTTGCTGATGTTTGGTTTCTTGTGGCAGGATGCCTCCTCGACGCTTCGTGTATGTGGGAAATACCGCATGCACGACGGATCTGTAGACGGGCCCGGGTTCTGGTTTACACCAGGGGCGTGACACTCGAGGTTGGCGGTTGTTGCTTACCTCATTTCTTACTAACTCACTAGGAGTATTAGAGATCCCCTATTTCAAAACTGATAATCGGTATTCCAATGGTGAATTGCATGAGTAGACCCCACAAATTATATGACAGCTCATTTATGATAAATTGGGACACTGTGGTTGAGACAAATGCTATAATATCGCATGAAAATGACTTATCCTGTTAGTATATTAAAATCAATCTTTTTAAAATAAACATAAGACACTCTTCGATAATTTTAAAAGGGGACAATTGCATGCATGTTTGGACATCTAGTTATGCCCCTATTGCTACACTATCATATTGGGACTTGACCATGTTTCGTTGTTCTCCTTGTTATTCAGATGCATGTGGCTCGGTTTGAGCAGGGTTTTGGGATAGTGTAGTCGAGGTCATCGAGTCGGGGACGGGTTAGACTCGATTATAGATTGTGGGGCATTGTGGTAGCCACGGATATTAGGCGGTTAGCAAGCTGTTGATTACTTTATCAGATTTTTGGATTTGTGGGGTGTTGCGGCGACCGCGGATATTAGGCGGTTGACCGGATGTTACTTATTGCATCAGATTGGGTATCGGGCTTTTCTCTAGTGGATGGAGTTTCCCACTTATTGAGTATTATCACATCAGATTGGGGATCGGGATTGCATTAGTGGATGGAGTTTTCCCACTTTGATCATAGTCATGATCCAGTCCTGCTATTATGAGACATTGGTTACAGAGATGCTTGATACAGAGATACTTTACTCGTGTGGGTCGCTCCCCTCGAGTGCCACTCCAGAGTAGGCTTTTGGCCGTGCCGGGTGCCGGTCAGTTGGTGAGTTGTGAGTGATGACAGATCAGACAGTGCCAGTGTTCCCTGGCCCTTTGATTGGGTTTCTTTGGGCGGTTAGCCTTATAGTTGCATGCATACAGTTATCTTTTGGCACTGCATTTAGAGGCATTGTAGTAGAAGTTTCCTTTTCAGCGGCCTTTATAGCTTACTACTGTTCCTTCCTTTTGCCTCTAGCAGTCCTAGTGGGTCCGTCAGAGTTGAGGTTTTACCCACTAGGGGAGGCTACTGGTTTATCTGGTAGTTCTCACCCCCATTGTTATTTTCTGTCTCTTTCTTCTCCTTTATTTTTGCAGAGTCGTCTGCGGGAGCTGCTAGGCCATCGGCAGCTGATCGAGGTAAGGGGATCGGTGAATAGATAGATCTCCTGTGAGACTGAGAGTTGTTAGACAGATGCTGTACCCTTCACTCAGACTGTGATATTTTCCTTTTATTTTGGGTCTGGCTTTCGCCAGCTGGTTGTACTATTTTGGTGAGCTAGGAGGTTATTGTATTTATTACAGCTTTATTTTTTTGTTCCAGTCTGAGATACTATGTGGTTCTTCTATTTCAGCTCTGTATTATGCTCTTTTATTGTTTATATTATATCTGAGCAGGTTAGCAGCGCTTCGTGTACGCGGAAAAATTCCGTGTGCACGGCGGATCTGTTGGCGAGCCCGGGGTTCAATTTACTCCCGGGGCGTGACAGATTAAGTTGGTATCAGAGCTTAGGGATAGGTCAGTTGGGACTTAGGAAATCCTAGGCTTTTGGCAGACCCTAGGATGATAGGGCGTGAGAGACGTGACATTTTGCGAAAGTCGTTGATTTATTAGTTCGACTCTTCCAGTGAGGGAAGAGGGATCGACATACCCAATTTCTGGTGAACAGTTATGTTGGCTGCAGATAACATAAAGTCACAGAAATATGGGGATGTCTTTGACTTTCGCTAGATTGGGTCGTGTGGGGTTGTGATATTGATTGTGGTTTCTTGTGGTAGGATGCCTCCGCGACGTAGGATGTTGACGCGTTCTCAGCCTTCTTCCCCTGAGCCCGATCAGGAGGAGTCCGGGCAGGGCCAGCAGAGTGAGGTGCAAGAGCTACAGGCTCAGATTGCTCAGATGTCGGAGGCTGTTCGGCATCAGGAGGAGGCTATGGGTCGGCTGACGCGGATGTTAGAGCAGAGGGCGCAGCCTGTTGTAGCACCCCCAGAGAGTTCTCCCGTACGTTCTTTCCCTGTTGTGATTCCCCCAGTTGTACCGGTGACCCCGGCATTCCTTGTTGCTCGGGGTACTAGTAGACAGTCGTCTGGGTTGACGGGACCTCTGACCCCGGCAGAGCAGCGGGAGATGGTTGACTTGTTGATGAGGTTTCGCCAGTTTGACCCACCCCATTTCTCGGGGCAGAGTGCAGAGCCGTGGGAGGCAGAGTCGTGGATCACGGCGATGGAGCGACGTTTTGAGACTTTGTTCATCGAGGAGCGATACCATGTGTTATTGGCGACGAACTTTTTGGAGCGCAACGCCGAGGCTTGGTGGCGGCGTGTTCGACCGGCTGGTCCGCCTGGGGCTCAGCTCCTGACCTGGGCGGAGTTCCGCAATCTTCTTCTTGGGGCTTTCTTCCCGGAAAGCGTCCGGCAGAGGTTGGAGGAGCAATTGAGAAACCTTCGCCAGGGAGATCGGCCCGTGCACGAGTATATTGCGAATTTCAATCAGTTGTTGGCGTGTGTACCGAACGTGGCCAGGGATGAGGCGCACCGGCATGTTCGAGCGAGGGTTGCGCCGGGACCTTTTTCAACTGGTTCATTCGCGTAGGTTGCAGACCTTGGAGGCCTCGATGGAGCAGGCGCTCTATGTGGAATGCGGGGAGGTAGTAATGGAAGTAATGGAAGAGGTAGCTCCAGCTCCGGTAGTGATCCCGAGGGCGAAGCGACCGGTACCGGAGGTTGGGGGACAGGCTAGTTCGTGGAGGCCGCCACGACCGTCTCAGCCACAGTTTCCCGGCCAAGGACGGTCTGAGCGGCGAGGGCCTGGTGGATCCCAGAGGCCCCAGCAGCGGCAGCAGCAGCAGCAGAGATCACAGTCGTCGCAGCGTGGGTCGCAGCGGCAGCCTCACCGACAGCGGCAGTCTCAACAGCAACAGCAGTCACGACAGCCACGGGCTCCCGGCAGTTGTATTTTCTGTGGAGGTCAGCATTTTCCCAGCACCTGCGACCAGCGGTGGGGTCGCTGCTATGGATGTGGACAGCCCGGGCACATTCGAGCTTCGTGCCCCTTTTCGGCCCCCGCCGCCCTTTCTTCAGCATCTGCTCTATCTTCATCGCAGCAACGGTCGACGGCTCAGCGGCCATATGCTCCAGCGAGCAGGCCATCTTCTTCCCATCCCACGGATTATCGCCCTCCAGCTCAGAGTGGGCGAGTGTATGCTGCGCAGGTAGAGGACTCTTCGGCAGCAGATCATGTGGTGGCAGGTATCACCTTACTTTCTGGCATTAGGACTCGTACTTTATTTGATACTGGAGCATCGCATTCTTTTATTAGTAGATCATTTGCATCATTACATGGGTTAGAGGTAGGACTTTTACCACGTGCATGAAAGGTTCAGATTCTCGATCACACTTTGCACGTGGAGGAGTGCTGTTGGTCCTGCCCGATGCAGATCGAGTCCTGTATTATGCCAGCAGACCTGTTGGTCTTGAGACAGCTGAGGGACTTTGATGTGATTCTCGAGATGGACTGGCTGGCTCGGTATTTTGCGACTATTGACTGTGCCGCAAGGACTGTCACTTTTAGAGAGCCGGGCCAGGAGATGTTGGTATACCGGGGATGTCAGAGTGCTTTCTTTGCCTCTATGGTTTCGACTTTCCGAGCGAGGCACATGATCCATCGAGGATGTGTAGCCTTTTTGGCTAGTGTTGTTAAGGGGCCTACGGCGGCGCCGGGACTCGGGGATATCCCTATTGCCCGCGAGTTCCCCGATGTTTTCCCACCTGAGCTAACTAGCATGCCGCCAGATAGGGAGATCGAATTCGTGATTGACGTAGTTCCAGGAACTGCACCAATCTCTAAGGCTCCTTACCGGATGGCACCGGCTGAGCTGCGAGAGCTTAGGGCGCAACTCTAGGATTTGATGGACAAGGGCTTTATTAGGCCGAGTGTGTCGCCTTGGGGAGCGCCGGTGCTATTCGTGAAGAAGAAGGATGGGTCACTTCGACTGTGCGTGGATTATAGGGAATTGAACAAAGTGACCATCAAGAACAAGTACCCTTTGCCGCGCATCGATGATCTCTTTGATCAGCTGCAAGGGTCTTGTGTCTTTTCTAAGATAGATCTACAATCCGGTTACCATCAGCTGAAAGTGAAGGCCGAGGATATTCCGAAAACGGCATTCAGATCACGGTATGGGCATTATGAGTTTACAGTTATGCCTTTTGGACTAACTAATGCCCCTGCCGCATTCATGGATTTAATGAACCAGATCTTCCGACCGTACTTAGATCGATTCGTGGTAGTATTCATTGATGATATCCTGGTTTACTCCCGGAATGATGCTGAGCATGAGGAGCATTTAAGGATTGTGCTACAACTTCTGCGAGAGAAGAAGTTGTTTGCCAAGCTGGCGAAGTGCGAGTTTTGGCTTCGGGAGGTAGTCTTCTTGGGCCATGTGATTTCTGCCGCAGGTGTGGCAGTGGACCCAGCGAAGATTGAGGCAGTCTGGGATTGGCCCCGACCGACGACCGTTTCTGAGGTGCGTAGTTTTATGGGCTTAGCTAGGTATTACCGTCGGTTTGTGGAGGGCTTTGCGAAGCTCTCCACACCCCTCACTCGCTTGACGCGTAAAGGAGTGAAGTTTATCTGGAGTGAGGACTGTCAAAAGAGCTTTGAGGAGCTGAAGAATAGACTGATGACCGCTCCTGTCCTTTCCCTCCCAGTTATGGGGAAAGGATATGTGATTTACAGCGACGCATCACACAGTGGACTTGGTTGTGTGTTGATGCAGGAAGGGAGGGTAATTGCATATGCATCAAGACAACTCAAAGATTACGAGAAGAATTACCCTACCCATGACTTGGAGCTTGCTGCCGTGGTGTTTGCACTGAAACTTTGGCGTCATTATCTGTATGGGGAGCATTGTGAAATCTACACCGACCACAAGAGCCTAAAGTACCTGTTCATGCAGAAGGAGCTGAATTTGAGGCAACGTAGATGGTTAGAGCTACTAAAAGATTATGATGTAGACATCCTGTACCATCCGGGCAAGGCCAATGTAGTTGCAGATGCCTTGAGTAGGAGGGCGGTGCAAAGTTTGTCTATGTTGATCATAGACCACGTGCCGCTATTAGAGGAGATGAGACGGCTCGAGATAGAGGTTGTGTCCCCTGGGGTCTCTGCTAGACTGACGTCTTTAGTCGTGATCCTGTATTAAGAGCAAAATAGGCTAAAGGGATGGGACAACATTATTATGGAGAACCCGCGTGGCCCAATGATCTTTTAATTATTTTTCCAGTAGTAATTCTAGGTACTATTGCATGTAATGTAGGTTTAGCGGTTCTAGAACCGTCAATGATTGGTGAACCGACGGATCCATTTGCAACTCCTTTGGAAATATTACCCGAATGGTACTTCTTTCCCGTATTTCAAATACTCCGCACAGTACCCACCCAATAACTTTTTGTTAAGTTTGTTCTTTTAATGGTTTCAGTACCCTTTTTAGAATGTCAATAAATTCCTTCAGCCCACTCTGCTGGACAGGATCAGGGAGAAACAGAGTGAGGACCCCCACTTAACCAGGATTAGAGATCAAATTCCGAGTGATCAATCAGGAGACTTTATAGTGGATGCTTCGGGAGTACTGAGGTACCAGAACCGAGCATGTGTGCCAGTGGATGCGGAGATCAGAGAGCAGATATTGCGAGAGGCCCATTATACACCTTACACCCTACATCCTGGTGGGACTAAGATGTATAAGGACCTCAAGGCACACTTCTGGTGGAATGGCATGAAGAGGGATATCGAGAGATTTGTGGCTCAGTGTTTAACTTGTCAGCAGGTGAAGGCTGAGCATCGAGTGCCAGCCGGCAAGTTACAAAGTCTCCCAATTCCCGAGTGGAAATGGGACCACATTACGATGGATTTCGTGGTCGGACTACCGAGGGCACAGGGAGGAGCAGATGCTATCTGGGTAGTTGTAGATCGACTTACCAAGTCAGCGCACTTCTTGCCTATGCAGACCACTTGGCCACTCGAGCGACTGGCCCAGTTATATCTAGACGAGATAGTGAGACTACATGGAGTACCAGCCTCCATAGTATCAGATAGAGACCCGAGGTTTGTTTCGCGTTTTTGGAGGAGCTTGCAGACAGCCTTGGGGACTCAGCTTAGGTTCAGTACAGCTTTCCATCCGCAGACTGATGGGCAGTCAGAGCGGACTATACAGATCCTGGAGGACATGCTTAGGGCTTGCGTCTTGGATTTCGGCGGAGGGTGGATTCGACACTTATCTTTGGCTGAGTTCGCGTACAACAATAGCTTTCAAGCGAGCATTCAGATGGCTCCGTTTGAAGCATTGTATGGACGCAAGTGTCGGTCACCACTTTATTAGAGTGACGTGGGCGAGAGGCGGACCTTGGGACCAGATGTATTGTTAGAGGCAGAGGAGAAGGTCCGAGTGATTCGACAGCATCTTCAGACCGCCCAAAGCCGACAGAGGAGTTATGCCGATGTTCGGCGACGAGACTTAGCGTTTCAGGTTGGTGATCATGTATTCCTGAAAGTCTCGCCGTCCAAAGGAATCAGGAGGTTCGGCATTCGTGGGAAACTTAGCCCCCGATATATTGGACCTTTTGAGGTATTGGAGCGTATTGGGCCAGTTGCTTACCGACTTGCACTTCCTCCGAGGCTTGCTGGTGTCCACGATGTATTTCACGTTTCTACTCTGAGGAGGTATGTCTTCGATCCGTCGCACGTCATCGACTTCACACCGCTTGAGATCAGCGAGGATTTGAGGTATGAGGAGCGCCCACTGTGGATTCTGGATCGAGAGGTGAAAGAATTGCGCAGTCGAGCCATTCTCTATGTGAAGATCCTATGGAGCAATCATGACGAGCGCGAGGCTACGTGGGAGCTCGAGTCGGAGATGAGGGATACCCACCCCTACTTATTTGAAACATCGGACTAAGGATTGTTGTTTAGTTTGGTCTTGTTTCGAGGACGAAACTCTTTTTAGTGGGGGAGGATGTGATGATCCGGACTTCCGCAGAGACTGTTGCAGTGATTACAGTGACTACCGAAAGCTCACACAGTGTATCGGAGCAAGTAGTGTCGAAAACGGATCTCAGAAATGGATCCGGCGCGAAAATCGGATCAAGTGGGCTTTCCGGGGGCTTTCGACAAAATTTCGGATGAGAATTTGGCAAAACGGACAGCGGATTTGGACTCAGCGCGCGAAAACGGTCAAAATGATGTATTTACTTATTTTTTTCGGCGCAAAAGTACTGTTCACGCCGGAACAGTAACTCCGGCCGCCGGAATTATTGTTCCGGCGAGCGGCGGCGGGCGGCGAGCGGCGGCACAGCGGCGGAGCGCGGCGCGGGCAGCGCGGGCAGGCGCGGGCAAGCGCGGGCAGGCGCGCAGGCAGCGGGGTCCACGGGCATGGCGTGCACCGGGTGCACGGAAAATGGGTTTTGCCACGTGGCGTCCTCTGATTGGTTGGACGGCTTCTAGAAGGCGACGGGGGTAGTGACACGTGGCAGCACCCCATTGGCCGATATTTTCTGGAAAACCCGGAGCGGGGACCGGGCACGTGCACCCGGGGTGACACGTGGCGACTTCTGAGCGGCCTTACATGGATGTTTCCTGTTTTGTGGACACGTGGCGCGTCCTGGTTGGTCCATTTTGGTGTTTCCTGTTCGGGCCCGGATCTGGTGTGGAGCCCGAAGATTCCCTGGCCCATTATATAAGGAATCTCCCTCTTTCTCCCTTTCTCACTGCAATTTTCGCATCTTAGAGAGAGAATCCGAGATTATGGCCCCCACGAAAATTGTTCCTCTCTCTGTCCTCTCTCTTCCCGAGAAATTTCAGAATTTTTGGAGTTACCGATAGCGAGTTATCTACGACGCGGCGCACTGCGACGATTTCCTTTTTCGGCCCATTTTCCGTCGCAGTTCAGTCGAAAAATCCCTGTGTGCTAACCAGGAGGAATTTTTGAACGTTTTTTGCGGCAGCGCATTCCTAAGAGATAAGGTTTCGATTTTCGTGTTGATCACTTTGCTCCATTTCGCACTTTTGGCATGGTTCCCGAGGCTTCTTTGACCCCCCTTTTTGCTGTGGTGTGTTTTGGACAGCATCGACTTCTCCAATTTATATCTTGAGCTAGGAGCATCGGATCGAGGCGTCTAAAGAGTCGATTTCGATCTACTCGTCGCAAGGAACGCAACTGTAATTTTTTTGGATTTTTCTGAGTACTGTACAGACGTGAAAAACTCCTCTTTTTCCGTGCTATTTGGAAAACAGCAAATATTATTTTTTTGGGATTTGTATTTATACCGGGTGCGTTGTTATGTACAGCTGTGCACTGTTTTCAGTGAGTTGCGGGATTAGAGGACTGTGGACAGCTAGGAGGCTTTTTGGGGTGTGGTTTGAGCTTCTCAAGGTGGGCGGTTGTTGCTTACCTCATTTTTGACTAACTCACTTGGAGTATTAGAGATCCCCTATTTCAAAACTGATAATCCGTATTCCAATGGTGAATTGCATGAGTAGACCCCACAAATTATATGACAACTCATTTATGATAAATTGGGACACTGTGGTTGGGACAAATGCTATAATATCGCATGCAAATGACTTATCCTGTTGGTATATTAAAATCAATCTTTTTAAAATAAACATCAGACACTCTTCTATAATTTTAAAAGGGGACAATTGCATGCATGTTTGGACATCTAGTTAGGCCCCTATTACTACACTATCATATTGGGACTTGACCATGTTTCGTTGTTCTCCTTGTTATTCAAATGCATGTGGCTCGGTTTGAGCAGGGTTTTGGGATAGTGTAGTCGAGGTCATCGAGTCGGGGACGGGTTAGACTCGATTATAGATTGTGGGGCATTGTGGTAGCCACGGATATTAGGCGGTTAGCCAGCTGTTGATTACTTTATCAGATTTTTGGACTTGTGGGGTGTTGCGGCGACCGCGGATATTAGGCGGTTGACCGGATGTTACTTATTGCATCAGATTGGGTATCGGGCTTTTCTCTAGTGGATGGAGTTTCCCACTTATTGAGTATTATCACATCAGATTGGGGATCGGGATTGCATTAGTGGATGGAGTTTTCCCACTTTGATCATAGTCATGATCCAGTCCTGCTATTGTGAGACATTGGTTACAGAGATGCTTGATACAGAGATACTTTACTCGTGTGGGTCGCTCCCCTCGAGTGCCACTCCGGAGTAGGCTTTTGGCCGTGCCGGGTGCCGGTCAGTTGGTGAGTTGTGAGTGATGACAGAGCAGGCCGTGCCGGGTGCCGGTCAGTTGGTGAGTTGTGAGTGATGACAGAGCAGGCAGTGCCAGTGTTCCCTGGCCCTTTGATTGGGTTTCTTTGGGCGGTTAGCCTTATAGTTGCATGCATACAGTTATCTTTTGGCACTGCATTTAGAGGCATTGTAGTAGCAGTTTCCTTTTCAGCAGCCTTTATAGCTTACTACTGTTCCTTCCTTTTGCCTCTAGTAGTCCTAGTGGGTCCGTCAGAGTTGAGGTTTTACCCACTAGGGGAGGCTACTGGTTTATCTGGTAGTTCTCACCCCCATTGTTATTTTCTGTCTCTTTCTTCTCCTTTATTTTTGCAGAGTCGTCTGCGGGAGCTGCTAGGCCATCGGCAGCTGATCGAGGTAAGGGGATCGGTGAATAGATAGATCTCCTGTGAGACTGAGAGTTGTTAGACAGATGCTGTACCCTTCACTCAGACTATGATATTTTCCTTTTATTTTGGGTCTGGCTTTCGCCAGCTGGTTGTACTATTTTGGTGAGCTAGGAGGTTATTGTATTTATTACAGCTTTATTTTTTTGTTCTAGTCTGAGATACTATGTGATTCTTCTATTTCAGCTCTGTATTATGCTCTTTTATTGTTTATATTATATCTGAGCAGGTTACCAGCGCTTCGTGTACGCGAAAAAATTCCGTGGGCACGGCGGATCTGTTGGCGAGCCCGGGGTTCGATTTACTCCCGGGGCTTGACAGTTCCGACACCTATAGGCCAAGATACAAATAGAACATTGCGGTAAGTCAAACTCCCTCAAGAACAAAAGTCTGCGGAGATCAGTCACGAAGAAGCTAAAACATCACCTTCTAAATGACCTCCAAAAATTCCAATAAAAATACGATCGCGTTCCTCTCTAAGCGTAGATGCTGATCGAGTCCTCACACGCCCAGATCCGATGCCTATAGGCCGAGAAATCCCAACAATACTCCACTGCTTTCCCAAACATCGCAGCAGTACAAGGGTCAAAAAGTACCTCGGGAACACCACCAAAAACTTAAAACGGAGCGAAGTGATCAACACGGAAATCGAAGATGTACCTCTCGTGAACGCGCTGCCACAAAAATCGACTCAAAACTCCATCGGTGTGATCCAGGGGGCCTCGCGGACTGAACTGCGACGGTAGAGGCCAAAATCGAAGGAGCGTCAAAGCTCACGATGTCGAGGAGAATGCATATGTCACGACTACCAAAAATTCCCGGGATCCCAAAAGTCGAAGAAGACTCGTAGAGGAACCTCCCTGCCGAAAATGGGCTGAGAAAATGCAGAAAAAAGCCTAAAAAAAGAAGCCCAAGGGGCTATTTATAGCCCAAGTCCACCAAGAAAGGGATTCCGAATTCGGGCGCAAGATTCGGGTGCCCGAATCCGGCCCGGCCCGCACAGTGCGCCCGAAACGCCCTCAGCGCGCCACGTGGCCCGCCCGCGCCCCGCACACCCAGCGCACACGCGCCCGCCAATCGCGCCGCGACGAGTGGCAGCGCGGTCCACGACGGGAAGCGTGGGCCGCGGTTCATGCCGGGTCAGACGGGTCACTGCGCCCGCCAATGGACGGGCGACACGTGGCCCGACGCGGTCCACCATGCGCCGCGCCCGGCGCGGAATGCGCACTGTCGCACGTGCGTCGACCGGCCTATCCCCACGCGCCACGCGTCCACCGCCTCCGCTCGCTGCACCCAGTGCACGCACCCGATGCACCCGCCGAACCCGAAGCCGCCACCCGTCCCCAACGCGCCCAATGGGGAGGTGCCACGTGGCAAACCCAACCACAGCACGCCGCGCCTGCCCGATCTCTTGCCCGGTCTGCCCGCGCGCTCCCGCATGGACCGCGCGAGCTGCGCCACCCACCCAGGGGCTGCCACATATCCCCGCGCCGGTCTATGCACCCGGCCGCGCGCCTTCGTGGACCGCTCGCGCTGTGTCGGCCAATCTGGCTCCGCCACATGGTACCCCGGCAGTCCACGGCTCCTCCCGTGCACCCGAAAATACCGAAAACTTTCGGGTGTCCGTTTTCGGGCATCCAGACTTAGAAAAATACATCCAAATAGTCAATTTCCATCGTTTTTGTGCGTTGAATCCAAAAATGGCCTCCGTTTTATTCGAAACTCATTCCAATTTTCGACGAAGGCATCCGAAGGCAACCTTGATCTATTTTTCATGTGGAGCCCATCCATGAGTTTGATTCGCACACAAGCACCATCAACACACAGAATAAGCCTCCAAAAGTTGCTGATCCAACAGTAATCCTCTTGCGGGATTTCGGATCCTCACAGAAACCCTAGACGCATCCTCCCTGCCTCCCACTCACAAACTAGCCCCTCTGCGCCTTCCCTCACCTTGCTACCATCAACTACGGCTAGTTGCACCACCGCTGGCCACCGAAAAAAGCCTTCTCTCCCTCTCCCTTTGTTCTCGGTCTGGTGTGAATCCGAGGCAACCAAATAAGGTCGCGCCATCTCTAGACATCAGCAGCACCTCCCTCGGCCTCTTGGTGAACCCCCTAAGCAGCCTCGCCGTCGCCAGCACCATCGCGACTGGTTGTTGCACCCTGGTCTAGATCTATGGCAGATTTGGACTCAGGCTCATTCCAACCGCCGCACCATGTCACCGCAGCTGGTGCCTGGGAACTCCATTGCATCCCAAGGTAGCCGCCTGAAGCAACCCGGTCAGCCGCTTTGCCGGAAAACCAAAGCCCTAGCTTCCCAGCCTTGATCTAGGCCGAGCTACGCCCAAGGAAGCATTATATAGTCATCATGATATCTTGACTTTGCATTTCGATATGATCTTGTATACCATTGATTATAGTCGACTGTATGTTATTGCCTCCTGCTGTTTGCATAGTTGGTAGAGTAGGAGATTGTCACTGCTATCTTATTACATGAGCTTCTGTAGTCGGCTGATTATGATCCTAATTGGGAGTTCCTGGCTTATTGCCGTATACCGATTGTTGGACCGCAAGCATTGAGCATTTTTGCACTGTGATCTCCTGCACCTGTTGCACATGCCACGTTCACCTGCGGATTGGCCCTTGCCTTGGTGTTCTTTAACAGTAGAGAGGTCTGATCGACCCGTGAGCCCCTTTCTCTGGCTATACCTGGGGTTATATGTCAGCTTTGGATGGGTGCTTTAGCATGAGGTCCTTGCGACCAACAGTGACACGATTGGGTTGTAGAGTACCGGGTTTTCGTATAATGTACCAACCTCGCAAGATGGCGTGGTGCGAAGAATTGGCTTTGGACGAGTTCCAATTATGTTTACAGATGAGTTCGGGTTGATTCGGATCAACGCGGAAGCCCCAGCTTGAATCGAAATTTTTTGGGCATTGTACGTCGTTAGAGGACTGGTTTTGTTGAGCCCCGAATCCATAGTGGTGAGCAGAAAATATTAGAAAGTATTTGGAACAGGTGTACTTTCAGATTACAGCGGAGTTCGGGAGATTCCGGACTGATGCGGAGGCCCCGAAGGTAAAAAGTGAGTTGGAGTTGGCAGTTATGGGAGCCGGTTTTTGGATTGAGCACACCGACTCTACGGTTAAGCTTTTTGAGTGGGGAAAACTCTGGACATGTGTATTTTCAGATTACAGCGGAGTTCGAGAGGTTTCGGACGGATGCGGAGGCTCCGAGGGCAACAAGTGAATTAGAGTTGACTTAATATGGATTAATTAATTAATTAATTATTATTAGTGTTGCCTGTGAAGGAATTAGAGAAAGAAAAAAAAGAGAAAAGAGAAGGAATTGAAGAGAGTGAGAGAGTGTGTGTTAATTAATTAGTGTGCCAGCTGCCTCACACCTACCCCCCTCAGCCATTTAATTAGCTTTTGCCACTAATTAAATGGGGTGCCACGTCATCGTCCCCTTCATTTTTGCAAAACAGAGGAAATGGGGGTGAAGCAGAGGAAAGGAAGGGAAAGGAAGAGTGAGAAGAAGAAGAAGAGAGGAGAAGAAAAAATTGGATTTTTAGGATGGCTTGGGTGTGGACCTCCTGTAGAAGCCGTTCGGAGCGTGCGCGTCGACCTCCCTACAAGGTAAGCTTTGTGCAGTTTTTTTTAGAAAGAGAGAGAGAAAGCTTGGTTGTGGCTTCTTGAGTGATTTTGGGTTTAGTTGTTTTTTTTTTTGGATTTGTTTTTGATGGTGGTGTGCACGTACATAGGGGTCGCCGCCGAGAGCCGCGCGGGCGCGAAGGAGCGCCGCGCACGGCTGGCGCTGGAGCTGCGCGGGCGCCCATGGGCGCCGCGTGCAGCAAGCTGCAGCGCTGCGCGCAGCGCGCAGCGTGCGTACGCGGGCCTGGGCGCCGCGCGGCGAGCCCAGGCGCCGCGTGGGCCGCGCGGGCCGCACAGCTGGGGCGCGGGCGCGCGCAGCTACGCAGCTGGGCACCGCGCGGCTGCAGCAGGCCCAGGTGCCGCGCGGCTGCAGCTTGCGCCAGGGCTGTGCGCCAGCGCGCAGGCTCCGCGCTGCTGCTGCGTGCGGTCGGCGAGCGGGCAGGGGCCGTTGCGGTGGGCTGTGTGCGCACACGCCGAGGCTGTGGGTTGCCCGGGTGTCGCGAAGGCTTTTGTGGACCGTATTGACGTGGGTTTTTCCCTTTTTTTTTCTCTGCCAGGACGTCGTCAAAGTGTGTAGTTTTCGGCGGGGTGCCGTGCGGAGCCCGGATCGAGTGCGCGGATTTTTCTAGAGTGAGGACTGTGTGTGTGGGATTTATTTTTGAGCTGGAGTTTTGGCAGTGTGTGTGTGGGATTTATTTTGAGCTGGAGTTTTGGCAGTGTGTGTGTGAGGGTTACTTTTGTGCTGATGGGCTTGGTTTATGTATTTTAGTTGTGCTGTGAGTGTGTGGTGTGTGTGCTGAGGGTGTGTGTGTGGAGTGTTAGGCTGGGAGACTTTGGTGGTGGATTTGAGGTGTACTTGAGCCTTGTTAGCACCGTTAGTTGGCCGTGGAGCGACCCGGAGCGTGCGCAGATTTTTGTAGAGGACTTGTGAGTACTATTGAGCTTCCGGGATTTTTCTGTGGTTCGCGACAGTGTGCGCGCGCGCGGCGCGATTTTCGGAGTTTCGTCAGTTTGAGGTTTCGGCGCTTCACCGACTTCAGCGTTGCCTGCGGAAAGCGTTCCAGGTGGGTTGGAATTTTACCAAAATTTATGGAATGCCCTTTAATGCTATTGAATGCAAGTTGATCATGTTTATTATGTCATTTTCTCTGTAATTAAATCTGATAGTTGCCTGGAATTTTCTGAAAAATTTATTAGAGCCCCAGATTATTTTTAGTATACTCCTGACATTGTGTGACACTAGGTTTCATGTTTGGTTTGCATTATATTTGCACCTGAATCATTTTAAAAATCGTGAAACCCCGTTTTAAGGAAAAATCAGCTTTTTAAATGTGATTTTTAAATTATGAGTTCGCCAGAGGTTTGGTTTAGATTCAGGGTGCATTTGACCTCGCGCCTGGGGGCCGAGTGGATTTTCAGAGTTCTGTGGGATGAGTTTCTAGTGTCATGTGAGTTCGACCTTCCTTGTGGATTGATGAGATTATTTTAGATCTTGGGTCAGGTTTTTTCGATTTGAGTCGTGGAGGTGGTTCTCCGACTTAGCTATGAGAGTTCGGGGTTCTGGCAGATCGAGTCGTGGAGGTTTCCCGACTTAACCATGAGTTTTGCATTATCAGATTGAATCGTGGAGGGTTTCTCCGACTTTAGCATTTGGTTATTGGGCATTTCTTTATTGAGTCGTGGAGGGTTTCCCGACTGAGTTGTGTTATTTGAGCATTGAGTTTCCGATCTGTTTGATCGCGGATCATAGCCTGCATGTGCCGCTTGTTGAGACAGTTGAGACAGATGTGATACACTTGAGCTCGGTGGGGTCGCTCCCCTCGAGTTACGCTCCGGATGCGATGATGTTGATGCCCCTGGCCGAGTTGCCAGGGGTCGCTTTGTGTGAGATTGTGATAGTCAGTTTAGGACGCCCAACGTAAATCCCGTCCTCATGTGGATGCGTGGTAGTGGGCAGGTGCGTTCCTAGACAACAGGCGCAGGCTTGACTGAGCCAGTTTTGGCAGTCATTGAGATTTGGTGATTTGAGCGGGTGGTTACATATTATGTTCTTAGATGGATCTTTCCTTTGAGCATTGATACGGAGGCACTTTTAGCAGTAGCGAGTGTATGCATAGCATGTTTTTGGTAGAGTTTCCCTTTTGAGCATGATGGTTGAGACATTTTTAGCTGTAGTTTTCATTCAGCTTACCTTTTATCTATCTATCTATCTATCTGCATACCTATCTGTTTGCCTCCAGTAGACTTAGTGGGCATACCGTGGATCTTGGTGACGGTACCCACTGGGATCTACCTTCTGCAGTAGATCTCACACCCGCTGCGGTGATAGGTTTACCGAGGTTGCTGTTCCGGCTTAGCTCGCGCGGAGACAGTTGTAGTAATCCGAATATTTTATTTTTAATAAATAAAATAAAAGATGAATTTTTAGCCGGAGTTAGATTCTAAAGATTCTAATTTGATCTATTTGATCAATTGCTGGGGTGCAAGTTTCACGAATTACGAGGCAAAAAGGCTAATTTCCAATCCGGGCATGATCTTGGAAATCCGAGTTGACCGTTGCGATCGTCTCGTCGAACTGATCAAGTTTCATATTCAGCACTTTTCGATCTGACGGTCGGATCTTCCAGAATTCAAAGAAGAAGGAGACAAAGGGCTGCGACCAATGGAACAGTGCCCTATGCGCACAGTGACTTAAGTCACTTACTGTTCATCTACAGTAACCCTGGAATTTAATTGTCCCTTGAACCAACGTTGGTCAATTTACTATCCGGACCTCTAATTTAGCGGTATAAGTAGTCAAACCTAACTATTTTCGACATTCCGGACGTATTGGCGCAGACGAAAATTTCGTTTGACAACTCTAGAATCTCGAAAACCGTGAAAACTATAAAATTGGACAGTTTTTATGTAACAAAATTTTATCTGATCATCGTATCGGAAAACAAAAATCGCTACTTTATAGATTTCGACGTCCCGGACGTCCTGGCGAAGTCCGTTTTTCGTTTTGACGAGCGAAATGCCTCAAAAAGCGTGAAATACGGCAAAAAGTGTTGTATTTTGCAGAAAAATCTGCAATTTTCTGCTTCGAAAAGCGTGCGGCTTATATATTAGGGACTAATCTGTGAGGGGGTCAATTTTGTAAAGGACTTTTGTTCAAATATTAAAAGAATGAAGGACTTTTGTTTTTTTTGCTTAAAACACACATATTACACTGAGGAAGTATACCCTAACCCTAGCCCTT